>CM040124.1:344166442-344692662 GCA_022559845.1 Amorphophallus konjac
GCAGCTTGGAAACTTCCTCGGGGCTGGAAAGAGTGGATATGGCTGGAAAGACGAAGAAATGAAGGAAGTAAGAAGAAGGTTCACGTACAGAAATTTGAAAAGAGTCGACTTACCATATGCGACATGATCGTCCCACTCAGATGACCCTCGAGGTCGGAAAGTCGCCTAATCTCGCTGCTAGGCTTGCTCCTCTTCATAACGCGGGAAGACTCTCCTTCCATCCTGAAGATCTCTAGATTCTCCTCTCCTTCCTCTCCTGAGCTTCCAAAACCCACCTTGGTGCTTTGAATGAACTAGCCTAAGGGGAGTTCTTATAGGAAGGGAAGGGTGCTACAGGACAAACATGTCACATCATTGGTCATTGTCAAGATTTTGTCTGGATCTCCTTCCGAATGTGGTGCGATTTGCTACCTTTTGATGTTGCTAACCTTTGCTGGCCTGTGCAGGTTTTACTAACGGACGTCTTTGTCCTATCTCCTGTCCCACCTTTCATTGGTTGGTCCCACCATGTCATGCATCATAGTATACGATACCTACGCTACTAGAGCATGTCAAGGACCTTGCGGCCCGAACGAATCTGGGATTTGAGTTCCCCTTCACAAAAACGGTGATGATCCCGGAAGAGTTTGGGTTGTACGGATAGGCCGTCAATCTGTGATAGAATGGGGACGACGGTTCCATTCAGTGAGTTGGTGCGCGGATAAACGGGCCCCAGCCCAGTATCAGCTCACCGGGTCGGTATCCTGACCCGTCTTCACAGTTGACAATATTATCCTTGGCTATTTTCTATTTTTGTTTGTTTTAAATTTTTCTTAAACCCAGCATGCATTCATATAGGACTTTGATTTATTGCGGAAGATCATTCAAGCGATTCGATTGTGAAAGCCGTTGTGTTTCAATTCCTACAAATATGAGATATTCCACTCTGAATGAAATACTGAGTTTCTTTGAGACAGCCCTACGCTGCTCTTCCAAGGAGACCCTGTTTGGACAGACCCTCAGATATTCCTTTACATTTTTGACCCACCTTGGCCGCAGCACTTCCACATTGGCTGGTAACCGCTCCCCAAAGTGTGAACCTCCGTTTATGACCCAGGTACTTCCACACCGAGAAGTTGGTCTTCTTTGTTTCGTGCCTGAGTGCACATCTCACCCCTCCCTTATTTGATCACCGTCCAAGCGATCGTCAATATTTGAAAGACCTCCTTCAATGGTCGCCTCATTGAAACGTCAGGAAAGATTCCAAACAGTAACGTCACAAGCGTGTCTCATCACACCTTGGCATCAACTTATCAGTCCGCTCCCCACTTCATTTCAGTCCACTTCGATACCATTCCACTACGTGGTCGCTCCCTTGCAAAGCAGGACGCCAAGGCGGGGCAGCTGTAGACACGCCATTCTTGACGTCTCATAAGAAAGTCTCATATTACTATACGACGCCCCGCGATGGCCTACGCATTTCGAATCGCTCGAGTGCTTCCTTTTCCTGAGTCTTCTTCCGCCCTTTTCGGCATCCGGAATCGTCCCGTCACGGCATTCGAACGGCAATCAACACCAGTCGAACGCATCAAGAGGTTCCGGAATCAGAAGGGGGTCTGCCAGGCGGCCGCCGACGCCTGATCCAAGGACCCGGGTGGGTCTTAATGGGGGCGTCCAGGCCCCTGGACGCCCCCATGATTTTGATTTATTTTATTTTTTTTCTTCAGGCCCAAAATTAAATAAATAATAAAAAAAAAATAATAAATTAATGGAGGCGTCCAGGCATTTGGACGCCTCCATAAAAAGAAAATATAAAAAAAAAATATATATATATATTGCCAGTTGCATATAAAATAAAAAAAATTAAAAAAAAAATGTATATATCAATGGAGGCGTCCAGGCCCCTGGACGCCTCCATAAAAACATATAAAAAAAAAAAATATAAAATGCCAGCCTTGGCATAAAAGACAAAAAATAATAAAAAATAATAAACTTTTGGAGGCGTCCAGGCCCATGGACGCCTCCATTAACTCACTCACGTGCGCCGGCCACCGAACGACGGTTTGTCGTGTGTGAAAAAAGCCAAATTTAGAGACGTCCTGCTGACTGGACGCGCCCATTTCTGAATCACGAGGCGCCGCTCACAAAACCACGCGTTGTGCCAAACCGCGTGCGGCCGTCGTCGGTTTTCGGTGGACCTGTTAGAGGCGTCCGGGACCCCTGGACGCCCCCATAAAAGTATTCTAAAAAAATCAATAAAAATAGAATAAAATATTATTTCGGCCCTGATGGAGGTGTCCAGGGTCCTGGACGCCTCCACCTTCCGGAGCTCTATAAATAGAGGCCCACCCCCTCAGTTCTAGGAGAGCTAAGCAGTGATCCGATAGGCTGCCGCAGCCCAGAGGCTACGGAGTCATTTTTCTAACCCGTGGGTTCTTTTGTAGGTGGAGGTTCTGCCGGCTTCTCGGGTGCTCACGCTCGCGAGAGGAAGGTCGTCTTCATCCACCGCGCTTCCACGTCGTCCCCACGCTGCCGGAGCTCCGCCGGATTTCACCCTCGGCTCATCCAATAAGCCTTTTCTTCCCCTTTTTCTCCATAGTCCTTTACATTCATCATATTGCATCATCTATCCCCCTTCACAAGGGGGCCTCTTCTCTTATACTTCTTACATCCATCATCTCATTTTCCTCCTACTCGAGTCCGAGAGGGGTTTAAAAGATAACACCAACCAGGTGTGTGTCTTGCCATCATTTCGTTATTTTTATCGCAAGGATTCGAATACTACACCTCCATCTTTCTAATCCACTTGTCATTTATTTGTCGTTGTCTTGCAAGGGTACCCGAGGAAAGCCCTCTCCGTCGGCCGGCCGGAAGGAGAGGAAGAAGCAACCCGCCATCTCCCGCTCTTGAGGTAGGCGCGATCACCTTCTTATTTTGGGGTCTTTTGGCCCCTGGCGATCACATCTTATCATCGAGGCCGCGGCGAGTCACTTCCCCAATGGCCGTTTAAATTTCTGTTTCCTATATTCTCTTTATATTTTGTTATATATTCTGCTTATATCATCGAGGCCGCGGCGAGTCACTTCCCCAATGGCCGTTTAATTTTCTATTCCTACGATCTCTTTATGCTTTGTTATATTCTGCTTATATCATCGAGGCCGCGGCGAGTCACATCCCCAATGGCCGTTTAAATTTCTGTTCTTATATTTTTTTTTATATTCTGTTATATTCTGCTCATATCATCGAGGCCGCGGCGAGTCACTTCCCCAATGGCCGTTTAAATTTCTGTTCTCATATTTTCTCTATATTCTGTTATATTCTGTTCATATTCTCGAGGCCGCGGCGAGTAACTTCCCCAATGGCCGTTTCAATTCTTGTTATTTAATTTTTGCATCTTTCCCGTCCCCCCGAGGTCGCGGCGAGTCACTTCCCGCTATGGCCGTTTAATCCCCATATTTTGCTATATCATACTTGTCCCGCTCGCCCCGCCGGAGCAATCTCCCGTGGTGGCCCCTTCTCTCTTCCCTCTCATTTCTGTGTTGCAGCAAACAAAACAAACAAAAAAGAAGGAGCCCGCGCGCTCTCCGCCTCTTCCTCTTCCCCGCATCCAGCTCTTCTCCGAACCGCGTGACGTCGCTCACACATAGGAGAGGGGGAAAACAAAGGGGAAGACCCCTGGGGACCCCTAGCATGATTCTAGGCCATCAAAACACGAAATCATGCATCAAATCCATAGATCGGGCGAGCTCTCCCCAAATCATGGAAAAACCCAAAAACGCTCAAACGATCCCCTCTCGGCCTCCCCGCGGCCTATAAATCGCGGAAAAGATCGGCATGAGGCCAAGGAACGTCACCCTACCTCAATGGAGCGAATGCTCCGCCGGATCGATCACGAATCACGAAGAATGCTCGAAGCTTCACGAACTCCCCACGCTTCCCACGCTCGCCGCACGCCCACGAGATCGTCTCGCCGTCACCCACGCGTCCGCGTCGTCGCCCCGCCACCGTCCGTAGCCGGAGAGGGGTTCGCCGCGTCCGAATGGGAGAGAGGGAGAGAGGAGGGCGGTCACGGTTGGAAGAAACGGAGGAAGAGGAAGAAGAAGAAAGAGAAAGGAGAAAAAGAAAAAGAAAGGAATTAGGGCTATATAGAAAATCCGAATTTTTGGAAAAATATCGAAAAATAGAAAAATACATTTCTGGAATCCTCGGAACGCACCGATCGCAACGGTACCACTCGTGCCTGGGGGAACTGCCCGGTTCACCCATAGCGAGCTTCCGAAGGAAAACCCGAAACACACACCGGGAATCGGAAAACACATGCGGAAATGCCGTGGAACGCCTCCGGGCCTCCGAAACAACTCCGGATCGCGCCGATCCGAACACGAAAGATGTCCGAAACGAAATTTCAGACACAACGGAGCTGGACGCTCCGAAAACCAGATCCGGGACCCACGAAGAAGGATCCGAAAGGTCCGGGATATTACAACGTAGGCCCCTCGTCGGTAGCCAGAGTCCGGCTACGGGGGAAAACCAGTCAGAGGACCCGACCTAGTGACGCAAGGTCTGTGTGTGCACACGTGGTTGGGGGCGGTTGGACCCACGTCGACGGGCGTGACCCCAGCTAGTTACTTATTTGTGGTTACTTGTACGGTGTCTGCGCCTCGGGTAGGACCTACCACGTCGGGCGGTTCACATGCGGTGCGGTGTAAGACGTCAGGGGACGCTACCGGCTGTGCTTCTAGTGGGTGGTACTCCTGTCGAGTACGGAGTGTCAGACTGTCAGTCGTGTGTTTCCGACCTTCGGGTTTTACGATTCGACCGTTGAGCTTCGGTCTTTTTACCGTGGCACGTGTGTCGGTTTGCGTGCCGTAGGGTCTTGTCTTGTAGAGTACAGGACTTTCCTTTCCGAGGTACTCTCCTACCGCTAGTGTAGTGGTCTCTCATTTTACGAGGTAGGGTTCGAGTGATCCCTACTGAGTCTTGTTCCGAGACTCATTCCCTGCGTGTTTTCACCGTGTTTCAGGTGAGGCGCCACCTTCGGGGAGCGCGTCGGGGGTGCAGCGTGGTGCGGGTGCCCAGAGGTAGTGCCAGAGGTCAGAGCCGGGGGATGCCCCATGTAGCTGTACTTTCCTTTCTTGTCACTGTACTAGTCGTGGACTATTGTTATTGCTGTTAATTTCTATTGTGGACCATGTAATATGTTAATTTATTTTCCTGCTTAATATTAACTATTTAGTTCCTGCAATTATCTGTGATGCTTGTGTAGTTTTCACACCATCCTTTTAACCCTTCCGAGTCTTCGGGCTCGTGGGTGGCGGTACGAGTCTCGGGTTATCGGGCCTTCCCGGTAATCGGATTCTCGGGTCGTTACAGGTATATTCGTCCTAGCTTTTCCCCTTGGGGTGCGCCCGTGTTGTTTGTGAAGAAGAAGGATGGTAGTCTGCGGTTGTTCATTGACTATCGACAGCTGAATGAAGTAACCATTAAGAACAAGTATCCGTTGCCGCGGATTGATGACTTGTTCGACCAGCTGCAGTCTGCGCGAGTGTTCTCGCGGATTGATTTGCGGTCCGGTTACTATCGGCTGAGAATTCGCGAGTCCGATGTGGAGAAGACTGCATTCAGTATGAGGTACGGGCATTATGAGTTTCTGGTGATGCCGTTTGGGCTCACCAATGCCCCTGCAGCCTTCATGGACTTGATGCAGAGGGTGTTTCATCCGTATTTGGACCAGTTCGTGGTCATCTTTGTGGATGACATCCTTGTTTATTCGTAGTCTGCTGAGGAGCACGTGTACCATTTGGGTGTGGTGCTGCAGACGTTGCGAGATCACCAGTTGTATGCGAAGCTCAGCAAGTGTGAGTTTTGGCTCAGCGAGGTGCACTTTCTGGGGCACGTGATTTTTGGTGATGGCATTTCCGTGGACCCCGCCAAGGTCGAGGCAGTAATGCAGTGGCCGAGGCCGAGGTCGGTGACAGAGATCCGGAGTTTCTTGGGGCTTGCGGGTTATTATCGCTGGTTTATCCAGGATTTTTCTCGCATTGCGACCCCGATGACTAGACTCACGCGGAAGGATGTGCCTTTCGTCTGGTCTGAGGAGTGTGAGCAGAGCTTCAGGGAACTGAAGAGATTGCTCACCTCGGCTCCGGTGTTGGTTTTGCCTTCTGGATCGGGAGGTTTCGTGGTGTGTACAGATGCTTCCGGCGTTGGGTTGGGTGCTGTGTTGATGCAGCATGGTAGAGTGGTGGCTTATGCATCTCGGTAGCTAAAGCCCCATGAGGAGAACTACCCTACCCATGACCTTGAGTTGGCGGCGGTGATCTTCGCGCTGAAGATCTGGAGGCATTATCTGTACGGTGAGAAGTTCGAGGTGTTCACTGACCATCAGAGTTTGAGATATGTGTTCTCGCAGAGAGATCTGAACCTCAGGCAGAGGCGCTGGATGGAGTTCATGAAGGACTATGACTTCACCCTGTCTTATCAGCCGGGCAGGATGAATGTCGTTGCTGATGCCTTGAGTCGGAAGGTTGCGGTCAGTGCCTTGATGTTGAGGAAGTGGAGGCTCTGGGAACAAGTGCCCGAAATATCTTTCAGGCTCAAGATTCCCCAAGAGCTAGGGTTGGAGGTGCTTATGAGTCTGACTGTCACTCCTGCTATCCGTCGTCAGGTGACAGAGGCTCAGCATGCGGACCCCGAGTTACCCGGATTCTTGCGATGGCTGACGTGGAGCTCGGCGAGGACGGTGCTGCGAGGTTTCGTGGCAGGTTGTACGTCCCAGCGGAGGAGCAGATTCGTCGTGTGGTGCTACGCGAGGCTCATGGGAGCAGGTACACCGTACACCCGGGTGCGACGAAGATGTATCGGAACTTGCAGAGGCAGTTCTGGTGGCCTGGCATGAAGAGAGATGTTGCCGAATTTGTGGCCAGGTGCCTGATCTGTCAGCAGGTGATGGCGGAGCATCAGCGACCAGGCGGTACGCTCCAACCCTTGGATGTTCCTGCTTGGAAGTGGGACCATGTGACCACGGATTTTGTGGTGGGGTTGCCGAGGTCCCCGACTGGGCAGGACAGTATCTGGTTGCTGGTGGATCGGCTGACGAAGGTGACGCGGCTGTTGCCGGTCAAAGTCAGCTGGAGCGTGTCCAAGTTGGCTCGTCTTTATGTGGAGCGGATCGTGCCGTTGCATGGGATTCCTATTTCGATCGTGTCGGATCGGGATCCACGCTTCACTTCTGGATTCTTGAGGAGTTTCCAGCGAGCTCTTGGCACGGAGTTGGCTTTTAGCTCGACGTATCATCCTCAGTCAGATGGTCAGTCTGAGAGGACCATTCAGACTTTGGAGGACATGCTGAGATCTTGCTGTCTGGAGTGACAGGGGAGTTGGATTCATCACCTACCGTTGGTGGAGTTTGCCTATAATAACAGCTATCATTCGAGCATCGGCATGGCTCCCTATGAGGCTTTGTACGGGCGTCCTTGTCGGACTCCACTCGATTGGTTCGAGGTGGGTGAGCGTGTTTTGGCGGGACCAAAGATGGTGCAGCAGTGTGTGGATGTCGTGCACCTGGTTCGTCAGAACATGTTGGCGGCCCAGAGTCGGCAGAAGAGCTATGCTGACCGTAGGAGGCAGCCCCTCGAGTTCGCCGTGGGCGATCATGTGTTCTTGAGAGTTTCTCCGATGAAGGGGGTGATGCGTTTTGGACGGCGTGGGAAGCTGAGTCCCCGCTATATTGGTCCTTTCGCGATTGTGGAGCGCATCGGTGAGGTTGCTTACCTGTTGCAGTTACCTCCTGAGTTGGCGTCGGTGCATGACGTGTTTCACGTCTCGATGTTGCGAAAGTATATGCCCGATGACTCTCATGTGCTTGAGTTTTCCGTTTGGCCTGAGGTGACTCCAGATCTTTCTCTCCCAGAGTTTCCGATCCCCGTGGAGGATAGGCGAGAGCAGCGCCTGCGGAGCACGGTCATTCCCTTGGTGAAGGTCGTGTGGCAGCGACACTCTGGTGGTGAGGCTTCGTGGGAACGTGAGGACGAGATGCGTCAGCAGTTCCCGTATCTGTTTGAGTGAGTCTTCCTCTTCTTTCCCCTTTGGTTGTCCTCAATTTCGAGGATAAAATTCCTTAAGGGGGGAGGGCTGTAATATCCCGGACCTTTTGGATCCTTCTTTGTGGGTCCCGGATCTGGTTTTCGGAGCGTCCGGCTCTGTTGTGTCCGAAATTTCGTTTCGGACATCTTTCATGTTCGGATCGGCGCGATCCGGAGTCATTTCGGAGGCCCGGAGGCGTTCCGCGACTTTTCCGCGTGTGTTTACCGATTCCCGATGTGTGTTTCGACTTTTTCTTCGGAAGCTCGCTGCGGGCGAACCGGGCGGTTCCCCTAGGCACGAGTGGTACCGTTGCGATCGGTGCGTTCCGAGGATTCCGGAAATGTATTTTTCTATTTTTCGGTATTTTTCCAAAAATTTGGATTTTCTATATAATCCCATTTCTTTTCTTTTTCCTTTTCTTCCTTCTCTTTCTTCTTCTTCTTCCTCCTTCCTTCCCCAACCGTGGCCGCCCTCCTCTCTCCCTCTCTCTCCCATTCGGACGCAGTGAGCCCCTCCCCGGCTGTGGACGGCGCCAGGGCGACGGCGCGGACGCGTGGGTGGCGGCGAGGCGAGCTCGTGGGCGTGCGGCAAGCGTGGGAAGCGTGGGGAGGCGAGGTTTCTAAAAGCGTTCTTCGTGGTTTGTGGACGATCCGACGGAGCATTCGCTCCATTGAGGTAGGGTGAAGTTCCTTAGCCTCTTGCCGTTCGTTTCCATGATTTGTAGGCCGGGGGGAGACTGAGAGAGGCTTGGTTGAGCGGGTTTGGGGTTTTCCAGGATTTGGGGAGAGCTCGCCCGATCTATGGTTTTAGCCCGCTATTTCATGTTTTGGTGGCTTAGAAGCATGCTAGGGATCCTTAGGGGTCATTCCCCTTGATTTCCCCCTCTCCGGTGGAGGCATGGGGGCGTGGTTGGAGTTTTTAGGCGTTTTCGCCGTTTTCGGGCGCGGACTGAGAACGCGCTATACTCCAGTAGCGCGTTCTTGATGGTCGCGCTGCCCCGATGGGGCGCGTTCATCGGAGAAGATGAACAGTAGGGCGATTCTGGTCGCGCTAGGGGTCCCTAGCGCGACCTGCCTTGTCGCGCTAGGAGGCCCTAGCGCGATCTTCCCTGTCGCGCTAGGGGGTCCTAGCGCGTTCTTCCTTGTCGCGCTAGGGGTCCCTAGCGCGATCTGTCCTGTTGTCGGGTGTTCCTCTTGGGCCGTGTGTGTGTCCTGGACGCCCCGTGGAGTTCCGGGACCGTGCCTTTGGGTGTCCGGAGGTTCCGTTTACCTTGGTCATGCGTTTGGCTGTGGGTGGTGCGTCTGTTTCTTCTCCGACCGTGGTCACCGTGCGATGGTGATGGTATGTGAGACGGCCCCCGTACTTCGTCAGGTTCGGACGTTGTTTTCCGTGGTCTTGAGAGTCTACTCCTTCAGTGACCCTCTGTAATATCCCGGACCTTTCGGACCCTTCTTCGTGGGTCCCGGATCTGGTTTTCGGAGCGTCCACCTTTGTTGTGTCCGAAATTTCGTTTCGGACATCTTTCGTGTTCGGATCGGCGCGATCCGGAGTCGTTTCGGAGGCCCGGAGGCGTTCCGCGGATTTTCCGCGTGTGTTTTCCGATTCCCGGTGTGTGTTTCGGCTTTTCCTTCGGAAGCTCGCTGCGGGCGAACCGGGCAGTTCCCCCAGGCACGAGTGGTACCGTTGCGATCGGTGCGTTCCGAGGATTCCGGAAATGTATTTTTCTATTTTTCGATATTTTTCCGAAAATTCGGATTTTCTATAAATCCTAATCCTTTTTCTTTTCTTTTTCCCTTTTCTCTTTCTTCTTCCTCTCCCTCTCTCTCGCGACCGTGAGCCCCCTCTCTCTCCCTCTCTCCCATTCGGACGTGGCGAGCCCCTCTCCGGCTACGGACGGCGGCGGGGCGACGGCGCGGACGCGTGGGCGACGGTGAGGCGATCTCGTGGGCGTGCGGCGAGCGTGGGAAGCGTGGGGAGTTCGTGAAGCTTCGAGCATTCTTCGTGATTCGTGATCGATCCGGCGGAGCATTCGCTCCATTGAGGTAGGGTGACGTTCCTTAGCCTCATGCCGTTCTTTTCCGTGATTTATAGGCCGCGGGGAGGCCGAGAGGGGATCATTTGAGCGTTTTTGGGTTTTTCCATGATTTGGGGAGAGCTCGCCCGATCTATGGATTCAATGCATGGATTCGTGTTTTGAGGGCCTAGAATCATGCTAGGGGTCCCCAGGGGTCTTCCCCTTTGTTTTCCCCCTCTCCTATGGAGGTATGGGGGCGTGGTTGGAATTTTTGGGCGTTCTTACCGTTTTCGGCCGCGGACTGAGAACGCGCTATACTCCAGTAGCGCGTTCTTGGAGGTCGCGCTGCCCCGACCGAGCGCGTTCATCGGAGAAGATGAACAGGAGGCGGTTCCTGTCGCGCTATGGGGTCATAGCGCGATCGTCCTTGTCGCGCTAGGAGGACCTAGCGCGATGGTCCCTGTCGCGCTAGGGTTCCCTAGCGCGATGGTCCGTGTCGCGCTATGGGGCCATAGCGCGACAACCCTTGTTGCGCTAGGGGACCCTAGCGCGACATGCCCTGTCGCGCTAGGTATCCCTAGCGCGATTTGGTTCGTTGTTGGGTGTTCCCCTTGGGCCGTGTGTGCGTCCCGGGCACCCCGTGGAGTTCCGTGACCGTGTCTTTGGTGTCCGGAGGTTCCGTTTGCCTTGGTCATGAGTTTGGCCGTGGGCGGTGCGTCCGTTTTTCTCCGACCGTGGCCCCGTTTGACGGAGCTGGTGCGTGGGGTGATTCCCACACGTTGTCGGTTTCGGACGTTGTTTTCCGTTGACTCGAGAGTCTACTCCTTCAGTGACCCTCCACTAGTCGTAGCCCACCAGTACGAGGTGCTGGTCTCACCTGGGAGTGGTGTACGGGCACCCACCTTTCGAGACGGTTTGTGGACCGGTTACCGTAGGCCCCTCGTCGGTAGCCAGAGTCCGGCTACGGGGGAAAACCGGTCAGAGGACCAGACCTAGTGACGCAAGGTCTGTGTGTGCACACGTGGTTGGGGGCGGTTGGACCCACGTCGACGGGCGTGACCCCAGCTAGTTACTTGTTTGTGGTTACTTGTACGGTGTTTGCGCCTCGGGTAGGACCTACCACGTCAGGCGGTTCACCTGCGGTGCGGTGTAAGACGTCAGGGGACGCTACCGGCTGTGCTTCTAGTGGGTGGTACTCCTGTCGAGTACGGAGTGTTAGACTGTCAGTCGTGTGTTTCCGACCTTCGGGTTTTGACGGTTCGACCGTTGAGTTTCGGTCTTCTCGTACCGTGGCACGTGTGTCGGTTTGCGTGCCGTAGGGTCTAGTTCTGTAGAGTACAGGGCTTTCCTTTCCGAGGTACTTTCCTACCGCTAGAGTAGTGGTTTCTCGTTTTTCGAGGTAGGGTTCGAGTGATCCCTACTGAGTCTTGTTCTGAGACTCATTCCCTGCGTGTTTTCACCGTGTTTCAGGTGAGGCGCCACCTTCGGGGAGCGCGTCAGGAGCGCAGCGTGGTGCGGGTGCCCAGAGGTAGTGCCAGAGGTCAGAGCCGGGGGATGCCCCGTGTAGCTGTACTTTTCTTTCTTGTCACTGTACTAGTCGTGGACTGCTGTTATTATTGTTCTTTATTGTGGACCATGTAAATTGTTAATTTATTTCCTGCTTAATATTATAACTGTTTAATTTCTGCAATTATCTGTGATGCTTATGTAGTTTCCACACCATCCTTTTAACCCTTCCGAGTCTTCGGACTCGTGGGTGGCGGTACGAGTCTCGGGTTATCGGGCCTTCCCGGTAATCGGATTCTCGGGTCGTTACAGCTGGTATCAGAGCGCGGTTGTGGAATTACATGAGAATCATAGGTAATTGTAGTGGTCCACTAGTCCACAACGATGATGTACATGTGACGCTGGCATTGGGCACCGCATGTTTTATTCTGACATTGCCGTTTCCGTGTTTTCTGTCTTGTGCTTCAGGAGCGAGGATGGCGCCGAGGAGGAGTTCTCGCTCTCAGCAGGGGCAGTCGGCTGGAGGTCAGGAGATCCAGCAGGGGGTCCAGAGGGACCAGGAGGAGCATAGCAGAGTTCCGGGAGCTACCGAGGCCGCGGATGCTGCGAGGGCTCCGGGGGCCGAGGATTTCTTCCGTGGCATGTACCATCTCATGTCTCAGCAGTTTGGCGGAGAGGCTGCTGAGGGCTCGATTGTCAGGGGTGGGCCAGGCCGAGCAGTGAGGGACTTCATGCAGTTCCATCCACCTTACTTTAGCGGCCAGGCAGACCCTGATGCGGCTCGTGATTGGCTCGATGAGATGGAGCGGGTGTTCAGTTCTGCGAAGAGTACTGCCGAGGACAGAGTGGTGTTGGCCTATAACCAGTTGCAGGGTACGGCTCGGAGGTGGTGGTCTTCCGAGTGGAAGACGTCCTTTCAGCTTCGTCCACTTGAGCAGGTCGAGTGGGATGACTTTGTCAGTGCTTTCGAGCGTACGTACTGTCCAGATGTTGTTGCTACGCAGCGGATGCGGGAGTTTCTGGAGCTGGTGCAGGGTGACATGTCCGTGTTGCAGTACATGGCCCGATTTATCGAGCTGGGTCGGTACGCACCTCATATCATGGAGCATGAGCGGGTGAGGACCACGCAGTTTGTGCAGGGCTTGAGGTTGGAGCTGAGGCACCATTTGATCGCGAATGGGGCCACTGATCTAGAGACGGCGTCTCGTGTTGCGATTTCCTTGGAGATGGATATGCAGAGGACTCGAGGACCGATCAGCCAGGGTCAGTCTTTGTCAGGTCGCAGCCAGCAGTCGGCTACCCAGCAGCAGGGTTTCTTCCAGCATGCGTCGGGTGGTTCAGGAGTACCGGCACCGGCAGCGTCAGTGGCAGGATCTGCGTCCTTCGGCTCGAAGATCAAGAAGTTCTTGAAGAAGAGTCTTCGGAAGAAGCACAAGGATCAAGGGCAAGCTTCATCGGGCAGTGTACAGCAGCCGATTCCTTTGCAGCGTCAGGGATCAGTGGGTGGATCGCGAGGACCTTGTCCACGGTGTGGTGGGACCCACCCAGGCAGGCAGTGCACGGCGCCGATCATCTGTTTTCGGTGTGACCAGCCAGGGCACATGGCGCGTGACTGTCCTCAGAGACCGCCGCAGCAGCAGTTTCCTCAGCAGCAGCAGGTTCCCCAGCAGCAGAGGCAGCAGCAGCAGCAGCAGGGACAGTATCCGCCGCTACCCAGGTCAGCTAGTGTGGGAGGCAGGCAGAGGGCTCGTGGCCAGATCACGCACTTGACCAGGGCAGAGGCAGTGGCGTCGCAGCTCGTGGAAGGTACCGTTCAGATTTTGGGTTGTGCGGCTCGGGTTTTATTTGATTCTGGCGCGTCTCATTCGTTTATTTCGGAGGATTTCGCGTCGAGCGTCGAGGAGCCGGTGACCCAGTTGTCCTGTGATTTGGCAGTGGAGTTGCCTTCGGGTGACTTTATGGTCACTCCGTATTGCTTCGACCAGGTTCCGGTGTGGATCGATGGGCGGAGTATGCCAGGCAGGTTGTATGCGTTGCAGCTTCGGGATTACGACGTGATTCTAGGCATGGATTGGCTCGAGACTCATAGAGCAGTGGTGGATTGTGGGATGAAGAGGGTCTACTTCCAGCATCCGAACAAGAGGACCTTCTATCTCCAAGGTATCCGTTCCACCTCTTCTCGATTCCTTATCTCTGCTATTCGAGCCCGTCGATTGCTTGATTCAGGTTGTCAGGGTTTTCTCGCATCTGTGGTTGTGTCTGACCGGATGGAGCCGGATGTCGAGGACATTGCGGTGGTGTGCGAGTTTCCCGATATTTTTCCTGAGGAGTTGTCTGGATTACCTCCCCAGCGGGAGATCGATTTCGTGATCGAGGTTGTACCTGGTACGGGACCTTTGGCGAAGGCTCCCTACCGTATGGCCCCCGCTGAGCTGAGGGAGTTGAGGGCGCAGTTGCAGGAACTGTTGGCCAAGGGGTACATTCGTCCGAGCTTTTCCCCTTGGGGTGCGCCCGTGTTGTTCGTGAAGAAGAAGGACGGTAGTCTGCGGCTATGCATTGACTATCGGCAGCTGAATGAAGTGACCATTAAGAACAAGTATCCGTTGCCGCGGATTGATGATTTGTTCGACCAGCTTCAGTCTGCGCGGGTGTTCTCGCGGATTGATTTGCGGTCCGGTTACTATCAGCTGAGAATTCGCGAGTCCGATGTGGAGAAGACTGCATTCAGTACGAGGTACGGGCATTATGAGTTTCTGGTGATGCCGTTTGGGCTCACCAATGCCCCGGCAGCCTTCATGGACTTGATGCAGAGGGTGTTCCATCCGTATTTGGACCAATTCGTGGTCATCTTCGTGGATGACATCCTTGTTTATTCGCAGTCTACTGAGGAGCACGCATACCATTTGGTGTGAGCGACGTCACGCGGTTCGGAGTTCGATGGTGCGGGGAAGAGGATGCGGAGAGCGCGCGGGCTCCTCTTTTTTGTTTGTTTTGTTGTTTTGCTGCAACACAGAAATGATAGAGAAGAGAGAAGGGGCCACCACGGGAGATTGCTCCGGTGGGGCGAGCGGGACAAGTATAATATAGCAAGATATGGGGTTCAAACGGCCATAGCGGGAGTGACTCGCCGCGGCCTCGGGGGGACGGGAATGGTGCAGAAATTAAATAACAAGAATTGAAACGGCCATTGGGGAAGTGACTCGCCGCGGCCTCGAGAATATGAGCAGAATATAAAAGAGAATATAAGAACAGAGATTTTAAACGGCCATTGGGGAAGTGATTCGCCGCGGCCTCGAGAATATGAGCAGAATATAACAGAATATAGAGAGAGTATAAGAACGGAAATTTAAACGGCCATTGGGGAAGTGACTCGCCGCGGCCTCGATGATATGAGCAGAATATAACAAAATATAGAGAGAATGTAAGAACGGAAATTTAAACGGCCATTGGGGAAGTGACTCGCCGCGGCCTCGATGATATGAGCAGAATATAACAGGATATAAAGAGAATATGAGAACAGAAATTTAAACGGCCATTGGGGAAGTGACTCGCCGCGGCCTCGATGATATAAACGAAATATAACAGGATATAAAGAGAATATGAGAACAGAAATTTAAACAGCCATTGGGGAAGTGACTCGCCGCGGCCTCGATGAAAAGATGTGATCGCCAGGGGCCGAAAGACCCCAAAATAAGAAAGTGATCGCGCCTACCTCAAGAGCGGGAGATGGCGGGTTGCTTCTTCCTCTCCTTCCGGCCGGCCGACGGAGAGGGCTTTCCTCGGGTACCCTTGCAAAACAACGACAAATAAATGACAAGTGGATTAGAAAGATGGAGGTGTAGTATTCAAATCCTCGCGGTAAAAATAACGAAATGATGGCAAGACACACACCTGGTTGGTGTTATCTTTTAAACCCCTCTCGGACTCGAGTAGGAGGAAAATGAGATGATGGATGCAAGAAGTATAAGAGAAGAGGCGCCCTTGTGAAGGGGGATAGAGGATGCAATATGATGAATGTAAAGAACTATGGAGAAAAAGGGGAAGAAAAGGCTTATTGGATGAGCCGAGGGTGAAATCCGGCGGAGCTCCCGCAGCGTGGGGACGACGGGGAAGCGCGGTGGATAAAGACGGCCTTCCTCTCGCGAGCGTGAACACCCGAGAAGCCGGCGGAACCTCCACCTACAAAAGACCCCACGGGTTAAAAAAAAGACTCCGTAGCCTCTGGGCTCCGGCAGCCTATCGGATCACTGCTTAGCTCCTCCAGAACTGAGGGGGTGGGCCTCTATTTATAGGGCTCCGGAGGGTGGAGGCGTCCAGGACCCTGGACACCTCTATCAGGGCCGAAATAATATTTTATTCTATTTTTATTGATTTTTTTGGAATACTTTTGTGGAGGCGTCCAGGGTCCCGGACGCCTCAAGTAGGTCCACCGAAAAACGACGACGGCCGCACGCGGTTCGGCACAACGCGTGGTTTTGTGAGCGGCGCCTCGTGATTCAGAAATGGGCGCGTCCAGCTGACCGGACGTCTCTATATTTTGGATTTTTTCACACACGACAAACCGTCGTTCGGTGGCCGGCGCCCGTGAGGGAGTTGATGGAGGCGTCCACGGGCCTGGACGCCTCCAAAATATATTATTTTATTGGTTTTCTTGTCTTTTTATGATAGGGCTGGCATTTTAATTAATTTTTTTTATTTGTTTTTATGGAGGCGTCTAGGGGCCTGGACGCTCCAATAATATATATTGATTTTTTTTATTTTTAATGCCAAGTGGCATTTTAATCATATTTTATTTTTATTTTAATGGAGGCGTCCAGGGGCCTGGACGCCTCCATTAATATATATATATTTTATTTATTTTTAGGGCCCTGAGAAAATATTAAAATAAATTAAAAAGATGGGGGCGTCCAGGGGCCTGGACGCCCCCATTAAGACCCACCCGGGTCTTTAAATCAGGCGTCGGCGGGCACCCGGCAGACACCCTTCTTGGTCCCGGAACCTCTTGATGCGTCTGACTGGTGTTGATGCCGTCCGAATGCCGTGACGAGATGATTCCGGATGCCGAAAAAGGCGGAAGAAGACTCAGGAAAAGGAAGCACTCGAGCGATTCGAAATGCGTAGGCCATCGCGGGGCGTCGTATAGTAATATGAGACTTTCTCATGAGACGTCAAGAATGGCGTGTCTACATTTGGGTGTGGTGCTGCAGACGCTGCGAGATCACCAGTTGTATGCGAAGCTCAGCAAGTGCGAGTTTTGGCTCAGCGAGGTGCACTTTCTGGGGCACGTGATTTCTGGTGATGACATTTCCGTGGATCCCGCCAAGGTCGAGGCTGTGATGCAGTGGCCGAGGCCGAGGTCGGTGACGGAGATCCGGAGTTTCTTGGGGCTTGCGGGGTATTATCGCCGGTTTATCCAGGATTTTTCCCGCATCGCGACCCCGATGACGAGGCTCACGCGGAAGGATGTGCCTTTCGTTTGGTCCGAGGAGTGTGAGCAGAGCTTCAGTGAACTGAAGAGGTTGCTCACCTCGGCTCCGGTGTTGGTTTTGCCTTCTGGATCGGGAGGTTTTTTGGTGTGTACAGATGCTTCCGGCGTTGGACTGGGTGCTATTTTGATGCAGCATGGTAGAGTGGTGGCTTATGCATCTCGGCAGCTAAAGCCCCATGAGGAGAACTACCCTACCCATGATCTTGAGTTGGCGGCGGTGATCTTCGCGCTGAAGATCTGGAGGCATTATCTGTACAGTGAGAAGTTCGAGGTGTTCACTGACCATCAGAGTTTGAGGTATGTGTTCTCGCAGAGAGATCTGAACCTCAGACAAAGGCGTTGGATGGAGTTCATGAAGGACTATGACTTCACCCTGTCTTATCAGCCGGGCAGGATGAATGTCGTCGCCGATGCCTTGAGTCGGAAGGTGGCGGTCAGTACCTTGATGCTGAGGAAGTGGAGGCTCTGGGAACAGGTGCCCGAAGTATCCTTCAGGCTCAAGATTCCCCAGGAGCGAGGGTTGGCAGTGCTTGCGAGTCTGACTGTCACTCCTGCTATCCGTCGTCAGGTGACAGAGGCTCAGCATGCGGACCCTGAGTTGCCCCGGATTCTTGCGATGGCTGATGTGGAGCTCGGCGAGGACAGTGCTGCGAGGTTTCGTGGCAGGTTGTACGTCCCAGCGGAGGAGCAGGTTCGTCGTGCGGTGTTACGCGAGGCTCATGGGAGCAGGTACACTGTACACCCGGGTGCGACGAAGATGTATCGGAACTTGCGGAGGCAGTTCTGGTGGCCTGGCATGAAGAGAGATGTCGCCGAATTTGTGGCCAGGTGCCTGATCTGTCAGCAGGTGAAGGCGGAGCATCAGCGACCAGGAGGTACTCTCCAGCCCTTGGATGTTCCTGCTTGGAAGTGGGACCATGTGACCACAGATTTTGTGGTGGGGTTGCCAAGGACCCCGAGTGGGCAGGACAGTATTTGGTTACTGGTGGATCGGCTGACGAAGGTGACGCGGTTGCTACCGGTCAAGGTCAGCTGGAGCGTGCCTAAGTTGGCTCGTCTTTATGTGGAGCGGATCGTTCCGTTGCATGGGGTTCCCATTTCGATCGTGTCGGATCGGGATCCGCGCTTCACTTCTGGATTCTAGAGGAGTTTCCAGCGAGCTCTTGGCACGGAGTTGGCATTTAGCTCGGCATATCATCCTCAGTCAGATGGTCCGTCTGAGAGGACCATTCAGACTTTGGAGGACATGCTGAGATCCTGCTGCCTGGAGTGGCAGGGGAGTTGGATTCATCACCTACCGTTGGTGGAGTTTGCCTATAACAACAGCTATCATTCGAGCATCGGCATGGCTCCTTATGAGGCATTGTATGGGCGTCCTTGTCGGACTCCACTTGATTGGTTTGAGGTGGGTGAGCGTGTTTTGACGGGACCGGAGTTGGTGCAGCAATGTGTGGACGTTGTGCACCTGGTTCGTCAGAACATGTTGGCGGCCCAGAGTCGGCAGAAGAGCTATGCTGACCGTAGAAGGCAACCCCTCGAGTTCGCCGTGGGCGATCGTGTGTTCTTGAGAGTTTCTCCGATGAAGGGGGTGATGCGTTTTGGACGGCGTGGGAAGCTGAGTCCCCGCTATATTGGTCCTTTCGCGATTGTGGAACGCATCGGTGAGGTTGCTTACCGGTTGCAGTTACCTCCTGAGTTGGCGTCGGTGCATGACGTGTTCCACGTCTCGATGTTGCGGAAGTATATGCCCGATGACTCTCATGTGCTCGAGTTTTCTGTTTGGCCTGAGGTGACTCCAGATCTTTCTCTCCCAGAGTTTCCGATCCGCGTGGAGGATAGGTGAGAGCAGCGCCTGCGGAACAAGGTCATTCCCTTGTTGAAGGTCGTGTGGCAACGACACTCTGGTGGTGAGGCTTCGTGGGAACGTGAGGACGAGATGCGTCAGCAGTTCCCGTATCTGTTTGAGTGAGTCTTCCTCTTCTATCCCCTTTGGTTGTTCTCAATTTCAAGGACGAAATTCCTTAAGGGGGGAGGGCTGTAATATCCCGGACCTTTCGGACCCTTCTTCGTGGGTCCCGGATCTGGTTTTCGGAGCGTCCAGCTCTGTTGTGTCCAAAATTTCGTTTCGGACATCTTTCGTGTTCGGATCGGCGTGATCCGGAGTCGTTTCGGAGGCCCGGAGGCGTTCCGCGGCTTTTCCACGTGTGTTTTCCGATTCCCGGTGTGTGTTTCGGCTTTTCCTTCGGAAGCTCGCTGCGGGCGAACCGGGCAGTTCCCCCAGGCACAAGTGGTACCGTTGCGATCGGTGCGTTCCGAGGATTCCGGAAATGTATTTTTCTATTTTTCGGTATTTTTTCGAAAATTCGGATTTTCTATAAATCCTAATCCTTTTTCTTTTCTTTTTCCCTTTTCTCTTTCTTCTTCCTCTCCCTCTCTCTCGCGACCGTGAGCCCCCTCTCTCTCCCTCTCTCCCATTCGGACGTGGCGAGCCCCTCTCCGGCTACGGACGGCGGCGGGGCGACGGCGCGGACGCGTGGGCGACGGTGAGGCGATCTCGTGGGCGTGCGGCGAGCGTGGGAAGCGTGGGGAGTTCGTGAAGCTTCGAGCATTCTTCGTGATTCGTGATCGATCCGGCGGAGCATTCGCTCCATTGAGGTAGGGTGACGTTCCTTAGCCTCATGCCGTTCTTTTCCGTGATTTATAGGCCGCGGGGAGGCCGAGAGGGGATCATTTGAGCGTTTTTGGGTTTTTCCATGATTTGGGGAGAGCTTGCCCGATCTATGGATTCAATGCATGGATTCGTGTTTTGAGGGCCTAGAATCATGCTAGGGGTCCCCAGGGGTCTTCCCCTTTGTTTTCCCCCTCTCCTATGGAGGTATGGGGGCGTGGTTGGAATTTTTGGGCGTTCTTACCGTTTTCGGCCGCGGACTGAGAACGCGCTATACTCCAGTAGCGCGTTCTTGGAGGTCGCGCCGCCCCGACCGAGCGCGTTCATCGGAGAAGATGAACAGGAGGCGGTTCCTGTCGCGCTATGGGGTCATAGCGCGATCGTCCTTGTCGCGCTAGGAGGACCTAGCGCGATGGTCCCTGTCGCGCTAGGGTTCCCTAGCGCGATGGTCCGTGTCACGCTATGGGGCCATAGCGCGACAACCCTTGTTGCGCTAGGGGACCCTAGCGCGACATGCCCTGTCACGCTAGGTATCCCTAGCGCGATTTTGTTCGTTGTTGGGTGTTCCCCTTGGGCCGTGTGTGCGTCCCGGGCACCCCGTGGAGTTCCGTGACCGTGTCTTTGGTGTCCGGAGGTTCCGTTTGCCTTGGTCATGAGTTTGGCCGTGGGCGGTGCGTCAGTTTTTCTCCGACCGTGGCCCCGTTTGACGGAGCTGGTGCGTGGGGTGATTCCCACACGTTGTCGGTTTCGGACGTTGTTTTCCGTTGACTCGAGAGTCTACTCCTTCAGTGACCCTCCACTAGTCGTAGCCCACCAGTACGAGGTGCTGGTCTCACCTGGGAGTGGTGTATGGGCACCCACCTTTCGAGACGGTTTGTGGACCGGTTACCGTAGGCCCCTCGTCGGTAGCGAGAGTCCGGCTACGGGGGAAAACCGGTCAGAGGACCAGACCTAGTGACGCAAGGTCTGTGTGTGCACACGTGGTTGGGGGCGGTTGGACCCACGTCGACGGGCGTGACCCCAGCTAGTTACTTGTTTGTGGTTACTTGTACGGTGTTTGCGCCTCGGGTAGGACCTACCACGTCAGGCGGTTCACCTGCGGTGCGGTGTAAGACGTCAGGGGACGCTACCGGCTGTGCTTCTAGTGGGTGGTACTCCTGTCGAGTACGGAGTGTTAGACTGTCAGTCGTGTGTTTCCGACCTTCGGGTTTTGACGGTTCGACCGTTGAGTTTCGATCTTCTCGTACCGTGGCACGTGTGTCGGTTTGCGTGCCGTAGGGTCTAGTTCTGTAGAGTACAGGGCTTTCCTTTCCGAGGTACTTTCCTACCGCTAGAGTAGTGGTTTCTCGTTTTTGAGGTAGGGTTCGAGTGATCCCTACTGAGTCTTGTTCTGAGACTCATTCCCTGCGTGTTTTCACCGTGTTTCAGGTGAGGCGCCACCTTCGGGGAGCGCGTCAGGAGCGCAGCGTGGTGCAGGTGCCCAGAGGTAGTGCCAGAGGTCAGAGCCGGGGGATGCCCCGTGTAGCTGTACTTTTCTTTCTTGTCACTGTACTAGTCGTGGACTGCTGTTATTATTGTTCTTTATTGTGGACCATGTAAATTGTTAATTTATTTCCTGCTTAATATTATAACTATTTAATTTCTGCAATTATCTGTGATGCTTATGTAGTTTCCACACCATCCTTTTAACCCTTCCGAGTCTTCGGACTCGTGGGCGGCGGTACGAGTCTCGGGTTATCGGGCCTTCCCGGTAATCGGATTCTCGGGTCGTTACACCCTCCACTAGTCGTAGCCCACCAGTACGAGGTGCTGGTCTCACCTGGGAGTGGTGTACGGGCATTCACCTTTGAGACGGTTTGTGGTCCGGTTACCGTAGGCCCCTCGTCGGTAGCCAGAGTCCGGCTACGGGGGAAAACCGGTCAGAGGACCAGACCTAGTGACGCAAGGTCTGTGTATGCACACGTGGTTGGGGGCGGTTGGACCCACGTCGACGGGCGTGACCCCATCTAGTTACTTGTTTGTGGTTACTTGTGCGGTGTCTGCGCCTCGGGTAGGACCTACCACGTCAGGCGGTTCACCTGCGGCGCGGTGTAAGACGTCAGGGGACGCTACCGGCTGTGCTTCTAGTGGGTGGTACTCCTGTTGAGTACGGAGTGACAGACTGTCAGTCGTGTGTTTCCGACCTTCGGGTTTTGCGGTTCGACCGTTGAGTTTCGGTCTCGTACCGTGGCACGTGTGCCGGTTTGCGTGCCGTAGGGCCTGGTTCTGTAGAGTACAGGGCTTTCCTTTCCGAGGTACTTTCCTACCGCTAGTGTAGTGGTTTCTCGTTTTACGAGGTAGGGTTCGAGTGATCCCTACTGAGTCTTGTTCCGAGACTCATTCCCTGCGTGTTTTCACCGTGTTTCAGGTGAGGCGCCACCTTCGGGGAGCGCGTCAGGAGTGCAGCGTGGAGCGGGTGCCCAGAGGTAGTGCCAGAGGTCAGAGCCGGGATATGCCCCGTGTAGCTATACTTTTCTTTCTTGTCACTGTACTAGTCGTGGACTACTGTTGCTGTTATTTGATTGTGGACCATGTAAAATGTTAATTTATCTGCTGCTTAATATTATAACTGTTTAATTTCTGCTATTACTTGTGATACTTATGTAGTCTCCACACCATCCTTTTAACCCTTCCGAGTCTTCGGGCTCGTGGGTGGCGGTGCGAGTCTCGGGTTATCGGGCCTTCCCGGTAATCGGATTCTCGGGTCGTTACAGCGCCCTTGCACACCCTCACGTCTGGATCTTGTAGGCTTCCCACTGATTCTCCCTAGGCATCGTGTCCCTCGGTATCTTGTCCCTCCGGAACCTCCGGACCTCCCTTTTAGGGCACCGCGCCCGTCTACACCTCCATATCCAGATCCTCCAGATTTCTCTCCCGTCCTCGCTGGGCACCACGTCCCATGGTATCTTCTCCCTCCGGACCCTCCTGACCCTTTTCATCCACTCTTCCCGGGGCATCGCGTCCCTCGGCATCTTCTTCCTCCGGAACCTCCGGACCCTCCATCTTTCTTCCGATTTGTCTTCTTACTCTTCCAGGACATCGCGTTCTTCATTTTTCTCCTCCTCTTCCCTCATCTTTTTCCCTATTTCTTCCCAGGGCACCGCGTCCCTCGATGTTTTATCCCTCCAGAGCCTCCGGATTCTTCTTCCCCTCATGATTCTCCTCCTCTGCCTCTAGACCCTGAGGATCCACCTCTTTCCATCTATCAATTTCTTCTTCTAATTCCTCCTGATCTTGGGTCCGACCCAACTTCTTCCACGTCCACAGCCTTGGGCATCTGCCCTTTCTCCCACTGCTTCCGAGGCTTTAGTCCTCACTCCTCCTTCTAATTCTCCTCTCCTTCTGTAGACTGTTTCATGTGAT
The DNA here is from genome assembly GCA_022559845.1 of Amorphophallus konjac. NCBI lineage: Eukaryota > Viridiplantae > Streptophyta > Magnoliopsida > Alismatales > Araceae > Amorphophallus > Amorphophallus konjac. The sequence continues at coordinate 344,189,585 of CM040124.1, forward strand.
CAGGGTCTCCGCGCCTTAGCAAGGGAGTTCTAGCCCTTGCCTCTCTTCCTTTTCTCCTTATTCGTCTGAGTCTGGTCTTGGCACCACTCCTTCTATTTAAGCCACTTCCAAATCCTTTTCTTCCAATCCTTTTATCTGCCTAAGAGGACTATCCCATGATGATCAACCACGCCTCTCACGGTAGCTGCTTCAACAAAGATCGCAAGGTAATATGTTGACGTAAGTAAGCATTTTTATGATATCTTTTTCTCATTGCTTCACGCATGATTTTCAAAGTGAAGTGCTTCTTAACATGATTAAGAGTGATATTTTAAGCCTTTATCCTAGGAATTTATCTTTATTAAATTTCATCTTTAAAAAAAAAATTGAAAAGAGTCTTTAGGCTTGCTATGCAGCACTTTGGTTATAAGAACCCTGTAGACACGCCAAAATTGACGTTACTGTGAGTGCATCTCGTATTACCTTGTAATGCCCCAATTTGACCCTCCAATTAACTTTGTTTGAGTTATTTTTCCCAATTTTCTTGGATTTCTCCCTTTTTTCCCTCTTCTTATTTTCCCCTATTTTTCTAGATTTTTTGGACAGTTTTCTCTATTTTTTGGAATTCATGACTTGAAGTGGGGCGTGTTTTAATTAACGGCCTGGTCTGAGGCGCGTTTTGAAGAAAGGATTACTAGAGGCAAAGGCGTCAGTTTCTGGAATTTTCTGGTTTCCAAAACAGAAAATAAGAATTAACGACCCTCCTTGGGTCGTGTTTTTAAATAACGCCTCTCCCTCAGGCGTCTCTTCATCATTTTTAAATACAGAAAGTTTTTATTGCTAAAATTAAATCCGTGAATTAACGCCTTTGTCCCAGTCGTGATTTCAATTAACACCTTGACCAAGGTCGTCAATTCTTGTTCAATTCCGAACTCCAGCATCACCCCTTCCTTTCCTCACTTACACTCCTTTTTCACTTGCGAGAGGGTTCCTATGGCTTCCTAATATTGAAAGGACACTTGGAGGAAGGATTCCCCTTTCCATCCTACCAAAACTAAGTTTTCTTTTTTTTTATGGAATTAATTCCGAATTTCCCTTCCTTTCCTCATTTAACCTCCTTTTCCACTTGGGAAAGGGTTCCTATGACTTTCCAAGGTTGAAGGGACACTTGCCTAAGGTTTATCTCTTCCAAATCCAACTAAAACATGTTTTCTTATTTTCTCTTGGAATTAATTCCGAATTTTCCTTCCTTTTCTCATTTAACCTCTTTTTCCACTTGGGAAAGGGTTCCTATGACTTTCCAAGGTTGAAGGGACACTTGCCTAAGGTTTATCTCTTCCAAATCCAACTAAAACATGTTGTCTTATTTTCTCTTGGAATTAATTCCGAATTTCCCTTCCTTTCCTCATTTAACCTCCTTTTCCACTTGGGAAAGGATTCCTATGACTTTCCAAGGTTGAAGGGACACTTGACTAAGGTTTATCTCTTCCAAATCCAACTAAAACATGTTTTCTTATTTTCTCTTGGAATTAATTCCGAATTTCCCTTCCTTTCCTCATTTAACCTCCTTTTCCACTTGGGAAAGGGTTCCTATGACTTTCTAAGGTTGAAGGGACACTTGCCTAAGGTTTATCTCTTCCAAATCCAACTAAAACATGTTTTCCTAATTTCCCTTGGAATTAATTCCGAATTTCAACCCTATAAATAGAATATCTCTCTCCCTTGTGAAAAAATCATCAAGATCAATTCAAGAGGAGGTGCTGTCGGACCAAAGGCTCAAGGAGGAAGACTCTCATGCACCTAAAAGGTTCATCCATGGAGTTCTTCTTCCTCTATTGAAGATTTGAAGCCTCTACATCCATGGAGTTCTACATCCTCTTCTTCCTCCATTGAAGATCTTCATCCTAGCTTGAAGCCAAATTGGAGAAAACCACTAAGCTTTCACCCTCCTATCTCTTATTTTTGCTTTAGTTAATTGCATGCATCATATCATATTTTTCTTTTATCTCTTTTTATCTCAATATTGAGATCTTCCCATGTTGTGCACTCTAGCACATCTCCATAATGCAACACTTGCACATTTCCCTCTATTCTTCATCATACATCATCTTTTACCTACCCTTTTGCATAGGGGTTTAAAGGCCAAACACCAATAAGGTGTGTTCATATCCATGCTTTCTATGTCCATATTTACATTTGGATTTGATGCTACACATCTTGGTTTCTAATCCATGTTTGTTTATTGGTGTTTGTTAATTTTGCAAGGGTAATCAATCAAGGAAAACTCTCTTCATCGGCCGGCCGATAGAAAGAGAAGGTGCACTCACAATCTCCCCCGCATTTAAGGTATTTATATCGCGATCCCTCCATTGATTATTTGTTATATCCTTCGAGGCCCTCGCGTCTCTGGCGATCACATTCCCCTTAGCATCCTCTCATGCTCCCCTTTTCTCCCTCTTTTCCCATTCTTCTATTCATTTTCTTTTTCCTTTTAATTGTTCTAAGTGGATTTCTTAGAATCTACAAATTGGCGATCACGGTGGGACCACCTTTTGTTTTTCTTTTGATTACCCTTTCCCCTTGGGCACCCACGTGTGCCATCTCCCCATTTGCACCCACGGTGCGTCTCCCTTTGTGCTCCACGTAGCACTCTCCCTATGTGATTTGTCAGTTTGATAGGTTTTTAGAAATTCCATTTATCCATCTTTTTTTTTAAAAAAAAATGATGAGCATGCTATATCCCTTGTCATGTTTGATTGCCATGATTCTTATACTGAGATTGTGAGTGTTTTTCATTTCTGTCGGTATTTTCCACTATTTGAGCCCTATGGCCGTTGAAGTATTGAAGTAATTAACGCCCCTCTCAGAGGCGTCTTTTATTAGTATAACGCCTCACATCAAGGCGTCTTTCACTTGAATAGTGCCTTACTGTAAGGCGTCATTTTTATTATCATTGTTTATTCGTGCTGATTACTGCCATTTGACGCCCCTGCTCCCGGACGTCCATTCTAGAGAAAGCGCCTCACCCTAAGGCGCTATTTTACTCTGCTTGTACTTTTTACATTGACTAGCGACGGACGCTCAGACGCGATTTATGGATGTAACGACCCTTCCCAGGTCGTCATTTGTTTTTGTTCTGTGTTGTTATCTACTTGATAATGTCTGCTGCATTCATCCTTGCATTGGTTTGGGAGATCTCCTCTCCCCACACTTTTAGGAGTCACACCACCCTCTTGGTGAAGGAATGACGCTCCATTGAGCACTCCGTCTCATTGGACCGAAAATTCCTAAACCAAGCCTCCATAAGTCCCCGCACCCGTGGATTCCCTCACGGACGCTGGGCAGGTTGTACCTTTGAAGTCCCGGGTTTAGTTGGCCTATGCATGGTGAGAGAGTGCTCCTAGTTGGCATCGGAGAAAACCACATTTGAAACTAGGTTCCCCCCTTGAGTGATCACATCAATTTGCATAAAATCAATTAATTTACCAAGGTTCAAATAAAAGAAATCAAAGGTAACCCCATCCTAGCTTGTTTGCTATCTATGTGAGCTGTTTTGATTGCACATTGAATTGTTCGGGATACCTTGATAAGAAAGTCAACATGTTTAACTCAATTAATGTTCATGAGGGTGATCAGCCTAGCACATTTTATTCCCTTCAATTTCAACATATTCATCACAACTCTCACCATAATCTTTTAAAGGGACCACGCCCTCATCTTCACGGTTTTGCCCCACCCATGGGTAATATCCAATCCCATGGTCCCTCGCCTCAATCACGAGCCACTACTCCTACGGGACCGTCTCCTCCCGAAGATGAGAAGGTCTCCCAGATCTTGCATGCATTAGATCATCTCACCCCTCAACAAATCCAAGCCCTTAAGGCCGTTGTTGAGGGTGCACCTCATTCCCCTCATCCTCCTTCCAATCCTACGCGGGTGGCCCATCACCCACTTCCCTCTTCTATTCACATTCCTACCCGGGTAGCCCATCACCCATCTCCTCCTATTCACACTTCTCCTCGGGTGGTCCAACACCCGCCTCCTTTTATTCCTCCTCCACCACGGCCCCAAGGCCCATTTATTCCTTGCAACCCGGCCCATCCGGGTTCTTCTATGGGTCATCCCATTAATCCCCTTCCATGGCCTTTTTGTGCGGCCCCTCCTTCAAGGCCCTGCCGACCCTTTGTTGCTCAAGTCACACCCCTCCAACGAACTCTTCTCGACAAAGTCACTTTGTTGGAGGAACAATTAAAGAGGGTTACGAGCCCACGGCCCGCTCCTCCTACTCCAGTCAATCCCCTTTATGCGGCTCTAAATGACATTACAAAGATGGAGAAAGATTGGAAGGATAGGAGAGACGGCTACGGCGTCGACAGTTCAAGCAAGCAAGAGCCGGCAGATTTTAACGTTCAAGTGGATGCTGTCCATCCTCCACCCATTCACCCCGTTCATTCATATGGCCCTCCGCCTCCGCCTAGGCATTCACACTTGCATTCACCACATCATCTGCAATACCATTACATTCCACCACCTACTAATACATCTCCACCATGGCATCCACTTGAACTCGATAATGAAGAACCGGCAATTGAAGAATTCAAGATGGCACATGATGATGAAGCACTGCAGGCATCCCTTCCGAGTTTTCTTCGTTTTCCTCTCCCTCCGCTACCACTGGATGAACCCCCTGCTCAAGACAATGCCATCGTCCTTAATATAACCCCCGCTTCTAAGACTTATTGGTGTTATGACGAGGGATCAATACTCCAATCACCCATGTCGGCGCACCAAGACATGTCTCCTACCCCAGACACCGCTCGCCCCATCCGGCGTTTCCTCCGGACCAAACCTTATACTTTTACACCTCCTGCTATACCATCAGCCTCCACAGCACCAGCCTCCGCTAAACCTCCACATGCTATATCATTAGCCTCCACTTCATCAGCTAACCTCCTATTACCGCCACCTCGGCCCTCCATTACACCTTTAACCCCAAACCTAGCCACTCCTATTCCACCACTTAACCCTTCACCTTTACCCATGGTTAATCCTGAGCAGAATCTGTCTCTTTTTGCACTCGAGCCAACCCCAACTGTCTCCGAGCAAAGGGGGAAGCTCAACGTGTTTGAATCTCCACTTCCACTCATCCTTTCTCCAACACTTTCCATTACACCATCACCAACTATGGAGCCTTTCGCCTCCGCTTCACCCCCCTTTACTACTCGGAATGGGAGTGCTTCTGCAAGTACTTGTACTGAAGATGGTCAAGAGCTGGGCAAGAAGGATTTGGCTACGGCCGAGCTATTCAAGATGCAAGAGTTTATTTGCCGGATGCTAATCCGGGTTGTTGTGCCAAGCATGGTCGAAGAGGCCAAGTCGCCGCCACTGCTCACTAAGAGAGAATGTCAAGCTTTGATGCCATGTAGGCTTGTGCCCAAAGGCCGGGAAGGGCACCCCTTGTTCCAACTTTCAAATCTTGAACCTTTTCTTCCATACAAGGGGCGAATGCCTATTCTATTCAACACTCCATATACGCCACAACCCCTGGGCAACACAATGCTTCCTATCCCAACTGTTCAACTCTCTCACACTATTACTTTTCACTCTTCAAGGGAGTTGTCACTTACCATTGAAGCTTCATCCATTGGGCCAATTGGCTATATACTTTCACTGCCATGGAGGGGCGGTTATCTTGGTGCTAAAGGGCCTTCCACTATTTTATCCACCTTCTATTCAACTCCATCCACATTCTTGTCTGCCACATTTTCTTCATGGGCCACTCCAAGGGTAAAGAGGAGGATCTCATCCTCTCGCCCTTCATGTTCGTCATATTCTTTTCATCTCATGCATTCTGTTGCATCCATGCATTCATCGCATCCCTTCTATTGCATCCACATGCATTTACACTTCTTCTTTCCCGGGTTTCAAAATCCGTATCTCCCCCGCCTTCCAGAATCTCCGGATCCCCCACGTTTCCCATATCTTCCGCCTCTATCTTCGGGATCTCCAGGTCCTCTTACACTCACCGGGCATTGTGTCCCCTCCAATCATCCCTCAGGACATCGCGCCCCTTTCCAACTATTGCATCCGCACTCCCCGAATTTCTTACCCGTCCTCCTTGGGCATCGCGTCCCTCGATATTTGCTTCCTCCGGAACCTCCGGATCCTACTCTTTGGGCATCGCGCCCCTACACACCCTCAAGTCCAGATCTTCTGGGCTTCTTACTGATTCTCCCTGGGCATCGTGCCCCTTTCCGTCTTCTTCCTCCGGAACCTCCGGACTTTCTCCCAGGGCATCGCGCCCTTTTCTATCTTCTTCCTCCGGAACCTCCGGATCTTTCACCCCTCTCTTTATCCCTTGGGCATCGCACCCCTTTCCGTCTTCTTCCTCCGGAACCTCCGGAACCTCCGGATCTTTCTCTTCTCCTTGGGATCGCGTCCCATGGTACCTTCCCCCTCTAGAACCGTTGGACTCTCTTTCCTTCCTCCCAGGGCATCGCGCCCTTTCTGATTCTCTTCCTTCTGAACCTCCGGATTCTCCATCTTATTCTCTTTATCTTCTTTCGGGGCATCCCGACCCTTCTGATTCCATCCCTCCGGAACCTCCGGACCCTTCTGATCCTTTTCATCCACTCTTCCCCGGGCACCGCGTCCCTCGGCATCTCATTCCTCTGGAACCTCCGGACCCTCCTGATCCTTTTCATCCACTCTTCCCTGGGCACCGTGTACCTCGGCATCTCATCCTCCGGAACCTCCGGACCCTCCATCTTTCTTCCGATTCATCTTTCTGCTCCTCCGGGACATCACATCCTTCATTTTCTTCCTCATTTTCCATCATCTTTTTCCCTATTTCTTCCCTGGGCACCGCGTCCTTCGATATCTTATCCCTCCGGAGCCTCCGGATGATTCCTCCTATCACGATTCTCCTCCTTTACTCCCAGACCCTCCAGATCCGCCTCTTTCCATCTATCAATTTCTTCTTCTGATTCCCCCTAATCCTGGGTCCGACCCAACTTCTTCCACATCCACTGCCTTGGGCATCTGCCCATTCTCTCACTATTTTTGAGACTTTAGTCCTCACTCCTCCTTCTAATTCTCCGCTTCTTCTGTAGACCTTTCATGTGATCAGGGTCTCCACACCTTATTGAGGGAGTTCTAGCCCTCGCCTCTCTTCCTTTTTTCCTTATTCGTCTGAGTCTGGTCTTGGCACCACTCCTTCTTGTTAAGCCACTTTCAAACCCTTTGCTTCCAATCCTTTTGACTGCCAACGAGGACTATCCCACGATGATCAACCTCGCCTCTGACAGCTGCTTCTACAAAGGTTGCAAGGTAACATATTGGCGTAAGTACGTATTATTATGATATCATTATCTCACGCATGATTTTCAAAGTGAAGTGCTTCTTAACATGATTAAGAGTGATATTTTAAGCCTTTATCCTAGGAATTTATCTGTATTGAATTTCATCTTTAAAAAAAAACTGAAAGAGTCTTTTAGGCTTGTTTTTGCAGCACTTTTGGTAATAAAAATCCCACGCTGGGAATTCAACGTTCTCTCCCTGCTTGTTAAGAGTAACCTTCAGCTGGGCATTCCACACACTCCACGGCGTCCTTAGCCGACTCCTTTGGTTAAAACACCGTTGCTACTTTGGCCATGCCATGAGAATTCCTGAAAGTCTTTTTCTCTTCTTTACTCGGTCGAATGCAGGGGTAAGAGGTTGACGGATGAGATGACCCACCCATGGTAATCCCCAATACGAGAGGAGTCTCAAATAGGGGCAGTCTTGACTCAAAATCAATATGAGTTTTCATATGAGTTTTCATGATATACATCTAGCCAAAAGGGCTATTATGAAAATTAAGTCAAAATTTCGATAAAAGTAAAATTGTGAATTATGGCATGTCAAGAGTGGCAAAGTCCCCGCAGGGAAAACCCTGGTCGTATGCATGTCAAGGGTCTAAAAATCAAAGGCACAAAGCCCCGGCACAACAGACTACCTCTTTGAGGGGAAACACCTTGGAAGGAATTCAAGTCCCGACATCTCCCATCATGCATAAAGCTTATCCTCAATTATTCTGTTCTTCTCCCTCTAAGACCGAATGTTTCTCGGGTATGGCCTTGGTAGGAGCACCGTTAATCAAGGGCAGTCAGTTATAGGGCGCCACCCTTCAATGCACGCTCGGCTTTGGGTAATTTTAGCGAAAGGGGAAGGAACAAGGACCCCTAGCCAGTGGTTCAAAAACACCCTTTGATGCTGCATTAACAATGTCTAAACAAAAAAAAAATCAAAAAAAACTTGAATATTTCTTAAGTCAAAATCTAATTTTTTTTTGAATATTTTCTAAGCCAAAATCCAAAAAAAAATTTGAATATTTCCTGATCAAAATCCAAAAAAAATCAAATATTTTCAAAACTCATAAAAATTTACATATTTCAAAATCCAAAAAAAATTGCATTGTATTTTTCTGATGGTACTTTTTGCAGGAACAACAACTTTGCAAGGACCAAGAGCACGGGATGAGTCCTCTCCATTCATTGCCATCTACCTTTTGATTCTTCCCATGTTCACAATTGATCACATCTTCATAATTTGCTACCCATTACTCCGATTATTCATCTCTAAATCTTTTTTATCAAATCTTACTGATCACTCCGCCGATGGGCATTATCAGATCTTGATCATTCAACTCCAAATCTTAATTAGCCAAGTTGTCATCCTCTTGACAAACGACAAACAATGATGCTATGCTATCTATGCTTTAATGATGCTATCTATGTTATTCATGCCTTTCACGCTGTGCACACTTGAATGCTATTCATGATATGATACATACATGCTATTGATGCTTTGATTCATGCTATGCTTGCTATGCTTAAATGCCTTATTCATTGCTTGTTATCTTTTATATCTTGGCTGATGAATCTTTGAGCGCAGGAAGAAGCTCTTGGTCCCACCGACTGGGCATCATCATCCAAGCCCCACGGTGCTTGCACCTCATTTCTCAGTTCCCCCATGCTCATTGCTATCACCATCCCCCATGTATGCATTCTACTATATGTTACATACGCTACTAGATTATATCAAGGACCTTGTGACTTTGGTAAATCTGGGATTTAAGTTCCCCTTCATCAAAAATAATGATGATTCCATAGGAGTCTTAGTCACACGGATAGGCCGTTGAGCCGTCCAAGACTGGGGATGATGGTTCCCTTTTGCGAGTTGATGCGTGGATAAACGGGCTTCGGCTTAGTATCGGCTCGCAGAATGGGTTTCTTGACCCAGTCTTGGCAGTTTAACAATATTATCCTTGATTATCTTATATTTTCATTTGTTTTAATTTTTTCTTTTCAACCCAACATGCATTCATATAGGAGTTTGAAACAATTTTTGGAAAATCATTCTGATAAGCTGATTTGGAGAGTCAAATTGATCTTAATCTTTCCAGATATGAGATATTCATTGCTGATGGAATCCTCAGTTCGTTTTGTCACTATTTTGGGTCATTTTCTCGAAAGCTCCTTGTTTGGATTTCTATCATCTTATCTCAATCCTTTTACTTTGATCCATCTTGGCTGCAGCACATCCACATTGGTTGGTAACCGCTCCCCAATGCTGAAACCTACAGGTTTGTGACATGGGGTACTTCCACCGCGCTGGAAGTTGATCATTCTCCTTCGTGCCCGCGTGCACATTCCTCCTCTTATCCAAACATCGTTGATTTCATTGAATTTCCCGGGATTGCTTCATCTCGAGTTTTTGATTTCATTCTCATCAAGTGATGTTGATTGCGTGTCTCATCACACCTTGACATCTACTTTTCAGTTTGCTATGCTCCCTTGCAAAGCAGACGCCAAGGCGGGGCAGCTGTAGACACGCCAAAATTGACGTTACTATGAGTACATCTCGTATTACATTGTAATGCCCCAATTTGACCCTCCAATTAACTTTGTTTGAGTTATTTTTCCCAATTTTCTTGGATTTCTCCCTTTTTTTCCCTCTTCTTATTTTTCCCTATTTTTTTGGATTTTTTGGGCAGTTTTCTCTATTTTTTAGAATTCACGACTTGAAGTGGGGCGTGTTTTAATTAACGACCTGGTCTGAGGCGCGTTTTGAAGAAAGGACGACTAGAGGCAAAGGCGTCAGTTTCTGGAATTTTCTGGTTTCCAAAACAGAAAATAAGAATTAACGACCCTCCTTGGGTCGTGTTTTTAAATAACGCCTCTCCCTCAGGCGTCTCTTCATCATTTTTAAATACAGAAAGTTTTTATTGCTAAAATTAAATCCGTGAATTAACGCCTTTGTCCCAGTCGTGATTTCAATTAACGCCTTGACCAAGGTCGTCAATTCTTTTTCAATTCCGAACTCCAGCAGCACCCCTTCCTTTCCTCACTTACACTCCTTTTTCACTTACGAGAGGGTTCCTATGGCTTCCTAATATTGAAAGGATACTTGGAGGAAGGATCCCCCTTTCCATCCTACCAAAACTAAGTTTTCTTTTTTTTATGGAATTAATTTCGAATTTCCCTTCCTTTCCTCATTTAACCTCCTTTTCCACTTAGGAAAGGGTTCCTATGACTTTCCAAGGTTGAAGGGACACTTGCCTAAGGTTTATCTCTTCCAAATCCAACAAAAACATGTTTTCTTATTTTCTCTTGGAATTAATTCTGAATTTCCCTTCCTTTCCTCATTTAACCTCATTTTCCACTTGGGAAAGAGTTCCTATGACTTTCCAAGGTTGAAGGGACACTTGCCTAAGGTTTATCTCTTCCAAATCCAACTAAAACATGTTTTCTTATTTTCTCTTGGAATTAATTCCGAATTTCCCTTCCTTTCCTCATTTAACCTCCTTTTCCACTTGGGAAAGGGTTCCTATGACTTTCCAAGGTTGAATGGACACTTGCCTAAGGTTTATCTCTTCCAAATCCAACTAAAACATGTTTTCCTAATTTCCATTGGAATTAATTCTGAATTTCAACCCTATAAATAGAATCTCTCTCTCCCTTGTGAAAAAATCATCAAGATCAATTCAAGAGGAGGTGCTGCCGGACCAAAGGCTCAAGGAGGAAGACTCCCATGCACCTAAAAGGTTCATCCATGGAGTTCTTCTTCCTCTATTGAAGATTTGAAGCCTCTACATCCATGGAGTTCTACATCCTCTTCTTCCTCCATTGAAGATCTTCATCCTAGCTTGAAGCCAAATTGGAGAAAACCACTAAGCTTTCACCCTCCTATCTCTTATTTTTACTTTAGTTAATTGCATGCATCATATCATATTTTTCTTTTATCTCTTTTTATCTCAATATTGAGATCTTCCCATGTTGTGCACTCTAGCACATCTTCATAGTGCAACACTTACACATCTCCCTTTATTCTTCATCATACATCATCTTTTACCTACACTTTTGCATAGGGGTTTAAAGGCCAAACACCAATAAGGTGTGTTCATATCCATGCTTTCTATGTCAATATTTACATTTGGATTTGATGCTACACATCTTGGTTTCTAATCCATGTTTGTTTATTGGTGTTTGTTAATTTTGCAAGGGTAATCAATCAAGGAAAACTCTCTTCATCGACCGGCCGATAGAAAGAGAAGGTGCACTCACAATCTCCCCCGCATTTAAGGTATTTATATCGCGATCCCTCCATTGATTATTTGTTATATCCTTTGAGGCCCTCGCGTCTCTGGCGATCACATTCCCCTTAGCATCCTCTCATGCTCCTCTTTTCTCCCTCTTTCCCCATTCTTCTATTCATTTTCTTTTTCCTTTTAATTGTTCTAAGTGGATTTCTTATAATCTACAAACCCCGCGCTGGGAATTCAACATTCTCTCCCTGCTTGTTAAGAGCAACCCTTAGCTAGGCACCGCACACACTTCACGGCGTCCTTTAGCCGGCTCCTTGATAAAATACCGTTGCTACTTTGGACATGCCATGAGTATATCTGAAAGTCTTTTCTCTTCTTTGCTCGGCCGAATCTAGGGGCAAGAGGTTGACGGATGAGATGACCAACCTAAGTAATCCCCAATACGAGAGAAGTCTCAAATAGGGGCAGTCTTGACCCAAATTAAAATTAAATTTGATGATCCACATCTCGCCAAAAGGGCTATTATGAAAATCAAGTCTAGATTTTGATAAATGCAAAATTATGAATTATGGCATGTCAAGAGAGGCAAAGTCCCCGCAGGGAAAACCCTGGTCGTATGCATGTCAAGGGTCTAAAAAATCAAAGGCATAAAGTCCCGGCACAACAGACCACCTCTTTGAGGGGAAATACCTTGGAAGGAATTCAAGTCCCGATATCTCCCATCCTGCATAAAGTTTATCTCCAATTGTTCTTCTCTGCTCCCTCTAAGACCGAATGTTTCTCAGGTATAGCCTTGGTAGGGGCACCGTTAACCATGGACAGTCGGCTGTAGGGCGCCACCTTTAAATGCACGCCCGGCTTTGGGTATTTTTTTTAGCGAAAGGGGAAGGAACGAGGACCTCTAGCCAGTGGTTCAAAAACACCATTTGATGCTGCATTAACAAAGTCTAAATCAAAATCCAAAAAAATTGAATATTTCCTGATCAAAATCTAAAAAAATGAATGTTTTTAAAAAATTCACAAAAAAATTTAAATATTTTCTAAAAAACCCACATAAAAATTTGAATATCTTTTTAAACCCATAAAATTTTGCATATTCCAAAATCTAAAAATTTGCATTGTATTTTCTGATGGTATTTTTGCAAGAATAACAATTTTGTAAGGACCAAGAGCACGAGATGAGTCCTCTCCCTTCACCGTTATCAATCTTTTGATTCTTCCCAATATCATCATGATTCGTCACTATGGACACTCCTGATTGTCATCTCTCTATACTGGACATTAATTGATCGTTCATCTCCCAAAATCTTTTAATAAACTCCTGCTGATTTCACTTGATCACTCTGCCACTGGACATTACTTGATCCTGATCATCCAATCTCAATCTCACATGCCAAGATTGCCATCCTCATGACAAACAATAAACAATGATGCTTTGCAATACTATGATTTAACTCATGTTATTCATGCTAAACATGCTTCGCTTTGATTCATGCTTGAATGCTATCCACACCAAGCTTTGATTGCTTTAATGTCTATGTTGCTTATTGATGCTTTGATTCTTGCTATGCTTAAATGCCTTATTCATTGTTTGTCATCTTTTATATCTTGGCTAATGCAATTTTGAGCGCAGGATAAGAAGCTCTTGGCCCCACCGACTGGGCATCATCATCCAAGCCCCACGGTGCTTGCACCTCATCTCAGTCCCCATATGCTCATTGCTCCACCATCTTCCTGTATGCATTTTACTATATGTTACATACGCTACTAGATTATATCAAGGACCTTGTGGCTTTAGTAAATCTGGAATTTGAGTTCCCCTTCATCAAAAATAATGATTATTCCAGAGGAGTCTTAGTCATACGGATAGGCCGTTGAGCCGTCCAAGACTAGGGACGATGGTTCCCTTTTACGAGTTGGTGCGCGGATAAACGGGCTTCGGCTTAGTATCAGCTCGCGAAATCAGTTTCTTGACCCAGTCTGGGCAGCTTAGCAATATTATCCTTGATTATCTTATATTTTCATTTGTTTTAATTTTTTCCTTTAAACCTAGCATGCATTCATATAGGGCTTTGAATCAACATTGGAAAATCATTCTGATAAGCTGATTTGGAGAGTCAAATTGATCTTAATCTTTCCAGATATGAGATATTCATTGCTGAATGGAATCCTCAGTTCGCCTTGCTGCTGTTTTGGGTCATTTTCTCGAAAGCTCCTTGTTTGGATTTCTATCATCTTATTTCAATCTTTTCCCTTGATCCACCTTGGCTGCAGCACGTCCACATTGGCTGGTAACCGCTCCCCAATGGTGAAACCTACAGGTTTGTGACCTGGGATACTTCCACCTCGCTGGAAGTTGATCATCTTCTTTTATCTCCTTTGTGCCCACGTGCACACTCCCTCTTTTATCCAAACATCGTTGATTTCATTAAATTTCCCGAGATTGCTTCATCTCAAGCTTTTGATTTAATTCTCATCAAGTGATGTTGATTGCATGTCTCATCACACCTTGACATCTACTTTTCAGTTTGCTCAGCTCCCTTGCAAAGCAGACGCCAAGGCGGGGCAGCTGTAGACACGCCAAAATCGACGTTACTGTGGGTAGATCTCGTATCGCCTTGTAATGCCCCAATTTGACCCTTAAATTAACTTTGTTTGAGTGATTTTTCTCACTTTTCTTAGATTTCTCCCCTTTTCCTCTATTTTCCTAATTTTCCCTATTTTTTCGGATTTCCTGGGCATTTTTTTAAGAATTAACGGCGTGAGAGGGGGCGTCATTTTAAATAACGGCTTGCTCCTGGGCGCGTTTTAAAGAAAGGATGACTAAACCAAGAGGCGTCAGTTTCTAGAATTTACCGAATTTCATTTAAATTGGAAAAATAAGAATTAACGTCCCTCTCTGGGTCGTGTTTTTATTTAACGCCGTTGGAGCAGGCGTCTCCTCGTCCTTTTGCAAATAAGGAAGATTTTATTGCTAAAATTAAATTCATGAATTAACACCTTTATCCCAGTCGTGATTTCATTAACGCCTCTAGACAGGTCGTCAATTTCAATTAACGCCCATCTGAGAGTCGTCTTTTACCCTTCCGTGTCCTGTTCGAAAGAACCTTTCCTGAAGAGTTCCATGTCTGTTTTGGTCACCGTGCTCGATTGGGGAAGTAGAGTCCTTGCCGTAGTTGATTATTGCCCGTTCTAATCCCACCGGATTTGTGGTTTGTGCCCTATAAATAGAGCCCTGCGGCTCTCGTTCGAGGGGGGTTGTTTTGATTTTTTTACAGGGAGATGCTGCTGCTGCTTGGCACAGGAGGGAGCTCCCCACGTCCAAAAATTTCAGCTCTTGAAAGCTTCCTCCCGAATGCATATCAAAGCCAATGCACAGACAGGCTTCTCCATCTTATTGCCTCTTTGCCCCATTGATTGTTTTTGTCTTGCTTTATTCTTTTGTGTTAATAGCATGCATTCATCTTTGTCATTGTTATGCTGTCAAACTCCCTTCTCAACCACGTTGAGACTCCCACAGTGCACCTCTTGCACACCTCCATATTTGCACATCATTCATCATATATTTTTATCCCACCCTTTACATAGGGGTTTTAAAGGGCAACACCCAACAAGGTGTGTTCTTATACATGATTTTTATGCTCATCTTTATTATGAATTTGATGCTACACTCACCCTGGTTCTAATCCATATTCTTTATTGGTGTTTGTTAATTTTGCAAGGGTAATCAATCAAGGAAAACTCTCTTCATCGGCCGGCCGATCGGAAGAGAAAGGTGTACTCACAATCTCCCCTGCATTTGAGGTATTTATATTCGTGATCCCTCCCTTTTATTATTATTTATATCCTTTGAGGCCCTCGCGTCTCTGGCGATCACTCTCCTTATTAGCACCTCGTGCATGTCTTAATTCTTTTTATTTTTAATTGTTCTAAGTGGATTTTCTTAAGAATCTACACGAGGTTCTGAAGGAATTGCCAAAACACACACCGAAAATCGGAAAACACGCGTGAAAAAGCCGCGGAACGCCTCCGGGCCTCCGAAACAACTCCGGATCGCGCTGATCCGAACACGAAAGCTGCCCGAAATGAAATTTTGGACACAACAGAGCTGGACACTCCGAAAAACCAGATCCGAGACCCACGAAGAAGGATCCGAAAGGTCCGGGATATTATAGCCCTCCCCCCTTAAGGAATTTCGTCCTCGAAATTGAGAACAACCCAAGGGGAAAGAAGAGGAAGACTCACTCAAACAGGTACGAGAACTGCGGATGCATCTCGTCCTCACGCTCCCAAGAAGCTTCCCCACCAGAGTGTCGCTGCCACACCACCTTTACCAAGGGGATGACCTTGTTCCGCAGGCGCTGCTCTCGCCTATCCTCCACGCGGATGGAAAACTCTGGGAGAGAAAGATATGGAGTCACCTCGGGCCAAACAGAAAACTCGAGCACATGAGAGTCATCGGGCACATACTTCCGCAACATTGAGACGTGGAACACGTCATGCACCGACGCCAACTCAGGGGGTAACTGCAACCGATAAGCAACCTCACCGATGCGCTCCACAATCATAAAAGGACCAACGTAGCGGGGACTCAGCTTCCCACGCCGTCCAAAATGCATCACCCCCTTCATCGGAGAAACTCTCAACAACACACGATCACCCACGGCGAACTCGAGAGGCTGCCTCCTACGGTCAGCATAGCTCTTCTGCCGACTCTGGGCCGCCAACATGTTCTGACGAACCACGTGCACCACATCCACACATTGCTGCAGCAACTCTGGTCCCGTCAAAACACGCTCACCAACCTCAAACCAATCAAGTGGAGTCCGGTAAGGATGCCCATACAATGCCTCATAAGGAGCCATACCAATGCTCGAATGATAGCTGTTGTTATAGGCAAACTCCACCAACGGTAGGTGGTGAATCCAACTCCCCTGCCACTCCAGGCACCAGGATCTCAGCATGTCCTCCAAAGTTTGGATGGTCCTCTCTGACTGACCATCTAGAAGTGAAGCGCGGATCCCGATCTGACACGATCAAAATGGGAATCCCATGCAACGGCACGATCCGCTCAACATACAAACGAGCCAACTTGGACACGCTCCAGCTGACTTTGACCGGTAACAACCGAGTCACCTTTGTCAGCCTATCCACTAGCAACCAAACACTGTCCTGCCCACCCGGGGTCCTCGGCAACCCCACCACAAAATCCGTGGTCACGTGGTCCCACTTCCACGCAGGAACATCCAAGGGCTGGAGAGTACCTCCTGGTCGTTGATGCTCCGCTTTCACCTGCTGACAGATCAGGCACCTGGCCACAAATTCTGCGATATCTCTTTTCATGCCAGGCCACCAGAACTGTCTCCGCAAGTTCTGATACATCTTTATCGCACTCGGGTGTACGGTGTACCTGCTCCCATGAGCCTCGAGCAACACCGCACGATGAATCTGCTCCTCCGCTGGGACGTACAGTCTGCCGCGAAATCTCGCAGCACCGTCCTCGCCGAGTTCCACATCAGCCATCGCCAAAATCTGGGGCAACTCAGGGTCCGCATGTTGAGCCTCTGTCACCTGACGACGGATAGCAGGAGTGACAGTCAGACTCGCAAGCACTGCCAACCCTGGCTCCTGGGGAATCTTAAGCCTGAAAGATACTTCGGGCACTTGTTCCCAGAGCCTCCACTTCCTCAACATCAAGGCACTGACCGTGACCTTCCGACTCAAGGCATCGGCGACGACATTCATCCTGCCCGACTGATATTACAGGGTGAAGTCATAATCCTTCATGAATTCCATCCAACGCCTTTGCCTGATGTAATATCTCGGACCTTTCGGATCCTTCTTCGTGGGTCCCGGATCTGATTTTTCGGAGTGTCCAGTTTCGTTGTGTCCGAAATTTCGTTTCGGTCATCTTTCGTGTTCGGATCGGCGCGATCCGGAGTTGTTTCGGAGACCCGGAGGCGTTCCGCGGCTTTTCCGCGCGTGTTTTCCGATTTCCGGTGTGTGTTTCGGCAATTCCTTCGGAACCTCGCTGCAGGTGAACCGGGTCGTTCACCTGGGCACGAGTGGTACCGTTGCGATCGGTGCGTCCCGAGGATTCCAGAAATGTAATTTTCTATTTTTTGATATTTTCTGAAATTTCCGAATTTTCCTATAAATACCCCCCTATTTTCTCTCTCTCCCTCTCCTTCTTCTTCTTCTTCCTCCTTTCTCCCCACCGTGAGCACCGCCCCCTCTTCCTCTCTTCGTCGTCCGGCGAGACCGCGGCGGCGTCCCCTCCGACTGCAGACGGCACGGGGCGACGGCGTGGTGACGACGGCGGCGACAAGGTGATCGTGGAGGCGTTCGTGGGTCGTGGGAGCTCAAGAAAGAACGAGGGTTTTCAAAGCATTTTCTTGTGATCGGGGACGATCCGGCGGAGCATTCGCTCCATTGAGGTAGGGTGACGTTCCCTAGCTCCCCGCCGTTCATTTCCGTGGTTTATAGGCCGAGGGGAGGCGGAGAGGGGCGTGATTGAGCGGGTTTGGGGTTTTCCATGATTTGGGGAGAGCTCGCCCGATCTATGGATTTAGCCCGTGATTTCACGTTTTGGTGGCTTAGATGCATGCTAGGGGTCCCTAGGGGTCTTCCCCTTTGATTTCCCCCTCTCCGGTGGAGGCACGGGGGCGTGGTCGAAGTTTTTGGGCGATTCTGCCGTTTTCGCCGTCGGGTGCGTGTAACGGTCCTTCCAGGGACCGTTACATGATGTAACGCGCCTTGGAGGGGCCGTTACATGCCCTTTGTTAAGCCTTGGGGGTCAGGGACTGTAACGGTCCCACGATAGATCGCCATTTGGGTGTGACGCGCCTGGGAGGGTGCGTCACACGCCCTTTGCTAGCCTTTGGGGTCAGGGGCTGTGACGGTCCCCCGATAGACCGCCACAGCCGTGTGACGCGCCTGGGAGGGTGCGTCACAGCCCCTGTTAACCAGCTGGGGGCTGGGAGTGTGACGGCCCCCGCCAGACCGTTACATGCCTGTAACGCGCCTGGGGTGGACCGTCAGAGGCATCCGACCGTTGGTTTGTGACCGTTGATTTGACCGTTGGGGGTCAATGCGTGTGACGCACCAGGACTGGCGCATCACAGCCTTGTGACGGCCCAGGGTGGGTGCGTCAGAGCCATTTTACCCCCAGGAAGTGTAACGCCCCAGGGCTTGGCCGTTACGTTCTGTGACGCACCTACTTAGGCACGTCACAGTCTGTAACACGTCCGGGCAGGCGCGTTACATTCTGTTTTGGCGCTGAGAGTGTGACGGCCTGCGTAGGACCGTCAGGCTTCCTGTAACGGTCCTGCCTAGACCGTCACTTGCATGTGACGGTCCAGGGGTGGACCGTCAGGCGCCCGGTTGCCCCGAGAGGGTTGCAACCCCATTTTTAGTCCGACTGTGGCCACCGTGCGATGGGGCCGGTACGTGGGGTGGTCCCCATACGTCGTCGGATGCGGACGTTGTTTTCCATTGACTTGAGAGTCTACTCCTTCAGTGACCCTCCACTAGTCGTAGCCTACCAGTACGTGGTACAGGTCGCACCAGGGAGTGGTGTACGGGCTTACCCTTAGAGGCGGTTTGTGGACCGGTTGCCGTCGGGTCCCACGTCTTGCAGCCAGAGTCCGGCTGAGGGGAAAACCGGTCAGAGGACCAGACCAGGGACGCGCGGTCTGTGTGTGCACACGTGGTTGGGGGCGGTTGGACCCACGTCGACGGGCGTGACCCCAGCTAGTCACTTGTTTGTGGTTACTTGTTCGGTGTTCGTGCCTTTGGTAGGCGCTACCACGTCAGGCAGTTCACCTGCGGTGCGGTGTAAGACGTCAGGGGATGCTACCGGCTGTACTTCTAGTGGGAGGTACTCATGTCGAGTACGGAGTGTCAGACTGTCAGTTTCGTGGCTTTGACCTTTGGGTTTCGCCGGGTCGACCGTTGAGTTTTGGTTGTCTCACCGTGGCACGTGTGCCGGTTTGCGTGCCGTAGGGTCTTTGTTGTGCAGAGTACAGGGCTTTCCTTTTCGAGGTACTCTCCTACCGCTAGCGTAGTGGTTTCCCGTTTTACGAGGTAGGGTTCGAGTGATCCCTACTGAGTCTTGTTCCGAGACTCATTCCCTGCGTGTTTTCACCGTGTTTCAGGTGAGGCGCCGCCCCAGGGGAGCGCGTCTGGGGTGCAGCGTGGTGCGGGTGCCCAGAGGTAGTGCCAGAGGTCAGAGCAGGGGTATGCCCCGTGTAGCTATACTTTCTTTCGTCTCTGTACTAGTTCTGCACTACCGTTGTTGTTATTCATTTTTAATTATGGACCATGTAAAATGCTAATTTATTTCCTACTTAATGTTATAACTGTTTAATTTCTGCAATTACTTGTGATACTTATGTAGTTTCCACACCATCCTTCTAACCCTTCCGAGTCTTCGGACTCGTGGGTGGCGGTGCGAGTCTCGGGTTATCGGGCCTTCCCGGTAATCGGATTCTTGGGTCGTTACACCTGAGGTTCAGGTCCCTCTGCGAGAACACGTACCTCAAACTCTGATGGTCAGTGAACACCTCGAACATCTCGCCGTACAGATAATGTCTCCAGATCTTCAGCGTAAAGATCACCGCCGCCAACTCAAGGTCATGGGTAGGGTAGTTCTCCTCGTGGGACTTTAGCTGCTGAGATGCATAAGCCACCACTCTACCATGCTGCATCAACACAGCTCCCAATCCAACGCCGGAAGCATCTGTACACACCACGAAACCTCCCGATCCATAAGGCAAAACCAACACCGGAGCCAAGGTGAGCAATCTCTTCAGTTCCCTGAACCTCTGCTCACACTCCTCAGACCAGACGAAAGGCACCTCCTTCCGCGTGAGTCTAGTCATCGGGGCCGCAATGCGAGAAAAATCATGGATAAACAGGCGATAATAACCCGCAAGCCCCAAGAAACTCTGGATCTCCGTCACCGACCTCGGCCATTGCATTACTGCCTCGACCTTGGCGGGGTCCACGGAAATGCCATCACCAGAAATCACGTGCCCCAGAAAGTGCACCTCGCCGAGCCAAAACTCGCACTTGCTGAGCTTCGCATACAACTGGTGATTTCGCAACGTCTGTAGCATCACACCCAAATGGTACGCGTGCTCCTCGGCAGACTGCGAATAAACAAGGATGTCATCCACGAAGATGACCATGAATTGGTCCAAATACGGATGAAACACCCTCTGCATCAAGTCCATGAAGGCTGCTGGGGCATTGATGAGCCCAAACGGCATCACCAAAAACTCATAATGCCCGTACCTCGTACTGAATGCAGTCTTCTCCACATCGGACTCGTGAATTCTCAGCTGATAGTAACCGGACCACAAATCAATCCGCGAGAACACTCGCGCAGACTGGAGCTGGTCGAACAAATCATCAATCCGTGGCAACGGATACTTGTTCTTAATGGTCACTTCATTCAGCTGCCGATAGTCAATGCACAGCCGCAGACTACCGTCCTTCTTCTTCACAAACAACACGGGCGCACCCCAAGGGGAAAAGCTAGGACGAACATACCCCTTGGCCAGCAGCTCCTGCAACTGCGCCCTCAACTCCTTCAACTCAGCGGGGGCCATACGGTAGGGAGCCTTCGCAAAAGATCCCGTACCAGGCGCAACCTCGATCACAAAATCGATCTCCCGCTGGGGAGGTAATCCAGACAACTCCTCGGGAAAAACGTCGGGAAACTCGCACACCACCGGAATGTCCTCGACATTCGGCTCCATCCGGTCAGACACAACCACGGACGCGAGAAAACCCTGACAACCAGAAACAAGCAACCGACGGGCTCGAATAGCAGAAATGAGGAATCGAGAAGAGGTGGAACGGATACCCTGGAGATAGAAGGTGCGCTTGCTCGGATGCTGGAAGTAGACCCTCTTCATTCCACAATCCACCACCACTCCATGAGTCTCGAGCCAATCAATGCCTAGAATCACATCATAATCCCGAAGCTGCAACGCGTACAACCTGCCTGGCATACTCCGCCCATCGATCCAAATCGGAACCTGATCGAAGCAATACGGAGTGATCATGAAATCACCCGAAGGTAACTCCACTGCCAAATCACAGGACAACTGGGTCACCGGCTCCTCGATGCTCAACGCGAAATCCTCCGAAATAAACGAATGAGACGCGCCAGAATCCAACAAAACCCGAGCCGCACAACCCAAAATCTGAACGGTACCTTCCACGAGCTGCGACGCCACTGCCTCTGCCCTGGTCATGTGTGTGATTTGGCCTCGAGCTCTCTGCCTGCCTCCCACACTAGCTGACCTGGGTAGCGGCGGATACTGTCCCTGCTACTGCTGCCTCTGCTACTGGGGAACCTACTGCTGCGGCGGCCTCTGAGGACAGTCACGCGCCATGTGCCCTGGCTGGTCACACCGAAAACAGATAATCGGCGCCGTGCACTGCCTGCGTGGGTGGAACCCACTACACCGTGGACACGGTCCTCGCGACCCACCCACTGATCCCTGACGCTGCAAGGGGATCGGCTGCTGTACACTGCCCGATGAAGCTTACCCCTAATCCTTGGTCTTCTTCTTGCCGAACCCTTTCTTGAAAAACTTCTTGACATTCGTGCCAAAGGACGCAGATCTTGTCACCGACGCTGCCTGTGCCGGCACTCCTGAACCACTCATCGCATGCTGGAAAGAACCCTGTTGCTGGGTAGCCGACTGCTGGCTTCGACCTTACAAAGACTGCCCCTGGCTGATCGGTCCTCGGGTCCTCTGCATATCCATCTCCAAGGAAGCCGCAACACAAGACGCTGTCTCAAGATCGGTGGCCCCGTTTGCGATCAGATGGTGCCTGTAAGGCCCGTGCCTTAATGGATCCTTCGTGGTATTTGTTCTATTAATTGTTCTGGAAATTCCGGCTATTTTCCTGGATTTTTGGGAATTTGTCTGGCATTTTTCCGGATTTGTTCGGAGCTGTTTGAGGGTTAATGAATATTAATAAGATTTTTATATATATAATGATTATATTATATATATATTAATTTTATTTTTATTTTTTTTATATATCTCTCACCCTCTCTCTCTCCCCCGTCGATCTCTCATTTCACCCCCTCCCTCTCTCTCTCCTCCGTGCGGCCACCTCCTCTCCTCTCTTAGGGATCGGGGTCGAGACGGCGTCGGATTGAGACGAGGTTGGCACCGTTGGATTCCTCGCGTCGAGTAGAGCGCGTGGGTGTCCACTTCGGCGTGGATCGGTGATCGTGGGAGCGAGGTGGAGCGTGGAAGCTCCGTGGCTATTCCTCCTTGCATGCGGCCCGTTCGACGGTTTCGGCTTGCGAAAGGTAGGGGGATGGAACCTCGATCTTGCTAGGATCGTTTCCTTTAGCTCGCTTGTTGATTAGCACCCCGTAGCATGCATGATGTTCATATTTCCATTTTTGGGGTTTTAGCCTAAATCTTGAGTTTAATGCGTTTTAGGCCTTGCATGTGCTAGATTTAGATGTTAAATTGTTGTCTAGCATGCGTGGTTTGACAGGTTATCAGGTTTTTCGTCGATACCCGGCGTTTTCAGCCGTCCGGGAGGGCTTCGGTTTACAAACCGCACCCGCCCGTAACCCAGGTGCAGTGACGGTCCTGCCAGGAACCGTCACTTGCCCGACGGTCCAAGGTGGACGCGTCACTACCAAATAGCGGCCCAATGGGGGTGCGTTACTTGGAGAGTAACGGTGGGGCTCCCATCCGTTACTCATCAACTGTTTTCCGTGATTTTGGTCAGGCGGTGCGCCCGGCGGCCAGTCGGCCGACCGTCGTTTCGGTCCGACGCGCCTAGACCGGGGCGTTACTTCGCCTGCTACCATTTAGAACGCTGATAGGTGGTTTGAGCCTCGGGTGGATGTGACGGCGGTGACCCCACGCGTCGCTTCGCAGTAACGCGCAGGACCCCCACCGTTACATGCCTTTGATGCCTCTTGAGCTGGAATCCTGACGGGAGTGACGGATGGGGACTGGAGCGTCATTCTTGAAGTAACGCGCCGACCCCCGACCGTCGTTTGCATGTGGCGCGTGGGTCCTTGACCGCCACTTCCCTGATGGCTGTAATATATTCCCAGCCCATTGCTTATGCGTTCCGTTCTATATTCATGCCATAGTTATATTGTTTTACTATATTGTGGCGTGTTTTATGTGCCAATAGAGTAGCTTTTCTTTCCAGGCAATGGAGCCACTGTTGTTTCCCTAAGGTCTGTTGAGTACCGACCCGCTTGAGGATGGCGGAGGGGTATATTTCCCATTCACGGTTTGTAAGCTAGTTCCGTGGGCTCCCAGCCAATGGTAGCGTCCTGCCAAGGGAGAAAACTAGTTAGAGGGCCTGGCTCAGGCTAGAGTCAGTGTGTGCACACGTGGTCGGAGACTGTGGACTGACGCCGACGGGTGTCACTCCGACTGGTCACTTGGTCTGGTACTGTTTGCGCGCTTAGCTTGTCGCTTGTCGACTGCGAGTGCTTGAGACGCAGTGTAAGCCGTCAGTGGACGCTTCTGGTTTCTGCTCCAGTGGTTGTCCTTCCTTGTTGCTTGGACTAGTTGCAGCTCATTCTAATTGGTAGTTTTAGCTTTAATCGCTTGCATTTAATTAGTAGCGGCATGTGTTAGCTGTTATACTTGCTTAGATAGAGTTTACAGCTTTCTTGTGATTAGATATTCATGCCATTGCCTGTGTATTTATTTAAATGCATGCTTTAATTGCTGTTAATTATGCTTGTTCGCTTGTTTAGTGCGAGGTAGGGATCCGCGTGACCCCTACTGAGTCTGGCTGTGACTCACCCTTCTCCTTTCAGGTGAGCCGCGCCCGACATCTCCCGGAGTTTAGTGTGCTGTTTCGGGACCGTTCCTTAGCTGCCAGCTGTGCACGAGCTGCCTTTTTGAGGCTTGTGTTGTACTTTTGCCGGGGTATGCCCCGCGTAGTTGTGACCTGTGGACGAGTGTTTGTGACTCTGGACTAGTTATATATATCACTCTGGTTATTTTAAATTGCTTCCGCACTTGTGTTTAAATCTTAAATACTTATTTGTATTGCGCGCCCCAATTCGCAATTAATTATGCATATTCCTCAGCTAACCCCCCACTAACCCTTCAGGGGCCTCATCAGCCTCTTGGGTGGCCTCCCCAGTTCTTGGTGTCGGTATACCGATGTTATCGGTGTATCGATATCCTGAACTCTGGGTCGTCACAGGTGGTATCAGAGCTTGAAGTTGAGGATTTGCGTAAAGAATTGGAATTGACGCTTGGTCCAGAGCTAGTCCTGTTGTTGTCTCTTGCTGGCATAGGATGTTTCCGTATGATTGATGGATTTCATTGTTGATTGTGTTTCTGGCAGCATAATTATGCCGCCTCGTCGAGGAAGACCTCCTCGAGCTCCTCGTGTTCCTCGAGATGCGCCCAGGGAAGATAGCGGTTCTGCACCTCCTCCTGCAGTTCCCGCTGTTCCTGTCGTTCCAGTTGCTCCTCCAGTGCCGATCGTTCAAGCTGAAGTGCCTGGCAGTCGAGGCAAGGCTTTGAAGGAATTTCTGATGTTCAATCCGCCTGCTTTCGATGGCCAAGCTGATCCAGAAGTCGCGAGGCAATGGATGGATGCGATAGAGCGTGTTTTTGTCTCGATGGAGTGTGCTGAAGATGAGAAAGTCATGCTCGCTGCCTTTCAACTCCAGGGTACGTCCATTGCGTGGTGGAAAGCCGAGTGGCAGATTTCCTTTCGATCCAGACCTCTTCGGCAAATCACTTGGGCAGAGTTCGTTGCTGCTTTTGAGCGTGCCTATACTCCTGCCTGCTTGCAGATGGATAAGATGTATCGGTTTATGGAATTGACCCAGGGCAGTATGACCGTGCTTCAGTACAGGAATAAGTTCTTGGAATTAGGTCAGTATGCGCCCCATGTACTGGCCAGTGAAGCTTTGAAGACCCAGCAATTCTTGCGAGGGTTGAGGCCAGAGTTGAAGATGCCGTTGATAGCGAGTCGTGTTGCGGATCTCGATACTGCGTGCCAGACAGCTGTAGCTTTAGAGCTGGAGATGGCGAGACCGGGTGGATATCCCCAGGCAGGGTCAGTGCAGCCGGTGGCTCAGGTTCAGCAGGCTTACCGACAGCCCGTGCCTAGTGTTCCTTCGGTCCAGTCAGAGGTTTCCAGTGCTTCCTCTCCTTCTAAGCCCAAGTTCAAAAGGTTCAAGAAGAAGAAGAAGTTTGTTCAGCAGCCGTCCGGTGCAGATTCTGTTCAGCAGCCGACAGCACCTTCTTCTCAGACTCGACAGAGCTCAGCTGCTAGTCAGCCGTGGACGTGTCGGAGATGCGGTGGTCATCATAAGGGCCAACCGTGTTCTCTTCCTGTTGTTTGCTTTAGGTGTGACCAGCCAGGTCATGTGGTTCGAGATTGCCCGCTGAGGCCGAATCCATTGCAAGCTCCTCAGTTTTCTCAACCTCAGCCGCAGTTTAGACCTCCTGCACCTCAAGCTCCACAGCAATTTTTCTCTCAGGCGTCGGCGTCTTCTCAGCAATCTTCAGTTGGTTCTAAGAAGCAGAAAGGTAAAGTTTCTCATTTGACAAGAGCTGATGCTGCTGCGTCCCATCTTGTGGAAGGTACGATTTTGCTTTATGGTCATGCAGCTCATGTCTTATTTGATTCTGGTGCTTCTCACTCTTTTATTTCTGAGGATTTTATGGCTTGTATTGAGGAACCCACTTCTGAGCTGTCTTGTGAGTTGTTTGTGGAATTGCCTTCTGGAGATTTCATGGTTACTCCCTTGTGTTTGGATGAGTCTCCTGTGATGATTGATGATCACCAGTTGCCGGCGAGATTGTATGCGTTGCAGCTGGCAGATTATGATGTTATTCTGGGAATGGATTGGTTGGAGCATTATGGAGCTGTGGTTGACTGCAGATCGAAGAAAGTCTATTTTCAGCCCCAGGGAAAATCAGCCTTTTATTTTCAAGGTATTCGATCCCGTTCTTCTCGTATGATTATTTCTGCTATTCGAGCCTATAGGTTGCTTAGCGCAGGTTGTCAGGGATTCCTTGCTTCAGTGGTGGCTGTTGAAAAACCACGACGGGATGTTTGTGATATTCCGGTTGTCTGTGAGTTCCCTGATGTGTTTCCTGACGAGTTGCCAGGCTTGCCCCCAGAGCGAGAGATTGAGATGGTGATTGAACTGATTCCAGGTACTGGCCCCTTAGCAAAGCCGCCGTACCGAATGGCTCCAGCTGAATTGAAAGTACTGCGTGCACAGCTACTAGAGTTACTGGTGAAGGGCTATATTCGTCCCAGTTTTTCTCCGTGGAGTGCCCCAGTACTGTTTGTGAAAAAGAAAGATGGAAACCTGAGGCTTTGTATTGATTACAGGCAGCTGAATCAGGCGACTATCAAGAATAAGTATCCGCTCCCCAGGATTGATGATTTGTTTGACCAGTTACAGTCTGCTGCTGTCTTTTCACGGATTGATCTCCGGTCTGGCTATTTTCAGTTACGGATCCGGGAATCTGATGTGGAGAAGACTGCTTTCAGTACTCGATATGGTCACTTTGAATTTTTAGTCATGCCGTTTGGTTTGACTAATGCCCCAGCAGCTTTCATGGATCTAATGCAGCGTATCTTTCGTCCATTTCTGGACCATTTTGTGGTGATCTTTGTTGATGATATCTTGATATATTCTGCCTCTGTTGATGATCATGTGCAGCATTTGAGGATCGTTCTGCAGACTCTAAGAGATCACGAGCTTTATGCGAAGCTCAGTAAATGTGAATTCTGGCTTCGGGAGATTCATTTTCTTGGCCATGTGATTTCTAGTGATGGAGTAGCAGTAGACCCAGCAAAGATTGATGCCGTTTTGAGTTGGCAGAGACCGAGGACCATCACGGAGATACGAAGTTTTTTAGGATTGGCTGGATATTACCGCAGATTCATTCAGGATTTTGCGAAGATTGCAGCACCGATGACTAAATTGACACGGAAGGGTGTGCCATTTGTCTGGTCGGATCAGTGTGAGGCTAGCTTTGTTGAATTGAAAAGGCTGTTGACTTCTTCTCCAGTGTTGACTTTGCCTTCCGACTCGGGTGGTTTTCTTGTTTGTACAGATGCGTCTCGAGTAGGGTTGGGTGCAGTGCTGATGCAACATGGTAAGGTTATCGCATATGCGTCTCGGCAATTGAAACAGCATGAAGGAAATTATCCCACTCATGATCTAGAGCTAGCTGCAGTTATTTTTGCCTTGAAGATCTGGAGACATTATCTGTATGGTGAGAAATTTCAGATTCTTACTGATCATCAGAGTTTACAGTATATTTTCTCCCAGAAAGATCTGAATCTCAGGCAGAGGCGATGGATGGAATACATGAAAGATTATGACTTTACACTCTCCTATCAGCCAGGTAAAATGAATGTTGTGGCCGATGCTCTGAGCAGGAAAGTACAAGTCAGTCATTTGTTGCTTCGTGAATGGAAATTGTGGGAACAGCTTCCGAGCGAGGCATTGTGTGTAGAGATTCCTGCCGATCCGAGGATGGCAGTTTGTGCTAGCTTGGTTTTGGGTTCAGCTTTGTATCAGCAGATTCTAGAAGCCCAACAAGCTGATTCTGATTTAGCCCGTGTTATATCAAGATATGATGTGGAATTTGATGACGAGCTGGTCGTCAGTTTCCAGGGCAGATTGTATATTCCTGTTGATGATGATTTGAGGAATGAGATTTTGAGTGAAGCCCATGGTTCCCGTTTTGCTATTCACCCTGGTGTCACCAAGATGTATCAGAATTTGAAGAAGCAGTTCTGGTGGCCCGGCATGAAGAAGGACGTGGCTATTTTTGTTTCTAAGTGCTTGACTTGTCAATTAGTTAAAGCCGAACATCAAAAGCCAGGTGGTCTGCTTCAGCCATTGGAAATTCCGATGTGGAAATGGGACCATGTTACTACAGATTTTGTGGTGGGTTTGCCTCGAACTTCTCAAGGTTTTGATGGAATCTGGCTGCTTGTCGACAGATTGACGAAAACCGCCAGATTGTTGCCAATTAAAGTTACTTGGAGTGTGCAGAGATTGGCCGAGCTCTATGTACAGAAGATCGTGCCATTGCATGGAATTCCTGTTTCACTTGTGTCAGATCGTGACCCGCGTTTTACCTCTGGCTTCTGGCGTAGTTTCCAGAAAGCTTTGGGCACTGAGTTAGCTTTCAGTTCAGCGTATCATCCACAGTCAGATGGACAATCAGAGAGAACTATTCAGACTTTGGAAGACATGCTGAGATCGTGTTGCCTTGATTGGCAAGGTTCGTGGGGTCAGCATTTGCCACTTGTTGAGTTTGCTTATAATAATAGTTTTCACTCCAGTATTGGCATGGCTCCTTATGAAGCGCTGTATGGTCGTCCTTGTCGTACTCCTCTGAACTGGTTTGATGTTGGGGACCGACTGTTGACAGGACCGGACATGGTACAGCAGTGTTCTGATGTGGTTCGTCTGATCAGACAGAGATTGTTGACGGCTCAGAGTCGACAGAAAAGTTATGCAGATCGGCGCAGACGTCCACTACAATTTGAGCCAGGAGATATGGTGTTTGTTAAAATATCTCCAATGAAGGGTGTTTCCAGGTTTGGGAAGCGTGGAAAGCTTAGTCCGCGGTATGTTGGCCCTTTTCCGATTGTTGAAGCTATTGGTTCAGTGGCTTATCGTTTGCAACTGCCGGCGGCCATGCAAGCTATTCATAATGTGTTCCACGTGTCTCAGTTGAGGAAATATGTGTCTGATGCTTCTCATGTTCTCGATGATTCAGTGTGGCCCGAGGTGACTGCTGATTTGTCCACGCCAGAGTTTCCTATCCGAATTGAAGACCGTCGTGAGCAGCGGTTGAGAAATAAGGTTATTCCTCTGGTAAGGGTTGCTTGGCAGCGTCACTCTGGTAACGAGTCTACTTGGGAGCGTGAAGATGAGATGCGTCAGCTTTTTCCTTTCTTGTTCCAGTGAGGTATAAGTCCTTTCTCAGTTTCCTCCTTTTCGGTTATTGTAAATTTCGAGGGCGAAATTTCTGTAAGGAGGGAGGGACTGTAAGGCCCGTGCCTTAATGGATCCTTCGTGGTATTTGTTCTATTAATTGTTCTGGAAATTCCGGCTATTTTCCTGGATTTTTGGGAATTTGTCTGGCATTTTTCCGGATTTGTTCGGAGCTGTTTGAGGGTTAATGAATATTAATAAGATTTTTATATATATAATGATTATATTATATATATATTAATTTTATTTTTATTTTTTTATATATCTCTCACCCTCTCTCTCTCCCCCGTCGATCTCTCATTTCACCCTCTCCCTCTCTCTCTCCTCCGTGCGGCCACCTCCTCTCCTCTCTTAGGGATCGGGGTCGAGACGGCGTCGGATTGAGACGAGGTTGGCACCGTTGGATTCCTCGCGTCGAGTAGAGCGCGTGGGTGTCCACTTCGGCGTGGATCGGTGATCGTGGGAGCGAGGTGGAGCGTGGAAGCTCCGTGGCTATTCCTCCTTGCATGCGGCCCGTTCGACGGTTTCGGCTTGCGAAAGGTAGGGGGATGGAACCTCGATCTTGCTAGGATCGTTTCCTTTAGCTCGCTTGTTGATTAGCACCCCGTAGCATGCATGATGTTCATATTTCCATTTTTGGGGTTTTAGCCTAAATCTTGAGTTTAATGCGTTTTAGGCCTTGCATGTGCTAGATTTAGATGTTAAATTGTTGTCTAGCATGCGTGGTTTGACAGGTTATCAGGTTTTTCGTCGATACCCGGCGTTTTCAGCCGTCCGGGAGGGCTTCGGTTTACAAACCGCACCCGCCCGTAACCCAGGTGCAGTGACGGTCCTGCCAGGAACCGTCACTTGCCCGACGGTCCAAGGTGGACGCGTCACTACCAAATAGCGGCCCAATGGGGGTGCGTTACTTGGAGAGTAACGGTGGGGCTCCCATCCGTTACTCATCAACTGTTTTCCGTGATTTTGGTCAGGCGGTGCGCCCGGCGGCCAGTCGGCCGACCGTCGTTTCGGTCCGACGCGCCTAGACCGGGGCGTTACTTCGCCTGCTACCATTTAGAACGCTGATAGGTGGTTTGAGCCTCGGGTGGATGTGACGGCGGTGACCCCACGCGTCGCTTCGCAGTAACGCGCAGGACCCCCACCGTTACATGCCTTTGATGCCTCTTGAGCTGGAATCCTGACGGGAGTGACGGATGGGGACTGGAGCGTCATTCTTGAAGTAACGCGCCGACCCCCGACCGTCGTTTGCATGTGGCGCGTGGGTCCTTGACCGCCACTTCCCTGATGGCTGTAATATATTCCCAGCCCATTGCTTATGCGTTCCGTTCTATATTCATGCCATAGTTATATTGTTTTACTATATTGTGGCGTGTTTTATGTGCCAATAGAGTAGCTTTTCTTTCCAGGCAATGGAGCCACTGTTGTTTCCCTAAGGTCTGTTGAGTACCGACCCGCTTGAGGATGGCGGAGGGGTATATTTCCCATTCACGGTTTGTAAGCTAGTTCCGTGGGCTCCCAGCCAATGGTAGCGTCCTGCCAAGGGAGAAAACTAGTTAGAGGGCCTGGCTCAGGCTAGAGTCAGTGTGTGCACACGTGGTCGGAGACTGTGGACTGACGCCGACGGGTGTCACTCCGACTGGTCACTTGGTCTGGTACTGTTTGCGCGCTTAGCTTGTCGCTTGTCGACTGCGAGTGCTTGAGACGCAGTGTAAGCCGTCAGTGGACGCTTCTGGTTTCTGCTCCAGTGGTTGTCCTTCCTTGTTGCTTGGACTAGTTGCAGCTCATTCTAATTGGTAGTTTTAGCTTTAATCGCTTGCATTTAATTAGTAGCGGCATGTGTTAGCTGTTATACTTGCTTAGATAGAGTTTACAGCTTTCTTGTGATTAGATATTCATGCCATTGCCTGTGTATTTATTTAAATGCATGCTTTAATTGCTGTTAATTATGCTTGTTCGCTTGTTTAGTGCGAGGTAGGGATCCGCGTGACCCCTACTGAGTCTGGCTGTGACTCACCCTTCTCCTTTCAGGTGAGCCGCGCCCGACATCTCCCGGAGTTTAGTGTGCTGTTTCGGGACCGTTCCTTAGCTGCCAGCTGTGCACGAGCTGCCTTTTTGAGGCTTGTGTTGTACTTTTGCCGGGGTATGCCCCGCGTAGTTGTGACCTGTGGACGAGTGTTTGTGACTCTGGACTAGTTATATATATCACTCTGGTTATTTTAAATTGCTTCCGCACTTGTGTTTAAATCTTAAATACTTATTTGTATTGCGCGCCCCAATTCGCAATTAATTATGCATATTCCTCAGCTAACCCCCCACTAACCCTTCAGGGGCCTCATCAGCCTCTTGGGTGGCCTCCCCAGTTCTTGGTGTCGGTATACCGATGTTATCGGTGTATCGATATCCTGAACTCTGGGTCGTCACAGTGCCTCAGCTCCTGCCTCAAGCCCTGAACAAACTGCGCGGTCTTCACCCTCTCATGCTCCATGATGTGAGGTGCATACCGACCCAGCTCGATAAATCGGGCCCTGTACTGTAACACGGACATGTCACCCTGCACCAGCTCCAGAAACTCCCGCATCCGCTACGTAGCAATAAAATCTGGACAGTACGTACGCTCGAAAGCACTGACGAAGTCATCCCACTCGACCTGCTCAAGTGGACAAAGCTGAAAGGACATCTTCCACTCGGAAGACCACCACTTCCGAGCCGTACCCTGCAACTGGTTGTAGGCCAACACCATTCTGTCCTCGGCAGCACTCTTCGCAGAACTGAACACCCGCTCCATCTCATCAAGCCAATCACGAGCCACATCAGGGTCTGCCTGGCCGCTGAAGTAAGGTGGATGGAACTGCAGAAAGTCCCTCACTGTTCGGCCTGGCCCACCCCTAGCTGACGAGCCCTCACCAGCCTCTCCACCGAACTGCTGAGAAATAAGCTGGTACATGCCACGGAAGAAATCCTCGGCCCCCGGAACCCTCGCAGTAGCCGCGGCCTCGGTAGCTCCTAGTGGCGCTCTGCTATGCTCCTCTTGGTCCCCCTGGACCCCATGCTGGATCTCCTGACCTCCAGCCGACTGCCCCTGCTGAGAGCGAGTGCTCCGCCTCGACGCCATACTCGCTCCTGGAGCAAAAGACAGAAAACACGAAAACAGCATGGTCAAGAAAAACACACGATGCCCGATGCCAGTGTCAACTGTACATCATTGCTGTGGACAAGTGGACCACTACAATTACCTATGATTCTCATGTAATTCCACAACCGCGCTCTGATACCAGCTATAACGACCCGAGAATCCGATTACCGGGAATGCCCGATAACCCGAGACTCGCACCGCCACCCACGAGCCCGAAGACTCGGAAGGGTTAGAAGGATGGTGTGGAAACTACGCAAGCATCACAAGTAATTGCATAAATTAAACAGATACAATATTAAGCAGGAAATAAAATTAACATTTTACATGGTCCGTAATAAAGAACAACAATAACAGCAGTCCACGACTAGTACAGTGACAAGAAAGGAAAGTACAGCTACACGGGGCATACCCCGGCTCTGACCTCTGGCACTACCTCTGGGCACCCGCACCACGCTGCACCCCAGACGCGCTCCCCCGGGGCGGTGCCTCACCTGAAACACGGTGAAAACACGCAGGGAATGAGTCTCAGAATAAGACTCAGTAGGGATCACTCGAACCCTACCTCGTAAGACGGGAAACCACTACGCTAGCGGTAGGAGAGTACCTCGGAAAGGAAAGCCCTGTACTCTACTAAACAAAGGTCCTACTGCACGCAAACCGGCACACGTGCCACGGTGAGATAACCGAAGCTCAACGGTCGACCCGACAAAACCCGAAGGTCGGAAACACACGACTGACAGTCTGTCACTCCGTACTCGACAGGAGTACTTCCCACTAGAAGCACAGCCGGTAGCATCCCCTGACGACTTACACCGCACCGCAGGGGAACTGCCTGACGTGGTAGCGCCTATCCAAGTTACGAACACCACATAAGTAACCACAAACAAG
Organism: Amorphophallus konjac; assembly: GCA_022559845.1. Lineage (NCBI taxonomy): Eukaryota > Viridiplantae > Streptophyta > Magnoliopsida > Alismatales > Araceae > Amorphophallus > Amorphophallus konjac. The sequence goes on from CM040124.1 coordinate 344,223,191, forward strand.
TGACTAGCTGGGGTCACGCCCGTCGACGTGGGTACAACCGCCCCCAACCACGTGTGCACACACAGACCGCGCGTCCCTGGTCTGGCCCTCTGACCAGTTTTCCCCTCAGCCGGACTCTGGCTGCAAGACGTGGGGCCCGACGGCAACCGGTCCACAAATCACCTCTAAGGGTAAGCCCGTACACCACTCCCTGGTGCGACCGGTACCGCGTACTGGTAGGCTACGACTAGTGGAGGGTCACTGAAGGAGTAGACTCTCAAGTCACGGAAACGACGTCACAACCGGACGGTACGAGGAACGCTCCTCGTACAAATCACCGTCGCACGGCGATAGAAGCCGACAACACATCTCCCGGTACCGCTCGGCATGACGAGAGACAAGCCGACACGACCCGTCCCCTTAATCGGTCCATCTCGGGCCGCTCAGGGATGTGCGGTCCCATAAGGGCCGCACAAGGCTTAAACGGCCAGGACGTGACCGTTCTACCCCAGGTCCAACGAGAAGATGAACGGCCACCACGAGCCCGTTCAACTGATATGCGGACCATTCACGGCTGTACGTGGGTGATGAACGGTCCGATATTGGCCGTTCTTCTCCCAACTGTAATAAACTTGAACAGTTAGGCCGTAGCGGCACTAGGGAAGAGCGGTTAGGGATTAACCGTTCAAGGGTTGTGCGGCCAAGACCTAGCCGCACACCCGGTCAACGCATCAGACGACGTACGGCCAGCCCCTGACTGCACGAAGGGTTAGCGGCCATCTCATAGCCGCTCACCCCGGCGCGCTGTATAACGGTAAAACTCAACAGTCAAAAATCCAGGGTTGGGCGGTCGCTATGGGTCCGCACTACAGGATATGCGGTCTCACGATAGACCGCACAAGCCCACTGCGCGCCGAGCCCAGCCAAAGCGCGCCGAGCCGATGAACGGTCCGAACATCACCGCACAAGGGTTGTGCGGCCACTGGTTCGACCGCACATCGCTCACCGGCGCGAAAACGGTGAACCTCGCCGGAATCGCCCAATTCGACCCCATACAAGCCCCACGAAGGGGGGAAACGAAAGGAAATCGGCCCCCAAGCTCCCCTAACATGATTCTAAGCTCCCGAAACACAGAATCGTGGCTTAAAATGATGGATCAGGCGGTCACTCCCCAAAGCATGCACGACCCTTCCCGGCGCGAAAACAACCCCTCTCGACCTTGTCTCGGGCTAACACTCGCGGAGAAGGAAGACAATAGGCTAAGGAACGTCACCCTACCTCTGGTCCGTGACGAGACGCGCCGATCCAAGCCCGAAACCACGAAGAATGCCGATAGAACTTCGCCTTCCCACGCTTCCCACGCTTCCCACGCTCGCCGCACGCCCGCACGATCTCCTCGTCGTCACCCACGTCCTCGCGCCGTCGCACCGCCGCCGTCTGCAGCCGGAACGGAGGTCGCCGCGCTCGAACGGGAGAGAGAGAGAGTGAGAGGGCGGCCACGGTCGTGAGAGAGGAAGAAGAAGAAAGGAAGAAGAAGAAGAAAAAGAAAAGAAAATGGGGGGGGGGGTTTAAATAGAAATTCTGGAAATTCTGGAAAATACCGAAAAATAGTAAATTACATTTCCGGAATCCTCGGGACGCACCGATCGCAACGGTACCACTCGTGCCCTGGTGAACGGCCCGGTTCGCCCGCAGCGAGGTTCCGAAGGAATTGCCGAAACACACACCGGAAATCGGAAAACACGCGTGGAAAAGCCATGGAACGCCTCCGGGCCTCCGAAACAACTCCGGATCGCGCTGATCCGAACACAAAAGCTGCCCGAAACGAAATTTTGGACATAACGGAGCTGGACACTCCGAAAAACCAGATCTGGGACCCACGAAGAAGGATCCGAAAGGTCCGAGATATTACAGAAGTGGTGGTGGGTCCTTCCCAATCTTTGATCCTGAAGTGTCTTTCCCTTTCTTCCTCTGCAAAGAGCGCTGAGATCTCTGTGAAGAAGGACCAATTGTTTGAGATCTCTGCAAAGAAGGAACACCCCTCTGCGTAGAAGAAGTATCCCGTTGTGGTGGTGGCTGTAAGGGTGCAGGCTGTGGTGGTGGTGGTGGTGGCCGTACGAGCGCACGCTCCTGTGGTGGTGGCTGTGACGGTGGCTCCCGAGTGCTCCCTACAGTAGGACCCTGCATCAGCCTTTCCCACTCAGCATCATCGTCATCAGCTCTCCTACCTCTGCCTCTCCTAGAAGTGTCAAGTAAAATGATATCATCTTCTAAGTCTATCTCATCACCCTCTACCACCGTCTCCACAACATGAGATGTCCCTGTTATACCCTCTGCATCTGATGCTGCAGCTGTGGCCAAGAAAGTGTTCGGGAGAGGTGCATCCCCTGGATCAGGGGCCTCCTCGTCAAGCTCATATTCACCCCGTTCTGTAGTTATCCTTGCGACCCATGACACGATAGGGTCCTCATCGTCACGGAGATATGTAGCATCTGTTGGATCATAATCTCCTTCCCCTTTTTTAGCATCCATCTATATGTGCTTCAACCTCAGCCTCATATTGTAGTGCACATACACCAACTTGTCCAGCCTTTGATGTGTCAACATGTTCCTTATCTTTGTATGTATCAAAGTAAATGTCCTCCAATTCCTCTCACACCCACTAGAGGATGATGTTTGAGACAATACCTTAATAGCAATGTTCCTCAAGATGGGTGAGCTGCTTCCATAATTCAACCACCACTCAGCTGTAAAAGAATAAATATGACATCCTTAATTTTGGAACATGAATGATACATGGGAAACTCTTCATTATATGAGAAAGAGCATTTTACCTGCATCACTCCTCTCCCGACCAGCAATGGCTGATGGTTCTGCAAATGACCGGACTCCCTCTCGAAATTGTTTAATCTAGCAACAACGAATGCATACATTAATCGGCATATGACATCCGTACGTACTACGGTTGTTCTACAAGATTGTAGGAACATAGTGTATACACTCTTTACCTGATTCATTGCATCTGCCACCTCTTCGGGAGTTTTGGACATGCGTTCCACCACCTTTGTGACGGCTTCTATCAAATCCGCATCGTATGATAGCTCTTTCTTGTAATGGAACGCAGGGTGGAGATAGTATGCTACATTAAAAAGTGAACAATATAATTGAGAAGTGCACACTTGTAAAGGTATGTTAAAATGAAATTGGTATAAAATAAAATGATGCATAATGCTCACCTGCCATTGTGAACGTGTCACGTGGTGGACTGAGAGAGAGATGGAGTTTCTCCCTCTCTTAGTGAAAGAGAAAAAAAATGATGAAACAAACGCGTAAAAAGGGGGTGATATGGGAAAAGATGGAGAGTACGACCTGAAAAGACTTACCGGACTCCGGTACAGGGCGGAGATGGGGATCCGAAGATCCTCTCGCACAAACTAAACTCCTTTCCCGATAGGCGTGGCCTACCGTTCCGTGAGTAGTTTTTCATATACCGAGTTCGTATCCTGGGACTCTACGTAGTAAAAATTGGCGGACACAAAGACATACGTAGACTCGGAATTTGGAACGGCATATCACTCCTCACACAGTTGTAATAACAGGAATATAACAGAGAGTAAACAGACCACCGTAGGACATTGATCCTGCGGAGTTTTAATAGTAATATAACAAAGCGTAAAAGAAAAGTGCTGAAAGTAAATGATCACGGTGAAATGACTCACCGCGGCCAATTATAGTACAAACAGACCCGTGCGGGATTTAGCTATCCACGGGTATTATAGACATAAAATAAAAATTACTACAAGCACGCGTTCGGTGGTGTGATCGCCAGAGACCGAGGGCCCCAAACTGGTTGACCGCTTTTGCCTTTTGATGCAGGAGTTGCGTGGATTCCTTCTTCCTCTTCGTTCAACTGGTCGAAGAAGAGGGCTTTTGAGTGGTTACCCTGTAAAATGAACAAACAAAGAAATAACAATTAAGTTAGAACGGTGATATGATATGATAATAATTCATAGAATAAAACACTGGTAACATGGATAACAAACTAAAAACACAACAAAATAATAAGAACGAGAAAAGAAGCAGCTGATGGCGATGCAAGCACTGGGGCAAGCAAACGGTGGGACGAAACGGCTTCCACGTGGGAGAGCTGGTTGGGCCGAAGGCCGCGCTTTTATTCCTGCACAAATTCAAAAGGGATGACAAACTAATATGTCTACACGCACATATGTTCAATTATATGAATATACAAATAGAAGCGTACACAATATATACATATATGAATAAATATATTTCTATAAATATGCTAGATAAATGTATTACATATATTGTATAAATATATTATGCTCACATCTCATATAAACATATATAGATATGTAAACATATATAGAAACATACACACACACACATATATATATATAAAGAGAATATATATAATATGAGTGAGTATATAATATATATATCATATATAATATTTATATACACACCCTTCTTAATATACAGATACATGAATATATATACATACGTAAATATATAAAGAGATAAGAGGGTTAATATTCTAATAACAACAAAAGATAAAGGAGCTCTACGTGCACGAGTACCTGAGTGAATGTGAAACTATGTGCATGTGAAACTGTGTGAATGAAACTATGTGAACGTGAAAGTGTGAACGTGGGGGGATAAAGAGAGAGAGAAAGTGAGAGTTCGAGAGAGAGATCGAGATAGGTGAAGGGGAGAGGGAGAGAGGGTAAGAGAGAGAGAGAGAGAGAGAGAGAGACGGTGGGAGGGGGGAGAGTGAGAAGCAGAGAGAGGGAGAGAAAGAGAAAGAGGGAGAGGGGATTAAAAAATAAAAAAAGAAGTGAGAGAGAGGGGGATCGAGAGAGAGAGAGAGAGAGAAAGAGAGAGGGTGAGAGGGAGTTGGAGAGAGAGGATGAGAAAGAGAGTAAAAAATAAAAAAGGAAATAAGAGAGAGAGAGGGAGCAGGGAGAAGAAAAATGAGAGAGGGGGAAGGAGAGAGAGGAAAGAAATCGAGAGAGGGAAAGAGAAAGATCAAGACAAGGAAGGGAGGGGATTAATAATAAAAATAAAAAAAAAGTGAGAGGGAGATCGAGATGGAGAGAAGGAAAGAGAGAGAGGGAGAGAGAGAGCGAGAGAGGGAGAGAGGGAAAGAGAGAGAGAGGGAGAGAGAGAGAGAGGGAGAGAGGGTGGTCGCGGGAGGCCGGGAGGAGAGAGAGACGAGAGAGAGAAACCGAGAGTGGCGGGGGGAGGAGAAAAGAAAGACGGACGGGGATGGCGGGCTCGCGATGGACGATGGTCAGAGGCGAAGAAGGTGACACGGGCGATGCAGCGCGGCCTGGTCGCGGGTGCGGCAGTGAAGCTGGAGGGTGACCGGCGACGGGAGTGTGCAGCAGCTGTTAGACAAGGGAGAGCGGCGGTTGGCGACCGGAGGAGCAGCAGTGGGGGTCGCGGCGGCACCGGCGGCTTCGCGGGTGTGGTGCTCCGACAGGGGGCTCGTGGACGTCAGTGGCGAGGGTCGCGGCAGTCGGAGGCGGTGTAGGCGGTGGTGCCACTGGTGGACGGCGACGAGGCGCTCCGGTGATGGAGGGTGCAGCGGCGGTGCACGGTCGCCAGGCTGACGACGGCGAGGGTGGTGGAGGCAGCAGCGCGGCACCGACGGCAGGCCGGTACTCGCGGTGGAGACAGTGGTGCAGTCACGACGTCCGCGGCCGGAAGAGGATGGGTGGCTGATGGGGGCTCAGTGGAGGCGACCGGGGGAGGCTACCGGTGAGGACTACGAGAGCGGCGAGGCTCGCGGCGGTCGGAGGGTGGGGTGGAGCTCGCGGTGGTGTCTCACGGTGGCCGGGGGTGGCTGCGAAGGGTGGAGAGAAGGCAGACGACGGGGTGCATGCGATGGTTAGATAGAGAGAGAGAGAGAGTGAGAGAGGAAGAGGGCGATGAAGAGTGGGGAGCGGGGTTTGCGGTGGCTTAGTAAGGACTCTGCGAGATGAGGTGCTGGGAGAGGAGAGGTGCGACGGAGGTGGGAGTGGTGGTGAGAAAAAAAAGAGAGAGAGAGAGAGGAAGACGGTGTGAGGGGAGACGAGATGGTGTAGGAGAGGGGAGGGTGCGGCAGCTTAGTGAGGGCTCTGCGAGATGAAGTGCCGGGAGAGGGGAGGTGTGACGGAGGTGCTCAGCTATGGCGAGAGAGAGAGTGAGTGGGTTGGTTACTGGAGAGAGGGAATTAGCGTGGCTTGAGGTTCAGATGGGAAAGTGGGTGTATTATTAGATGATAAGGGGAGACAAGAGGAGATAAGACATTATTAAAGCTTCTTTGTTTTTTTTTATTGATGGTAGGGAGAGGGGAATAATAGGTGGGCGACGGCTATGGGAGTGAAAGGGAAAGAAAGAAGAAAGAGACAAGGGAGGTGGGGAAAATGAGAGGGAAAGAAGAAGGTGGTGGGTTGAAAGAGAAAGAAAGGGAGATGGGTTGTATTAAGAGAGCTATTACGGGAGAGGGGGAGAGTGAGTTAGCTTAATAGATGGGTGGTTAGGTGTGTGGAGGGGATAAGAGAAAGTGGGTTAGCTTAATAGATGGGTGGTTAGGTGTATGGAGGGGATAAGAGAAAGTGGGGGACATGAGTACAGTGGGCGGAAAGAATGTGAGGGAAAGAATCGTAGAAGAAAAGAAGAGAATGTGCCACCTCTCGGGATTAGTGATTATAGAGATAGGATTACTAATAATAGCGGGACCAGATGTGGGGAGAGTGGAAGAGAAAAAAAGTTTTTTTGTTTAAACTTATTAAAACAAAAGCCAATATATATATATATATATAGTTTTATGTAAAATAACGTTATCTTTATATATATTTACAACCTTGTATAGGTATACATATGTATATTTTTAGGTTTTGTATTTGTTTTTCTTTTTTTGCTTTTCTCAATTTTTTATATACAATTGAGATTACGAAAATCACTCAAATAAGTGGAAAGTGTAAGCCACTTTGGGGCATTATGGTGTAATATGAAATATACCCATAAAAATGTGAAAACGGTGTGTCTACAGCTGTCCCTCCTTGACATCTTGATGCGGGACGAGACCACGGACACGACAAGCTCGTGACTATTCCTTAACGAGGGAAGCGTCGGACGTGCGCGGTTGAGAAACCGGCAGTGAGCTAGGGTGGTCGGCTCTCACTTGTGCCCGGATCGGGTCACGGGACGGTCTCGCACTCTCTCGCAGCAACGGTGATATAAATATAAAGCGAGCTACGATCCTAGAACATGCTCTCTAGCAGTGGCATAAACAAGTATATATGAAAATAAGCAAATGCCGAGTGTAGGGAGCGAGAACGATACCTCCACGCGCTCGGCGTGGGGAAGACGGACCCGGCCGAAACTCGTACTCCCGGAACAATAATACACAATATTACAGCAATACACGTCGATGCCCACTCCACGCAGGGAGGTAAAGGGCTACACAATGGGGTCCGGGAGGATCGAATTCGGGTTGACGGGCGGCTTCTCGCGTTGATTCGGCAACACCCGAACTAGTGACGGTGGGGCCCACGTGCTGTCTGGAGGGGCCGTGTAGGACCCGGTGGCACCGCTGTAGTGGGGAATGCCCGGAGGATCGCTCCTTGGGATGACGGTGCGCTGGAACGCCGGTCGGAGGCCGGGCGGCTCCGTTCGGCACCGGTCGGAAAAATCGGCCACGGATATGCACTTTCTGATTTTCAGCGCGCGCTCGGGCGGGAACGGACGCTGCGATCAGCCCCGATGTCGGATCGACACAAAACTGGCGCCGTTGGAAAGCTCTCTTCAAATGATTCAACCTAAGCCTAGAGATCAGACCTGGATCTGCACGGATCTTAGCTTTAATGAATTTTTGAGTTACTGTTGTATAGTGACTGGGCTCTCAGATCTGCAGAGAACTTGTCTGAGAACTGCCTTTGACCGATATGTGAACGTCCGAATCTGAAGTGGTGGTCTTCAGAAAAGTTGTAGGAAATCAAGCTAGGAAAATGGCAAAACTAGTTTGGACAAGTTTGGATGTGGCCACGAATTGATAGGATGTTTTTACTGGAAGTGGGTCAGATCTAGAAATGGGCTGAAAGCATTGTAGCTGAGATAGAACACGAATTTTGAAAAATGGATAGAGGGCGGATAAAAAATCAATAAAAATGATGGATGTAGGGGATGATGGACAGAACTCCCAGTAAAATTGGGAGAGTTTGAAAAAATCAAAAAGAGGGCCGGAGGTGAGAAACACAGGGCTACTGTCACTGTAGACAGAGACAAAATAGATCTGGGAATGAAAGATGCACGAAAATGGAAAAATACTAAAAGAGGGATTTTGGACCTGAATTTTTTTGTGGATGATGGGGTGGAATATAGGAACACACCATAAAAATTGTAGACAACGAAGAGGCCGTAGATGGTAGCAGGAATTTCGGGAAGACACCTCTTTCCAATAGGACAGAATACCGAAGACGGTTTCGCGGCGGCTCGAAGGCGGCACGAACGGCGGCGGCACAGATGATCACCGGAGATAGAGGGGAGGGGATAGAAGATAGAAATCACTCTAGAACTGGAGGTTGGAGGAGAGAAACCAGAGGGAGAGAGGAGGGGCTCAAGAACACTCTTGATTTTCCAACAATTTTCTCTTCATTAATGCTAACAAATGAAAAATACAACCTTTTATATGCTATGTATCTAATCAATTGTACACCCTTGGATCTAGGGATGGGGGATGGAAGGTTGGGATTAAGTGTGATAAACACACAAAAAATATTTAAATATGCCTAGTGGAATGGGGCGCCCCCTTGACCATATGTAAGGGTTGAATGGGTAGGTGAAGGTAGGTGACCTACCTTGGACCAATTTAACCACTTGTCTACCCATGTGGCATTTGACATTCAACCATTCTAGATGGCCACCTAGGATGGTTGACCAGCCCCACATGAGTGACATGGACCAATGGGAAAGGGCTGAGGGCCCCCTTGCTGGTCCTACTGATAAATTATAAAGAAACCCAAACAATCCGTGGGAATGACGCATTGGCTTATAAAACCGTACAATTGCGCATATACTTTCCCGTGGATATAAAAATAAACTAAAGGATATAAATATAATAGTAAATGTACATGCTCGGCGTCGATTCCCATCACATCTGCTTTGTAGGGGAAAGACATGTAATGGAATGAAGTGAAATGTATTGGAATGAAATGGAGTGGAGTGAAAAGTAGATGCCAAGGTGTGAAGAGACACACCATCATCATTTTCCTGATAGGAATCTTTCCCGAGTTTTACCGAAGTAACCTTGAAGAAGGCTCTCCGAAATCAGCCATTGTTTGGATGGTAAGAAATGAGAAATGACAAAATATGCTCTGGGGCACAAACAACTAAAAGAGGACAAACTTCACGGCGCGGAAGTACCTGGGTCGTAGGCCTGCAGGTTTCACCATTGGAGAGCGGTTACCAGCCATTGTGGACGTGCTACAACCAAGGTGGGTCCGGGGGGAATAAAAGAGATGAACAGGAGATAAACCCAAACAATGATTTCTTCCAGAGAAACATCCCAAGACAACCTCGGGAAAACTCAGTACTCAACTCAGAATGGAATATCTCATATTTAAGAGTGTTTAGACACAGTGGCTTACACAATTGACTTAAGTGAATGATTTTCACAGTGAGATCAACTGGCCAAGGGTAATATTGTTAAGCTGCGGAGGGTGGGTCAGGACACCGATTCGATGAACCGGTAATGAGCTGGAGCCCGTTTATCGACACACCGAACGGAACCGTCGTCCCCGTTCTAGCACAACTTAACAGCCTGTCCGTATGCTTCGAACTCTCTTGGAGTTATCAGAGTTTGAACTCAAACTCCAAATTCATTCAAGACATACGGCCCTTGACATGCTCTAATAGTATATATACAATATAGGACACAATGCGGAGGTGATACCTGTGGGAGGGAGATGATCCATTTTTTTCTTTTTTCTTTTCTTTCATCTTTTTTCTTGCTTTTCTTTTTAAAATTTACATGTAACAATTACACAACCGTGATGAAACACAATCATCAGCATAATCATAACAGGACAGAGTTATTAAAGCAATCATGACAAGACAAAATAGAATCATGACGAGATAGGATTATTAACATAATCATCAAAAGACATAATCATAACATGACCAATCATACAAGAGTAATAACCATAACACGACAAACTGCTGATGACGACTTTGATTCCTTTCTATTCTATAAGTAGCTCACATTCGAGCTAGGAAGAAGCACAAGCACAAATTCCCTGAAGGGAAGCAAGAGAGAAAGAGTGATCGTAGCCATTTGATTTGAGATGGAAGGCGAATCTTCGCGTCCCATGAAGAGAAGCAGGGCTAGCAATGAGATCCAACAGCTTAGGGACCTTGAAGGGCATCTGAGCGAAAGAATTCACTCACGGCTGGTAAGTTAACTCATTTTCTAATTTCTGGATGACTTCTCCTTCACTTTCGCGGTATTTCCTTTCCTTTTCAGCCATATCCTCTCTTCCCGGGCCCAAGGAAATTCTCAAAGCTGCCTTGGTTATCAAAGTTCACTTCCAACATAACCATCGGCATGAGAGCTGTGATTTTAAAGTGGCATCTCCAAGGGCTGGTGATTCACACCAAGTATTATGACAAGATTTACATGGACTGGGCGGCCATGGGTGCACTAGTAGAGGTTTGGCACCCTCAAACTCACACCTTCATTTTCCCAACTTTTGAAGCAACAGTTCTTCTTGAGGAGGTAGAGCTGCTGCTTGGTTTGAAGAGATTTAAGAAAGATGGCAAGATAAAGATCTCGCGCATGCTGAAAAAGGTGACTTCTGAGGAGGTTCTCGGAAGTTTCATGCCATCGAAAGTGATCAAGGTGGTCCAAACTCAACAGGGGATCAACTTACAAAAACTTGCAGAATGGACTATGAGTGCCTTGGAAGAATCAAAAAGTGATGATCAGTTGGAGAAACTGATGAAGGGGTTCACAATCTGCTTGGCGGGAGCTCTCCTGTTTCCTTATACTGACAACATAGTGGAGGAGGACCAATTGAGCGGCATTTATGGGATTTGGGATGGGAAGAGAGTGTGGCCCGCCGTCCTGGCTTATCTCTACAGCGGTCTCACGGCTTCCAGCATGGGTAAGCCTCCTTTCAGTTGCATACTCCTTCTGAATTGCTGGATTGACTTGCATTTCAAATTTGACCACCACGAGGGGATGACGACTACCTCAAAAATCTTCCAACAAAGCCCACTTTACCACATAGCCGATGTGTTAGGCTTTGATGGTAATGTGGTAAATCGCGCTCCATGGTTGAAGAAACACGAAGACTGGAGGAATCACTACAGCACGATGATGCAGAACATGTTCACTTATGCGCCAACATGTCTGCTCTCATGTGAACTCCTCACGCGGTCTTCCCCAGATGCAGAGCTGCAGCTTGTTGGCGCGACTGAGTTTGTTCTATACAATGCACATCGGTGTTATACTCAGATCGGCCTCCCTCGCCATTCATTCCCAATGTTATCTGAAATTCCTCCTCTGAGGAAGAGGGAGCTGGGTACGGAGGGAGATGTAAACGACGTGAAGGCAATCAAAGCATCGTGGAAAGCAAGTGTTCCACTAAAGGCAATGGTGTCTGTAAATGAGGACATGGAACTTTGGAAAGTTTATGTAACCCAATTGGGGAATTTAAGGCCCGAAGTGCCTAAACCCTTGGTGTAGTACTCGTTTTGAAATAAAAATAAGGCCTTAATGCCATTGCACATGCTTTGAATCTCCTCCACCCCTTTTCTATAAGCGGCTGAGATGACAGACGTCGGAAGATCAGAGCAACTACAACACGAGGAGTTGCCCTGAGATGTCGTGGAGCCGAAAGTTTCTCTCCAAGCGACGAGGAGAGAGATAAAGCAAGAGACAGTGGAGAGAAAGGCAAAGACAAAACAGTACAGGAGACCCAGGAGATGGAGCTCTGAGAGAAAGAGCGTCCAGACGTGGCTTGCTCTACAGATTGGAGGGGAGTTGGAGCTCTTGGAGTTGGTACCGTCTCCTTTTGCAAAGCAAAGGGCAGCTCAACCAGCGTCCTCAACTTTAAGAACTTCACGGCCATCAGGGTCGTGAGAGAAGCAAGAGGACGACGAAAAGCACCGCTAAAGCAAGTGGGAACGTGTGGCGCGGCAAAGGGATTGCTGCGTCACGGAGCTCTGAAAGGCTTCCGAGGGACTTCTTGCCTTCGGAGAGAGAAGAGAAGCGACCAGGAGGGTGATGAGGGTTAGTGAGTGGCTTGCACACCCACGCTCTCCTCATGACGGGCACAAACCCTTATATAGATATGTGAGTAGAATGAGCTGGTCTGAACATGGCTTGTTTGCCCTTGACGCGTTCCTTCTGCCCTACGACTCTTCTCTACCACATAAGTTCCCATGTGAGATGCTCGACGAGATGTCTCCTTAAAACACGGAGCGGTGACTCACGATAGCCATGATTTTCAAAGGGAATCTGCCACCGACTTCAACAATATCGGCCCCCTAGTGTTGTTTTCCCACGTGAACGTCCCGCATTTTCTTCTGTGCGCTAAAAGTAGTCGCAATAAGACAAGGGACACGGGGAATCTTTGGACCGAATAGGAGTGGTGGGTCGATAAATCACGGCTGCGCTCCATTTACTCCACATGGCGAAGTGGCACGTGAGTGTACCGTGGCCATGACTTTCAGAGGAATCTACCACCAATTTCAAAAACGTCGGCCACTAGTCATGTTTTCCCGCATAAATGTCTCCCATTTTCTTCTTTGCGCTAAAAGTAGTCGCAACGGGACAATGAACACGGGGAATCTTTAGACTGCATCTAGGGACGACGCATCAACAAATTATGCCTCTGAATCAATCACTCCATATGGCAAAATGGCTCGCAAGAGTGGAGGGAGAGTGCCTCATTACAAGAGCCACTGCTAGGGGTGATGGTGATAGATCCAGATCACCTTCTTTTCGATCCTATAAATACCTCCCCTTTCAGTCGACTTGGGAACACCCGAGTTGTGAGAACTCATTTGAAGAGCGAGAGTTCATAAGAAGGGGAGGTAGTACGAGTTGCTCATTTTAAAGATGGAGGGTGAATCTAGCTTCAGAGCGGAGGGTGAGTCTTCCCGCTCCTCGAAGAGAAGCAGATCTGGTAGCAGCTCCAGAAGACTCTCAGAAGTCGAAGGACAACTGAGTGAGAGGACCCGATCACAGCTTGTAAGTGGATCCCTTAGTTCCTTTCTTCATCCTTTCTTCTCCTTTTCTTGCTTAGCAAAGCTCCACTTTCTCACCTCTCGTGTATGTGCAGAGCATGATGCGATCGCACATCTCGTGGGAGCTGGTAGTGGCGGCATATCGAGGTCTCCCGGAGTTCTAGAAGGCCAGGCTAGACGTAATGGGGTTCGAGGCCTTTCTCCGAATCGAGCCGATCAAGCTCGACCTTGCCCTGATCCAAGTACTACGTGAAAGATGGGACCCGGTGAGTCGGGCATTCCTAATGCCATGGGGACACATGGTGCCCAGTCTGGAAGATATGGTCCGAATCACGGGCCTCAAAGTGGATGGGGAGGCAGTGACTGGCGTCACTTATGCGGACTACCGAGAAGGTGCCCAGAAGCTGCTGGGGCTGGACCTGGACGGTCGAAAGAACAGGTTAGTAGCCAGAACCTCCATCATGGAGGCGTTAGGGCTTACTGATACTCGTCCACGGGATGACGAGTCCCTAGAGGAATTCATGGAAAGGGCTGAAAGGGGTGCCCGTACTGTATACTGTGTGGACACCAGCAACTGGGAAAGGACGAACATGGACCTGAGGAGGTTCCTCATCTTCCTATTGGACAAGTTGCTACTGGGCTCCAAGTAAGACAACATACACGGTCGCTTCCTGGAGCTGCTCGTAGACTTGGAGAGAGTAGGGTAGTACGCCTGGGGAGCTGCCGTGCTGGCACATCTGTTTACAGGTCTATCCCAATGGACAGGCCGAGAGGTGACAATAAGTGGGTTTACGCCCTTCATCCAGGTAAAAGATTTTTTTTATTATTTTATTTTTATGTTTTTTTTGTATTTTTTGATGCCAATGACACATGCTGGTGTAGCTATGGAGCTACTATTACCTTCCAGTGGGGAGAGCTCGACACTGGCGGCCAGTGACGATCCCATTGGCTAGGCGGTGGCAACCCATCATGAGTACAACACCTCTATCCTACCAACTGATGGTGTTGAGACGAGAGTTGCAAGAGTTCCCTACAACGATGGTAGGATTCTTTTTTTTATTTTTTTGTTATTCATTTTTTACCATTTTTTTGTATTTTGGCTAACCAAGAAGATATGTACAACCCATCAAAGGTGAACTGGAGGCCTTTCTCGAACATGGTCGATGTCGACCAACCGTGGGTAATTGGAAGCCGTGCCCGATTTGGGCGGGACCTCTGGCTCCATTGCTTGAATGAGATCGAGCCACTAAGGCTGCTGTCACGCCCCGAGCGCGGAAGGTACCCGGAGATGTGCGACGAGTTTATATCAATCATGTCAATCAGAGTATTAGTGTATTCGACACCAAAAATCAGAGATGCGCGAAAGTAAAGATAACCCAGTCCTTTATTCCTTCATAAGAATATGTCTATTACAAGCCTTGAAGTACTAACTAAAATAAAGGAAAAATACAAGGTTGACTCAAAAAAATATGAAAAAGACTAGATAACACGGAAGAAGCTCTATCTCTTTCACTCTTGATTTTCCCCATCCGTTCGAGTTCCCTCATCGTCGGACTTACCTGAAAAGTAGGGAAACACTAAGTGAGCGAACGCTCAGTAGGAAATTATATCTTAAGATCTAGCAAGGGGTTTAAGTGATTACATCTTTCATGAATGCACTATAGCTATGCATGCTCGCATAAAACGACAAGATAGAGAGAGTGTATAACAAAACGATAGCAAGAAGAACCAGTCATGAGCTTTCAAGAACTTATATCAAAAAGATATCAAGATATTCAAGCAAGCGTATTCATCATGTCATGTTGGAATTTGGCTATTTTGTTTCAAGTCAAGCAAGTATACAATTACCCTTTTCTCGGGCCGCGCAAGTCATGTAATATCAAGTCAAGTACAAGTACAAGATTTGTGGAATGTTCAATCAAGCTAGTCATGCACTTCGGTATAATGCCAATACCGTGATCAATCAACTTCCATGGGCACAAGTACTTTCGGGTGCTCCTCTCAGGATCAGATCGGGCCCTATATGCGCAGGCATTAATCATGTATTTTAACATCCACTTTTGTGTATAGCCAATATGGAACTTCAAGAATAAAGCTTGTAGATACGTAGGATAACTTGGATAGAATTGAATAGAGTCCAAAAAAAATATGACACTTGACATAGAATGACGATAATAACGGTACAATCATGATTATCGATAAAACTAGGTGGAATTGGTTCCCTAACTTGGGTACCATGACAAACAAGTATGGACACTCTTTATATAGAATTGAGGTCCACATGAACAGCACATCAATGGCAAGACGTCCTCATTCTTAATATAGAATTGAGGTCCACAAGAACATCATGTTGAATATAGAATTGGGGTTTATAAGAACATCATGACAATGTTGATATAGAGTTGGGGTTTACAAGAACATCATGATAATGTTGATATAGAATTGGGGTTTACAAGAACAGCATCAAATGGCATGATAACCTCGTCCCATTAAGAGAATTCTCATGATACACACTTTGCATAACATGAGGGCCGGTATACCATGTTTCTTTAGAGTGACATGGCAAAATAGTGTAATGGGTATTTATGGTACAACCAGCTCAGTCGCTCTTGAGGGAATCCAAGGCTGTGAGGAGACTTACTGAGGTCTCTATGACTAACTTGCTAGTCCAAAGGAACGGAATGTCTAATGGAGAGCTTGTATGTCAATGAGAATTGAGGGTAGTGCGATAAAAACATCATGAAAACATGGGACTATATTCACGGACTGGAATATAGTGCCGATATATATATATATATATATATATATATATATATATATATATATATATATATATATATATATAAAACCCTTCGGTGACAGTAATCAGTGTAAAACAGTAATACAGAAAATAGCGACTTAAGCTAAGTCATTAATTATCCAATTAACGCCTTACTCAGGGGCGTTTATTCACAATTTGACGACTTATACATTAGTCGTCCCTTCAATATTTCCATTCTACGGAAAATCAATATTCTGGAATTTTAACAAAAATGCGCCCTGGACAGGGGCGTTACTTTTCAATTAGCGCCCTGGTCTGGGGCGTCAGTTCAATAAGAGATGACCTTGTGCAGGTCGTTAATTCAACAATTTATCAATTTTCAGATAATAAAATTTCAGGAAACAATTTCATGGTCAGGACAAGAAAAATAGCAGGATTCGATAGGTATGATCATGCATTAATTTAGATTCATGATTTCATAGTTATAGAATTTTAAACATGGATAATTATCAATTATATGAAATTGACGACTCCTGGGTAGGGCGTCAAAACAAGAATTAGCGCCCTTGTCTGGGTTGCTTCTTTAAAATCACTCAGAAAAACATTTGGAAACGCAGTAAAACTATATGCATGAGATCATGGATGAGTTTATTTCATAATTTATACTAGTTTGGGCTACGTTCTTGAGAAAACCTACCTTATGAAGATCTGGAAGAAGGAACGTGAAGACTTCTGATAGAAAACGATGCTCTGTTTCAAACAGAGCCTCCTGAACTTCTAACAGTAACTAGAGTAGCACCCACAAGATGGTTGCTTCCGAACTTAATCACCGGCAGCCCACCGAAGAGGATGTAGTGACGACAAGAGTTGCTGAGAAGAGGATAAGACTCTTTTCTATGATATCTTCTTTACGGGTTTTGGAAGAAGATGCAGACGAAGAGGATGATGATGAAGACTCCACGATCTTCTCTCTGACAAGAGAGGTACTACCTACCGTAGACGTCCTACATAAGATGAAGACGTTAGTTTCCTTCATCATTCATAACTAAAGGAAAAGAAAAGAGGAAGAACATTACCTGTTCTTTACGTATGACAGCAACAATCCACAGAACGCCAAATAGCATTCTGGGTCGAGCCGTAGGATATTTATAGAGTTATTAGGAACCCTAATAGAGTTAGAGTTGTATTAGAAGTAATACTTCCATGATAGAGTCCTTACTATATTCTACTAACTCGTACTAATCCATAAACTTTCCCTGGATAATGTTCTGGTTCGAACGGAACACAAACAGAATTAGCGTCTTAAGTGAGGGCGTCGAATTTTAAATTGACGCCTTGTCGAGCGTCGTTACTTATGTAAACACGTCCATGTAGAGGGCGTTTCATTTCCTTTCCTTAATTTTATTTTTCCCGTCGTTTGAAATTTGACGCCCTATTGTCTAGGCGTCCCTTTTAAATTAACGCCTTATACAGAGGCGTTTCCTTTTGAATCAGCGCCTTGATAAATGTCGTTATTTTCCTCTTGATCAATGATTTACTCATTTAGGCTCTTTGTCATCTATTTACTTATCTTTTATTTTTAATTTAATTTATTTAAAAATCTTATTTTTATTAGGGTCGCTACAGCTGCGATTAGTCATGAGGACCCTAGGGCTTGCACAGGAATGGGTGGATATGACCACATCACCCAGCGTCAGAAAGAAGACGCGCGGATCGGCAACCTGTGTTGATTGGAGGGTGCGCTTCCCCGAACAATATGAAGACTGGCAGCGGGGAGGCATGCTCGTGGAATCACAAGCGCAAGACAGTGAAGATTACCTATGGCTCTACAGGGCAATGTATGCAGAGAGGCTCCAGCTTGGAGGGCTTGTGGGGGTAAAGTAAAAACGCCATTTTTACCTTTTACAATTTCCATTTTTTTTATTTTTTTTTTGTGAGCTCAAGAGCTATAACTGTAGGATGCTCGTGACACCATAATAACGAACCTACGAGCTCATTTGGCGGACACGGAGCAAGAGTTGAATGACACCCGAGCGACTCTGGGCTCATCAGTAAGTGTGTATGTACACGCTCCTGGTATGGTTTGAAATTCATTGCCCTAACCACTTAAATGTCACCTCTTATCTGTCGCAGCGTGCCCAGCTCGATGCAGTTTCATTGGCGATGGGGGCAGATGGTGTTTCTTCCAGTCTATGGATTCCTACTTCAGAGTTAGATCTACTCCACGAGCAGCTTGCTCATGCCACACAACGGGCTGCGGAGGCAGAAGGGATGATTTCTGCACAGGTGAGGGTTTTACCGTTTAATATCCCTTGTTCAAACCTTGCCATATGCCTGAGATGATATGTATGGCAGGAGAAAGAAACACAGGAGGCACTTGCGCATGCCACGCAGAAGGAAGCTAGAATAGCCGAGCTAGAAGAGGAACTGCAGCGTCGTCCAGGCGAGGACTCTTCTAGGGATGCTGTGGAGCTGAGAATCACCCTTCAGCTGGAGAGGGAAGACAGAGAGAGAGAACGTGCCGGGAGAGAAAGGGACAGGGAATGAGAAAAGGCCAAGAGATTGGCTGAGAAAGAGGAGAAAAGAGCCATGGAGGCCCAACTATTTGAATTGAGGACCAGTCTCGGCCTCGCTAAGCAGTGGCTGAAGGATGGCGAGGAACGGTACCGAAGAGCACGAGAGCGTGGCTTTCGTATTAGTAGCTTTCTTACTGCCCCCGCAGATCAACGCCGGGGTGTGGAGATAGAAAGAGGAGTACAAAGCGCCAGAAATATCGATTTTCATGCTTGGATAGCACCTTCTAGAGTTTCTTGCCCAGAAAGCGGCGAGACGAGTAATGTGGAGAAAGAGGGTGGAACCTAATGTAGACTCTTTTGGTTGTTGTTTATTTTCAGTTGGGAGTGGAATAAAATGTTTTATGCTTGATTCTCTGCTTCTTCCTTAGTTACTCAAATCCCTGCACACATCTAAGCAAACAAGTCAGTACTTCTGCTCTGACTTGCCCCTTGCTCAATGAACAAATGTGATTTTGAGCTATCCTTGATAACGAGTCAAGGGGCAAGCCCTTATTAACAAAGGCGATAATAAAAGACGATGATGAATATGGCACACAAGCACACGGATGCAAGCGAAAATTTAAAAGTGGAATGTAGCATACAAATGCCATCATGCAAAGATGTGAGTTTTGTTTTTTTGTGTGTTTATTTTTTTGTGTTTTGTTGTTTGTTTATCTTTTTTGGTCTTTTACATTTCCATTTTTTTGTGCATATACATTTTTCTGCTTTTTTTTTATTTTTTTGGATTTTGTTATTTTTTATTTATTTTTTATTTATTTTATTTTTGCATGATGACCAACCCATATAACATCTAACTTGCATGAGAATACGAGTTTTTTACTAACCTCCAAGGCATCCTAAGTGCACATCTAGGTTGATTTGGGCCTCGAGACTCCTCGAATGATAATCCCGCCGGCTAAGACTTATCCTGATGACAATACCGTCATGCCATGCTTAGGCTCCCAGTTGCTTCCGACCACAGGGATTCACCCAAAAAATGTTCAAGGTAAATGATTTGCCCGACCTGGGTCTATTTACTCACAACTCTAGATGATATGTAATGGAACACCCTGGAACCCAAATGACCAACCGCGCGACGCTGACCCGGAATCAGACGCCGTCGCACCCGTAGGTGACGCGCTTGTATTGGTCTAAGCCCGAGGTTAGACTAAGACAATATCAAGATGGTAGAGAGGGGTCTTGATCGGCCAGAAACAGGGAGACTCCTTCACGACAATGGCTTCTGCTCTTCAAAATGGACAACCATATGTTTGTGTTAAAAGGATGTTACAGGCTTTGGCGAGTTTCACCCTTCAGGAACTCCATTGAGCCTTTATCTTCAGGGGAAGAAGGAAGAGTATAAGGGGGTAAACCTCCTGAGAGGATCGGTAAAACCGTTAACCCGGCGAGCAAGTAGGGGTGCACTTAACTTCCCCTTTCGGGTAACTTCGGATCAAATCTCGAGCATTTACATCTCATGGCCCCTTTTGTGTAGAATTTGACTTTCAGTCAAAGGGGTTTATCTAGTGGAATCAGGCACGGTTACGACCAGGCCTTTCTTTTGACTTTGATTTTTTGCTTCTCTGCTTTTTGATTTTTCGATAGATTTTTGCGAGGGACATAGTATTTTGACAATGTGAAATCCCTCTTGTATGCCTGCGGGGACACTGCCCTCTTCTCATGCTCTGATCCATGCTCGAGAAATTGGATCATACTCTTACCCTGGGGGGTTGTGTTTGTGTTTCCCATGCTCAACGTTTTAAGGGCGCCGGCTGTCTCATTCGATCGAGAAGAGAAAGAATAAAGACTACGGCTTTCTTGGAGACCCTCTGGGTGAGGCCTCAGCATAAGCGATGCTACCGATTCTGGATAAAACACGTAAATGTGTACATGTTGACTTCCTTTGAGTGGGCATTGGCCGGACTGGCCGGAGGGATCTCCACAGTTCTAGCAGACCAAGACCTAGAACCTACCAAGTCTTAATGGGCCCTATCCTATCATGAATGTGAGATGTAATAGTGATCTCCAATCATTAGCATTTTGAATTTTCTATTTTTTGGTCTTTTTTCTTTTTTGTTTTATACACATATTTTTGTTGTTTTCATTGTTTTTTTGTTATTTTCCTCTTTTCTTTTTTCTTTTTATTTTTGACACTATGTACACCTATCTAAGGGTAGTACTTCTTAAGATAAAGCCCATTCCAAGGGTGGGATAACTCGACTCCCTCAGCATTGACTAGCCTATAGGCGTTGCCACTATGCACAGCCTGAACCACGTATGGTCCTTCCCAATTGGGTTGGAGTTTAGAACGCGGCCCGCTAGGTTTTATAAAAATTCTTTTCACTACCATTTCACCAACTTTGAATTTTCTCGCAATAACCTTCTTTTGGTAAAAATGTGAGAGTCTATTTTGGTATACACGGGCATGCTCGGCAGCGACCAGACGCTTCTCGTCTAAGAGTTCTAATTGGGCAAGGAGAGAGTCACGACGTTCGTCGAGGAGAAGTTCCTTATCCAATTGTACTCTAAGAGAGGGAACTAAGATCTCGTACGGAACTACTGCCTCCATCCCGTAAGTAATGGCGAACGGAGTTTACCCAGTGGGGGTACGGATTGAAGTGCGATAGGCCCATAGAGCCTCAATGAGCTTCTCTGGCCAATCCGAGAATCTGTTAGACTCACAAGTTTTCTTTATGATTTTAATCAGTGTTTTATTGGTGGCCTCTGCTTGAC
Organism: Amorphophallus konjac; assembly: GCA_022559845.1. Taxonomy (NCBI): domain Eukaryota; kingdom Viridiplantae; phylum Streptophyta; class Magnoliopsida; order Alismatales; family Araceae; genus Amorphophallus; species Amorphophallus konjac. The sequence continues at coordinate 344,244,476 of CM040124.1, forward strand.
CATTGCCTTGCAGATAATATGGTGATGAATGATGCAATGCAATTTTATACCTTTTACAGAGATCCTGAAGATCTTGAGAAATGAATTGTGGCCCGTTGTCGGTGATGATAGTTCTTGGAATGCCGAACCTGGCGATGATGTTCTTCATGATGAACTTGCAGACTATGGATGCCTTGATTTCCGCGTAGGCTTCAACTTCGGCCCATTTGGTGAAGTACTCCGTTGCAGTGAGGATCAATGATTTTTGTTTAGTAAGGGAGTTGGGATCACCAAGATGACCAATAATGTCAAATGCCCACATGGAGAAAGGCCATGGGGAGGATACTGGATGGAGAGAGGAAGATGGGGAATGGATCTTATCGGCGTGAAGTTGACACTTGACACACCTACGGACATAGACAGCACAATCTTCCTCCATGGTGGGCCAGTAAAAGCCTTGCCGAAGGATCTTCTTAGAAAGCATTTGGCTGTTTACATGGCCACCGCACACGCCTGAGTGTGCTTCCTCTACACACTTCCAGGACTCATCATCATCAAGACACCGTAGAAGAACACCAGTGAGGCTTCTTTTATATAGTAATCCTCCAACAAGTGTGTACCTCTGGGCTACTCTTCTTATGGCCCTCTTATCTTCTGTTGTTGTCTGTTGTTGCCTCTTCAGGATAAGACTGGTCTTTGCAATATTTGGCAATTTCATAGAACCATGGCTTCTCCTCATCAGCCAATTCTTCTTCCAATTCGACCAACATGATCTCCCTCTTTTCAACCACCTCCCCATCTTGGGCCATCCTTGACATTTTCTCTTGAACCTTTAAATAGGAAGGGTTATGGATAGCATGGAGGTGAAGCTTGTGGATGGAAATGGATTGAGTCCTTCTACCCAGAGAAAACCTTAATGATGATGCCAACGATGCAAGGCCATCGGCCAGAATGTTCTGATTGCGAGGAACATGAACAAAGACCAACTTAGTGAACAATTTAGCAAAAGCAACAGTGAGCTCTTGATATGGCTTGAGCTTGGGATCGCGTGTGCGATTTTTGGTAAGCACCTGGCGAAGAATAAGTTGACTATCACCTATGACACGTAATTCAGTGACCCAGAAGGAATAGGCAAGATTCAAACCTGCTAGAAGAGCCTCGTATTCAGCCACGTTATTGGTGACTGGAAATGAGAGCTGAAATGCCTCTGGGATAGTAACACCTTCGGACGATAGAAGGACAATACCAATACCTCTCCCCTGGGAATTCAAAGCTCCATCAAAATATAATGTCCACATTGGGTCATCTGATTGAGTAATGGACATTAGTTCCTCATCTGGAAACTCTGATTGAACAGGATCGAACTTGGGGAGAGGGTGGTGAGCAAGATGCTCAGCTATGGTATAGCCTTTAATTGCCTTTTGCTGGATGTAGATGATGTCAAACTGAGATAGAAAACTTTGCCAGCGTGCTAGCCTATCAGTAAGGACAAACTTTTCCAAGAGAAATTTGATAGGATTCATCCGAGCAATCAAGTGGACTTCGTGAGTCAGAAAGTAATGTTTCAATTTCTGTACCACCCACACAAGGGCGGCACATGTCTTCTCCATGGCCGTGTACTTTCGTTCACTGGGGTTGAGGAGTTTAGACAAGTAATAGGTTGCCCGTTCCTTGCCTTCCTCATTGATTTGTGCCAAGACGGCTCCCACAGAGTCGTCTAGGACTGAGATATATATGATCAAAGGCTTATCTGGAATAGGTGGAGTGATGACATGTGGGTTGGCCAGATATTCCTTTAATCCGTCAAAAGCATTCTGGCACTTTGAATCCCAACAGAATTTGGTCCCTACTTTGGTCAACTCATAAAAAGGTCTACACCTTTGCGAGTGTTGAGACACAAAGCGACAGATAAACTACAATCTCCCAATTAATCCTCGAACTTCTCTCAGATTTTTCGGGGGTGGCATATCCCTAATTGCCTTGGCCTTGTTGGGATCTATCTCAATGCCCCTTTTGCTTACAATGAAGCCAAGTAACTTGCCCGATGATACACCAAACACGCATTTTTTTGGATTCATTTTCAAATTAAACTCACGCGATCTTTGCAACACCTTTGCAAGGACCTCAGGATGTTCTGCCCTAGTTTTAGATTTTACCAACAAATCATCCACATAGACCTCCAAATATATGTGCATCATGTCATGAAATATCACCATCATAGCCCTTTGGTAAGTGGCTCCAGCGTTCTTCAGTCCAAATGGCATGACCACATAACAGTAAGTTCCCCAGGGAGTAGTGAATGACGTTTTCTCCTGGTCTTCTTCTGCCAGACGGATTTGATTATATCCAGAAAATCCATCCATAAATGAAAGAGTTTCATATCCTACCGTATTATCAATCAACACGTCAATATGAGACAAAGGGAAATCATCCTTCGGACACGCGCGGTTAAGATCCCGAAAGTCAATACAAATTGTCACCTTACCATCCTTCTTCATGACCGGGACAATACTTGCCACCCACTGAGGATAAAGGACGACTCTTATGAACCTAGCTTTGTGGAGCTTGTCGACCTCTTCCTTCATTTTCAAAGCCATTTGTGGGCGGAAACGTCTTAACCGTTGTTTTACCGAGACGGACCCTGGTTTTAGAGTAAGACGATGTTCAACCAAGGTGGAATCCAAACCCGACATATCCTCGTAACTCCATGCGAACGTGTCCTTATAATCCTTAAGGACCTTAACTAATGCCTCTTCTTTAGATGATAGTAAAGTATCACTTATGAGGACAATCATAGGGTCTTCCTCAGTTCCCAAGTTTATCTCTGTGGTGGACTCTTCTACAGCGGCTGACGGCTCGTCAAATCTGCTCATTCCACTAGCATAGGCGTCAGCTGCGTCCTCATATTCTTCATCCTCTTCTTCAATGAGGTATTCCTCATCAGTGATTTTATAAACCCCATATCCTTCATCGATCGTGCAATCATTTTCACCTTCTATTTCTGGCAGTTGGATTGGATTTTCTAACAATTGAGGGATGGCTAGAAGGGCTTGACACCTGGTGGCTAGATCCAAAAGGAACCGGCGGGGAATCTGTCTACCCTTAGATTTCTTCTTGAGCACTACCCTTGACTCATTATTCCTAACTTGACTGACATTATTTACAGAAGAAGAAGAAGAAACTGAAACTGAAGAAGATGGTAAAGAATGTACAGGGAAGGACCCCTCAGACGAGGGGAAGAGAGGGTCACTCAGGGGACCTTGAATGAGTGGCCCGTAAGTCGGGGTACACTCGTGGGAGATATAGGAGGTTTCCTCAAAGACGATGCGTTGTTGAGGAGTTGGGGAATTGGCGTTTTTTTCATTTTTATTTTTAATAACAAAACAGTGAAAAGAAATTGGAGGAGGTGAAAAGGGAATTACAGCTAGGGGGTTGTGTAGCTCGTAGAGCAGATCGCGATTGAAAACCTGGCGCGAGTTGAGAAACTCACGCAGGTAAATAAGTAAAGAAGGGGACCTGGGAAGATCATCAGACAACCGTCTGGCCCAGGAAGGAGACAACAACAAAGGCTGTGATAGGTGGGTAGAGAAAATGACGGCTAGTGAGCCGTCGGTGACAATGTTGGTGACGGATGATGACCCGTCGATGACAACACTCTCCTGACAAGGAGGATGTAGAGTTCTGGCTATAGTAGTGATATCCCCTGGCATTTCGGAGATCAAAGGTGGCCCTTCTAGATGTGGAGGTAAAAACATTCTTTCCAGTGCAATGGATATATCTGGTATGTCAAACCATTTATACCATTCACAATCCGAGTGGACAATCTTTCCTCTTTTCGGGATCCTTGAACATCCCTCAGCTAAAAACACGTCCCGTAACCCCCCATGTGATTCTGATGGAGGATCTCCCATCTGGACGACGGGCCCCTTCTTGAAATGTAAGGACAAAGTCCAAGTGAGGGGTTTCCCCTCTGATTCGAACGGGCCCTTAAAACCCAAGCCAGCTCTACGGGTTGGCTTTGTCTTCTGCAGTGGTCTCAGCCTTCCTTGCAGTTGTGCCCCTAGACCTTTGCCATCTTGGTAGCCAATATTTCTCATAATCTCCCATCCTTTGGAGCGGAAGGGGAGACGTGAGTTTGGCATAAGAAAGGGCTCTTGTTGTGTGAAGGGGGCACGATAGGGATCATACACATCCCACAAGGATAGTATGGGCCGATGAATCGGCCAGACCGAGGGTAAAGAGATGGTGATAGCATCCACCGTAGAACAGAGGGGCATGCTCATTACCTTGATAACCCATCCTTTATATGGAAACTTCAAACACTGATGGTTGGTGGATGGTACAGCATTCATAGCTTCAATGTAGGTACGGCCTAGTATAGCCTTGAAAGTGGGATCCATATCAAGGATATGGAATTCCGTACAGACTGATACAGGGCCGAGTTCTACATTCAGGGTAATCATGCCCATTGGCGGGCTTTTACTGTTGTCATAGGCCGTAACTGTGATCGAGGAGGGTATGACTTGTTCTTCATCAACCCCACATGCTTGGAGAGTATTCAGGGAAATCACGTTTATAGACGCGCCCGTGTCCACCAGGCACTGGTCCACAGACACGCTATTGATTTTCACTGCAATGCACAATGCATATTTTCGAGCTTCCTTGGGGGAAAGCTCGTGATTGTGGAACATGATGGGCGGTTGTGTATCCATGGGCGTCAGGACTGTCGAGATTTTCTCCACAGGAAGATCCTCATTCACCATGACTTTTTGAAGATAGTCCCTTAAAGCTTCTTGGTGAGATGTGGATCTTTTGATCAACTCAAGGATGGAGATACGGGCAGGCATCTTGTCCAGATGTTTTAGCAAGTCATAGTGGGTCCCAGGGATGGACTCTTCTGACTGCTCTTCCTTATCTTTCTCTGGCTGAGACTGTTCAGGGGCCTGACTATTCTGGGGAAATACCCGGTGGAACATCCTTTCACTCCGAAGCACCATTGCTTGTGGGTCTTGCTGCACCTCTATGGTATTGGATGTGGATTTTAGCAAGGGCTTGAGGGGTAGTGGTGGAGGAACAGTTGGTGGTATAGGGGTGATGACGGGTGTAGGGGTTTTGATTAGAGGTTTATCAGGTGGAGGTATAGTAAAGGTAGAAGGGACCTCGGGTGAATGGTGGATAATAAGAGGTTTAGAAGGTAGAGAAGAAACAGAAGTAGAGGTAGAAGGGACTTCGAGAGAATGGTGGATGATAAGAGGTTTGAAAGGTGAAGGTAGATTATAAGTAGAGATAACTTCAGGTGGATGGTGAATGATAAGGGGTTTAGATGGTGGAGAAGATATAGAAGTAGAGGTAGAAGGGACTTCGGGAGAATGGTGGATGATAAGAGGTTTGAAAGGTGAAGGTAGATTAGAAGTAGAGATAACTTCAGGTGGATGGTGAATGATAAGGGATTTAGATGGTGGAGGAGATATAGTGAAAGTAGAGGGGACCTCGGATGAACGGTGAATGATAAGAGGTTTAGATGGTGGAGGAGGAGGTTCAATGGGGATAGAGGTGGATGGCGTGTCATACGGGTAATGGACGGTAAAAAGGTTAGAAGGTTGGGGTAGAGATGCGACAGAGGTAGGTGGTAAATTGGAGGGATAAGAAGTGACGAGAGGGTTTGGGGGTAAAGGAGATGTTGTAGATGGTATTTGGTGGTAGACTGATGGTGAGTTGACGGCAGGGGTACGAATAAGAGGGCGTAATGGTTGTGGAAAGGAAGAAGGACCAAATAGGGGTTGTGAAAGGGTTGAGTGGTGAGAAGATGTTGTTCGAAGAAGACGAGGAGGTTGATTAGTAACATGGCTGGTAGCAAGAACAGAGGTGCTTTCCAAATGCCAGGTTTGCTCTCTTCCAACTTCCGGGAAGGAGGAAATCAGATTAACCTAGTAGTTGGGCTGTTGGTGCTCCGGAAGCGGATTATGGATGATGCCCATATTAGGCTGCTGTTGTGGGGCCTGCTGAGGCTGTTGTTGTTGTTGTGGTAATTGTGGCCTAGGCGGAGGTCCCCTGGCTTTCAAGACGGCGATGTATCGCCTCATTTCATCCCAATCAATTTCACCATGATCATTCATATCATAAACGTAATCTTTAAAGTTGAAACAATTCTCCACCGTATGTCCCGGCTGCCTGTGGTAAACACAGTACCTAGAGATATCAGCATTCGGGGGCCATGCGAGCTTTTCTTTGGGCAAAGTAAGTGCATTGGCAGCCATAAGGGCGTTGAAAATATCCGATAGGGCTTTAGGCAATGGTGGATAATAGGCTCTTTTGGGACCAATGGGCCTCTTTCGTTGTTGTGGTGGGCCATAATTTTCTGGGGGTGGAACTTGGTGATATTGAGGTTGTGGTTGTTGCTGGGGATGAAAGGGTTGAGGCATGTTGTTCTGGGGGAAGTTATTCTGAGGTAGAGGACGATAGGGAGGTGGACACTGCTGAAAGGGTGGTGGACCCTGCTGAAAGGGTGGTCGTGACATTTGATGAGGCCTGGGGTCGGCCGGCTAGTTGGGGCTGCCAAGCACACTCACTTGCTCGTTTATGACGACCCCTTCTGTTGTTCCCTCATGGACACCGGTACCCGTCTTCTTAAACACTCTCGGCTTTGGGGGTTCAAACATATGCATGATGGGGGAATCTTTTAATTGGGTCTGGATATACCGGTCCCTCTTATAAAGTTCCTCCATCGTGGTAAGCTTATTCATGGCTAAAATATGTCTAAACTGCGGGGTTGCATTAGACACGATCATTTTCACTTGCTCGGGTTCTGAAAGGGTATTGTTGATATTTATTTATCTATCTTATATCTTTCTTTTGAAGTTTGAAAAGTGATATGGTAAGATGACAAACAAGCAATCAAAGATCTACTTAAACCTATGAACATGTGATCATGAACCTAGGCAATCATAGCTAGCTCTAGCACGGGCATGCTATCTCAATCAAACTATGCTAAGGAAAAGGAAAACACACGCCGGGGCGTGGAGCAAGGAGTAAACAAAAACACACCGTGAAGGTGGAACAAGCAAGAAAAATAGAAAGATATGATGAAGAAGACAGCTAATGCCCAATACCAAGGAAAGATGTGATCGCCACCAAAGTAAAAACAAGTCAAAGACCTGAATATACCTTGGAAATAGGTGGATGAAACACCCGCCCACGGGAGAGAAAACCAGAGAAAGCCTGCAGATCAACTTAGAAGTGACGGTCAGAACCCTGTGCGCTACTTGGAAGTGACGGCCACACGATAGACCGCCGGAAGAGAGTGACGCGCCTGCACAAGACCGTCAGATAACCTGCAGTAACAAAGCTTGAATTCTTTTAACTCCAACTCTTCCAGCCGGCTAGAAGACCTGGGCCTCGTGTTAATGAACCTGTAAACCTGCCAAAGATGTAGAAAGACCAAACACAATAACCTCAATTAGTCCTTTTCACAAGCATAGCATCAATTCTCAAAGGACTTAACATCATCAAAAGGAGAGTGGATTACCGGGGAGTTTTTGGTTTTTTAACCCCTCTGGGTGTTTTAAAAGCTTGGGAAGATGTTTGTATGCTTAGAGGACAGCGAAAAACGTGGAGAAAGAGGAGGGACAATGCTTTGATTGAGGAAAAACCAGGGAAGAACTCAAGCATGCAATGATGAACTTGAAAGACCAAAACCAAAGTACTCCCTTGATTATGAGATGGATGGACGTGGGAAGCAGTTCCTCCTGGATGAAGATGGCTCCTGAGTTCGGCAGCACTTCGTCGTGAATTCAAATCTTCCTCCTCCCGGGCCATGAAGTCAAGGGTTCTATTTATAGACCCTCAAACTCTCAGGTCGAGCAGAGGATAATCAAGCAAGATAAAGAGATAACTCTTAGCAAATCCTCGAAGATAATATCACCAAGAGTCCATAGAATCGAACGGAAGGTCCTGAGGATCAGATTTGCAAGAGATATCGTCAATCCAAACCCTTATCTCGACCACGGAGTAGCAGAGAAAAGGCCTGAACTGCCAGGACTCTCGGAAGGAAGTAACGGCTGCACGACAGACCGCCACTTGGAAGCAACGCATCAAGGACCATCCGTTACTATCAACCTTATCCCTAAAAGATAAGATCAACGGGAAGAAGACCCAACAAGTTGGACTCTTCAAGGAAGCAACGGCCAAGGCATAGGGCGTCAGAATGAAACAACGGCTGCACGACAGACCGTTATTATCAACGTGGAATCAAAAGGATAAGCTTTAAAACGAGGCCTTAAGCCTTAGGACTCTTCAAAGAGTAACGGTCCAGGCCCCATGCGTTATAATGAAACAACGCGCCTGGTTCGGACCGTTATTACCATTGAGTTTCAAGAATAGCAATGAAGGGTTGCTAAGCTGTTGCCAACGAAACGCCACCAGGAGCCAATTCTTAATCCAGGAATTAAGACCCAAGAAACAGGCCTCAACTGATCAAGAGATTCAATGAAGAGTGAACAACTCGGAGCATCATATAGAATGAAACAAGGAGATGACCCGACTTATTGGGTATAAAACGGGTGTCAACAGATGCCCCTCCTTAACGTCCTCTTTGCAGGGGAGCGAGCGGAGGTGAAGCGAAAGTGAAATGGAACATGAAGATGAAGCGGAAATGAAGCGGAGTGTATCAAAAAGAGGGCGTTAAGGTAAACGACACCCGTTCTTTACCGACAAGTGATAGGAATTTTCTGGAAAACTTCAAACTGATCACAAGGAAATAGCCAACCAAAGGACGCATGTCTGGAGGAACTAACAATTAAGGAAAGGAAACACGGCTAGCCGCCGGAGGCAACGGAAAGGAAAGAGAACTGATTAAACTCCAGACAGGAATCTTCAGCCAACCAAATCGAGCGACGAGATCAAAGGAAACCTTCTAATTCAGAGTGGAATGATTCTCCTCATCCAGAATCAAGAACACAGCTGTTCACCATCATTGATACCTTGAACAAATGAAGCTTCATGAATGCTCAAAGAATGCGTATGATGCATGCTGGGCTAAAGGAAAACAAAATCTTTAAAACAAATGCGAAGAAAGATAAATACTAAAATACTCGAGAATAATATTGCTAGATCGGAGAAATCAGAGTCAGGACACCATCTGCAACCACGGCGTGCAAGATAGAACCATCGTCCCCAAATTTTCCAATCTAACGGCCTATCCAACGATTAAACATGTGAACTTAGATCATCATCATTTTTGTTTTAGGGAACATCAGATCCCAGGACACATGAATGACCAGCCGGTTCTCGAGATAACATATCATAAGTAACATATAGTAATGCATTAAGGGAGTGAGGGAACGAAATACAATACCTGACTTACCTGCCTGATGATCGGCAACGCATGACTTCACTCATAAATTCCTTCATGAAAGATAGGTTAGCCAACAATAAATATGATAAGGAACTCAAGGCATAACCATTGTACGTGCAAGGGACATCAATAAGGAACATTAATGCAGAACATGGCACTGTTTTGACATCAATTAGACTTTTTAGTTCATCAAGAAATCTGCAAGCATATAACGGTCTTATGAAAGGGCGTCACACTAAGCAACGGATCACCCCTGGTCCGTCATAAGTCAGGCGGTTCACATTCTTCAATAAAACAGTCCAACACATGTAACGGTCACCTCAAGGCGCGTCAGAAGGATGTAACGGTCCGTCGATAGACCGTCGCATTTCCTGAGTTTTCAAAAAAAAACAACCGAACGGTCACGGCCCATTCATTCCAAACCCAACGCCCCAACAAACCAAAACCGAGAGAGCTCCGGCGATTCCAGCCCCCACCACCGCAATGGCCGGCGACGAGGCACCCCAGCCGCCACCACAGAAGAGGGGGAGAGGGAAGAAGATGGCCATACGGCGGTTCCACCGCCGGCTCGAACGGGAAGCGATCCCGCCGGTGGAAGAGGAACAACTGACGAGGAGAAGCCCAATCGAAGAAGAAGAAGTCCCCACGGCTGTGGAGGATCAAGGAGAAGCCTCATTGGGTGCAGAGGAGCCCAAAGAACCAGAGAAGAAGAAGAGGAGAGGCATGGACCGTGAGGTAGGCCCCCCTTGCCCTAACTCCAAATTTTGAATTTTTTATGTTTTATTTATGAATGCATGTGGGGAATAGGGGTAGAAATGGGTCTACGAACCCCCTAGGAGCAATTGTAGGCCATTTGGCCATAGTGGGAGACCACGGGGATGCAAGGGAAAAATTTCCCAAATGCAGTCAATGTGACGGTCCTGCCAGCGACCGTCACTTGTCTGACGCATCATGACGAGGCCGTCACAAGCAAGCGACGCCCCATCCCAGGGCCGTCACTCATGCCAGGGACTTAAGCTGTTTTTTAGGGTTTTCAGTTTTCAAATTTTTGTTTTGTTTTCAATTATGAATGTTTATGCAATGATTATATGATGCAAATTGGACTAATTAATGATCTAATATGCAATGCAGGGGAAGAGACGATCGCGGATCTCCTGGCTACAGATCCGGGCAGTGTACCAGGCATTGCCCGACTACCAGAGAGAGAGATTAGCCGGCATGGGATTCGCCGAGGTGCTCAGCATCGAGGTGATCCGGATGGACACGCCGCTACTGTACGCTTTGCACGAGAGATGGGACCCGATCAGCAGAGCTTTCATCTTCCCGTGGGGCCACATGATCCCCATGCTGGAAGATATAGCGAGGATTACAGGACTGAGAGTCCACGGAGCCGCAGTGACCGGGTGGACATACGGCGACTACCGAGAGATGGCGCAGCAGCTGCTCGGGCTAGATTTGATCAGACCGGGACAGTCCTCCTCTCAGCTTTCGAGATCAGTGCTGCAGGAGAGCTTGGGACTGAGAGGAGCGGCGATCGCCGTGGGAGAGCTACCTGAGGAGCATCTGGGCAGAGTGATAGACCAGGTGCGCCCTCGCGTGGCGGCAGAGGCAGGACCAGAGGGAGATAGAGTGCTCAGACGCTTCCTGATGCTGCTATTCGGGAAGCTCCTCTTCGCGACTCGGGCAGACGTCATCAGCTGCAGACTGCTGCCGATGATAGAGGATTTGGGCAGAGTCAGGAGGTACGCCTGGGGAGCGGCAGTGCTCACATTCTTGTTCGAGTCCCTCAGCACCACGGACCGGCAGACGATGCTGGGCGGTTTCTCACCTTTCCTACAGGTAAATGCAATTTAAATGCTTTCTATATGATTATGATTATGCTGTGATTATGCCATGCGACTGACTTGATTTCTAAATGCAGATCTGGAGCTACATGTATCTCCCGGGCATCGGGAGATGTGCACTACTCCATCCCGACCGCATACCGATCGCGAGGCGTTGGTCGGTGGCAAGAGACACAGGGTCGATCATCAGACTGACCCGGACGATCCAGGATGACCTAGACTCCTTCCCACATACGTCGGTGAGTCCAGAACTCAAAATGATTTCTATATGCTTCTATATGCTAATAAATGCTTTTTAAATGCTCATGCTTTTAATGCTTCTATATGCTAATGCGGATGAATGAACTAAATGCTCTCAGGTGAGATGGACCCCATACCGTGGCGAGGGTTATACGGGACAGCCCTGGGTGGAGGCGGCTTTATCGTACCGGGGACGAGACATATGGCTGCATTGCATCCACATCATCGAGCCTCTGCACTACAGGCTGATCCTGCGGACCCGGGGACTTCACCAGCCCGAGGTGACCTTTCCACGCCACAGCGATGACCACCCCGGCAAGTCAGCAAGGGGCATCAGCGGCAATGTGGATTGGTGTGCCCGGAAGGCGAAGTACGTCCACGACTGGAATAGGCGGGGCCGAGCGGTGAAGGAACGAGACGAGAGCGACGAGGCATATCTGAAGGCCTTTGCTCGACTCTACGGCGACCGGGTGTACCGAGGTACCCGACGACCGGTATGCAATTCTAAACCCAAAACTCTTTCTATATGCAAAAATGCCATGTGATGGATGTATTGACTCATGCTCTCGACATGCAGCTAGACCCTGAGGGACGGATCGCTGAGCTGGAGGGATTACTCCATTCCACCATCCAGCAGCGGGACGGGTACCGGACCGCTCTAGAGCTCCTGGTGAGATTTTAAAACCTAGAAAAATGCTTATGATTATGACAATTGATGTTTATGATGCACATGTTGATTAACTATGGTTCCTAAAAATGCAGCGGGCCGAGAGAGCCCAACGAGCCGGACCGGATGCCCCATCATCTTCCTCACAGCCTGCGGGAGGCAGGGCTGAGCAGGAGGCTGATTTTGCTCGGGCGGTTGCCCGGGCCGAGGAGGCGGAGGCCACCCTCGCGGAGCGGGTAAGATGCTAAAAATGCTCATGTTTATGATCTTACCTAAAAATGCCTTGTGATTAACTATATGAAATGCAATCTACAGGTGAGGGAGCTAGCAGCAGCAGTGGTCGAGGCCAGTCAGGCGAGGGCAGAGGCAGAGAGAAGCCGGGCTGAGACCGATCGAGCCCGAGCGGAGACAGAGCTTGTACGGGCAGAGATGGCTCGGCTGAGAGCGGAGGCCCCGCGACGCTCAGATGATGCATAGATGGAGCAACTACGGACAGAGTTAGCGCGAGCACAGGCTGAGGTAGAGCAGCTCCATATCGGGACGACGGACCTGGATCGCTACCGGACCGAGGCACGGGAGACGCGGCGTCAGATCTTCACGCTGAAGATCGAGCTGCGGACGCTGGAGCGGACGGTCCGGATGATGGGCCGGGGACCGGAGTGGAGTGCTTCTCAGAGTGGGGCACGGAGGAGTGCTGCCCCGAGTGGTTCGGTAGGGGATTTCCTTGTCAGCTCCTCCGGCCAACGGAGGAATGAGAGGGCGGAGCGGGGACTGCAGGAGGAGAGTGCCTCCATAGCGCCACCACCCGCGAGGAGACCCGAGGATAGAGAGGATGATGGCGGTCCGGCGGATAAGCCGGCCGAATGATTTTTATGTTTTCTTATCACTTGTATGTAACTTTAAAAAAAGGAATGAGATCTTTTTTGGGGTTTTCTGTTTGTTTAGTGAATGAAAGGATGTGTGTTTGATTGTGCAGGGACGGATGAAATGAATGAATGGATGAATGAGTCATAGGCAGGAATGTGTGCATGAGTTATTTGCATGAATGTATGTGTGAAAATGCAGAGAGAATGAGGTGTACAATGCGAGAGACCGCCAGGTCTAGGCAAGGGCAGAAGGAATAGCCAGAATTCAGCAGCAGAGAAAGTAACGGTCTAGGCTCAGACCGTCATAATCAAACGACGCGCCGGTGAAAGGCCGTTAATCATAACAGGGGCCCATCCTGGTAGTAGGGCTTCAGGAGAAACGACGGCCAACGGCAGGTGCGTCAAAGACAAATAACGGCCAAAGACTAGACCGTTGATCATGGCAGAACGATGGTTGTCAGGACAACTAGCAGAAAATGCGACGGCCTGAGGGAGACGCGTCATAGTGAAGCAACGGCCAAAACCAGGGCCGTCAGGAAGTGCTTAGCCTAGAAGAGAAAGGACTGAGTGGATGAGAGTATAACGGCTCAAGATTCGCGCGTTACAAGAAACGACGGTCAGGCCTTAGACCGTTAATCTTCACAGAACATGATCGGGGAATTAAACCCACAGGAAAATGCGACGGCCTAAGGTTGGCGCGTCGGAGTGAAATAACGGCCGTACGATAGACCGTTAGATCCTGGGTTGTATTCCGAGACGGATTGAGCCGTGAGGACTTAAACCCGAGGTTTAGCCACCTAATCCCTTACTAGAACTTATCTAGATTGAAGATAAAGCCTTCCAACTCAAGTCTTATCCTTTCAAAGCCAAAATTAAACCTTTAAGACTTGGAAACTCAACCAAAAAATCGTATCTTTGCTGCAAACCTCTGCTTTAGGGTTGAATAACCTCTCCTAAGGGCAGAAATCAAGATGAAGAGAAGCTTTGAGGTGATGGCCACGGAGGAGAAGGTCTACACCGGACCTAAAGCTGCCAGAAAAGAACATGGAGAGCTCCAACGGTTGACATCAATTCCCAAGCACTTAAGCTCCAATGTTCAAAGGGTGGTAAGTCCCTCAACAACACACCCAAGTCCAGAAAATTCTGCACTTCAATTCATTTTTTGACTTCTTCTTCTCCTTCTTCCTTCAAGCCTCTTCCTGGCCCAAGATGCTACTCTAATCTGAAGTGGGTGGCTCCCATGGTAAAGGCCCTCCCTATAGAAGTCACATCAATCCTTAAAGCATGGCACCTTCAACCCCTCTTGATTTTGGGCAGAAATTTCCAGAAATTATCCTTAGATTGGCCAAGTATTTCAACACTTGTGGAACTATGGCATCCACAAACTCATATCTTTATCTTCCCTTCCTTCGAAGCAACAGTCCTATTAGAAGAGGTAGAGACCTACCTAGCCCTTCCTAAGACTAAGGCGGGGGATGAAGACCGAGTTTGCTATACAATAGAGCCTATTGACCCGTCCTTGATCTTGAGCGACTTCATTCATAATCCAAAGGACGTGAGGACCATGATCAGCCCGCATCATGTTCACTTGATACCCTTGGCACAATGGATAGTGTCTCATTGTAAAAACAAGTGGGAGAGACATGAAGCAATAGCCAAGGCGGTGGCGGTTTGCTTGTGCGGGGTCTTCCTTTTTACTACGACCGACCACCTCTTAGACATCCAAAATCTTAGCATTATTAGCGGGCTGTGGCGGGGAATGTCTATCTCTCAAGCGGTCCTCTCATACCTCTATGAAGGACTAAGCTCGGCTTGCCTAGGAGGTCCTTTGTTCGGCTCCATGATACTCCTTGAGTGCTGGATGGGAGTGAGAATCAAATTCCTTCCTAAGGAAGACATAACTTCAGCTAGCCGAATCTTCGGGAGCCACCCTCTCTTCTTCATTGGAGGGGCATTTGGATATTCTTCTCAGGTTGAATGCAGGACGGCGGATAAGAAAACTCGGGATGAATGGCGCCTCTTTTTCAACACTTTGCCAATGGACAAGTTCATTATGCGACCAAGAATCCTTCGAAGCACTCTTCTCAAAATACCGCGACGTCAAGGCCTGGTCCTCCAGCTAGTGGGGAATACTACCATGGCGATCTACAACCCGCACCGGTGCCATCTTCAGATCGGACTACCTCGAACCGGCGTTTCTGCACTATCACACTACCCTCCCCTTTTACCTAGGAAGATGGGGACCGAGGAAGATGAACGAGCAGTCCGGAACGCGCTGATCATGTGGGAGATCAGCAAGGTGCGCCCGTGGCAAGCAGAAGTTGAAGAGGACGACGAAACACGCCGAGATTACGTGAAAGAGTTGAGAAGAATCCGCCCTCTTGCGGATAAGAAATTGAATGTATCTTGATTTTCTTTTTGTTCATGAGAGATGTTATGTGTATTTGATCATCAGAGCTTGTTTTATCAAGAATTATATTTCATTAAGCTTGCTTGAATGAGATGAAATTGCCACAGTTGAATGGGCTTGAGTTTCGTGTTTTGAATGGCTTGGAATGACGTGAACAGGCAGAGCCTCTGGAGATAGAAACGGATATGCAATGGGCCGCTACAAGGAAATAACGGTCTTACGACAGGCCGTCAGAATGAGAGTAACAATAGAACCCTGTCTCTGAAGGATATGACGGATAGGCGTTGGGCCGTTATAAGCAAGTAACGGTATTCTCCAGACCGTTATAGTGATGGCTAGTGAAAGAAAGAAGGCCCATGCCTGAAGGAAAATAACGGTCGAAGAGGGGGCCGTTATGCGACTGTAACGGTCTGATGTTGGCGCGTTACATACCTTGAACCTGCATAGTCGTGAACCTTTTTGCTTTGAATCTTGTCCCTGCATTCTGCACACACTTTAAACATGAATCAAGTTAGATCTGTTCTTAGACTCAACCCCTTGCCTTGAAGCAAGTTAGATAATGACCGTTTCTTGATATTCGGTCAAGGGGTGGAGCTTTTATTAAATAGGCGGAAACATAATGAAAATGCAAATGCATGCTATGCACATGATGGTATTTTTGGGAGTTTTGGAAAATATTTAATGTTTTTAGATTTTTAAAAAAATATTTGTTTTGTTTTGGATTTTTTTTGAGAATATTTGATGTTTTTGGACTTTGAGAATATTTGATGTTTTTGGATTTTGAAAATATTTGATTTTTTTGGATTTTGATAATATTTGATTTTTTTGGATTTTGAGAATATTTATTGTTTTTTTGATTTTGAGAATATTTATTGTTTTTTTGGATTTAAAAAAAAACAGTGCCTCTCTAGCAACGCGAACCCTTCCTTGTTTTAGATTGAGTCCCGAGATTGGCGTGTAATAGTGAGACAACCCCTGGCCAAGACCTAATCATCCTGACGGTGTTTCTACCAATGCCATACCCAGGGTACTAATCTTAGTCCTAAAAGGAAAAAAGATCATGGGGGTAAGCTTAGGCCAGATATGGGAGTTTTTAGGACTTGATTTTCTCACCGCACAACCCTATTGGAGATTTGGTCTGTTGCGCCGGGGCTTTTTTGCGTCCGTCATCGAACCTTTGTCCACCCTAGGCATGCATGCGACCGGGCTCATAACGTCCCGCGGGGAACTGTACTGCCACTCTTGTCATGCCTAGCTTCCTTTTCTCCTTGGAGTTTTCAGAAATTCGGAATTTGTAGACCTTTGAGATAACGCTTTTGATTTTGTCGTAAAAAGTAGTCCTTTTCTTTTCTTTTCCTTTCTTGCTTGTGGCGTCAGGTCATAACGGACTTGCCCCTGTTTGAGACCTCCTCTCATTAGGGTGTTTGGATTGGTTGTCGCCTCCTTATTCACTCCTTGCCCCTGGATTCAGCCGAAGAATGAAGCGGACAGGGACTTCGACTTTCCCCTAAGGCATGGCCAAGGAGAAACGGTGTCTTTTAAACAAGGAGCCTGACCAGGGATGTCGTGTGGTGTGTGATTGCCTTACTCGGGACCCTTCTTTTGAAAATAGGAAGGAAGATCTTGCTGCCGGGGAAGCACGTGGTTTATACTCTAAGGAAAGAAACGCTTAAGATACAACCCATTCCACGGGTGAGAGAGCTCCTCACCTTCCGCATTCATTGAACGATAAGCATTCCCTGGATAAGCCTCTTTTATTACAAACGGCCCTTCCCAGTTAGGTTACAATTTAGACCTAGGACCTGCAGACCGAATGAATTTGCGTCTCAAAACAATATCACCCGTCATAAACTTACGTTCAATTACCTTCTTTTGAAAATAACGCGAAACCCTCTTTTGATAAACAGAAACGTGATTGGCCGCATTCGTCCTCTTCTCATCTAAGAGTTCCAATTGGACCAGCAACGCCTCTCGACGTTCATCGAGATTAAGTTCCTTATCGAGCTGCACTCTAAGGGAAGGGATTAAGATCTCATATGGGAGCATCACCTCCATCCCATAGGTCAGGGAATAGGGAGTTTGTCCCGTAGGAGTACGGACGGAGGTGCGGTAAGCCCACAGAGCTTCCACCAATCTTTCTGGCCAATCGGAAAATTTATGAGATTCGCACGTTTTTTTGATGATTTTAAGAAGGGTTTTATTAGTGGCCTCGGCTTGACCGTTGCCTTGAGGATAATATGGAGATGAATGATGCAATGCAATTTTGAACTTCTTACAGAGGTCCTTAAGCTCTTGGGAGACGAACTGGGGTCCGTTGTCGGTGATGATGCTGCTTGGCACTCCGAACCGCGAGATGATATTCTTCATGATAAAGCGGCACACCGTTGTAGCTTTGATCTCTGCGTACGCCTCGGCTTCGGCCCATTTGGTGAAGTACTCAGTAGCGGTGAGGATAAAGGATTTTTGCTTGATCTGAGAATTAGGATCACCGAGCGGGCCAACAACGTCGAAAGCCCACATAGAGAAAGGCCAAGGAGCAGTCATAGGATGGAGAGACGAAGCTGGAGAGTGAATTTTATCAGCATGGAGTTGGCATTTAAGACACCTCCGGACATAGAGGGAGCAATCTTCCTCTAGAGTGGGCCAATAGTAGCCCTGCCTAAGGATCTTCTTCGCTAGAGCCTGGCCATTGACATGACCTCCACACTCACTAGAATGGGCCGCTTCAGCCACTTTCCAAGCTTCTACATCATCCAAGCATCTCATGAGCATTCCATTAGTAGCGCGCCTATACAGTTCTCCTGCAATGATAGTGTACCTTGCGGCGGCTCTTCTTATTGCTTTACGCTGCTCGGCTTTTGCCCCTTCTGGGAATGACCCTTCCTTGCAAAACAATTCGATTTCATGATACCAAGGCAATTCTTCTTCGTCCAGAATCTCCTCTAGTTCTGTTAATGAAACTTCCTTGAGATCTTCCTTCTCAGCTCTCGCCTCTACAGCTTTCCTAAGGTTGATGAACCAAGGATCTTGAAGAGAGGGTGCGTCCAATCTCTGGACGACGATGGTCTCAGTGCTACGACTGAGAGGGAAAGCTAAGGAGGAAGCAAGAGATGCCAAAGCATCAGCTAGAATGTTCAGAGAACGGGGAGTATGGATATAGATCAGCTTACGGAATCGCTTAGCAATGAGTGTGACCAAATCTTGATAAGGCTTGAGCTTGGGGTCACGAGTACGGTAAGTGGACAGAACTTGCCGTAGGACGAGCTGAGAGTCTCCTATGATGTTCAAATAACGCGCGCCTAGAAGATAGGCGTGCTTCAAGCCGGCCAGGAGAGCCTCATACTCAGCGATGTTGTTGGTAGCAGGAAATCGAAGTTGATAAGCGAAGGGGATGGTTACTCCCTCTGGAGTAAGCAAGACAGCACCGATCCCTTGGCCTTGGGAGTTGAGTGCACCGTCGAAGTGCAGAGACCAAAAGGGATGATGAGAAAGGACAGAGAGATGCTCATCAGGGAAATCATCCTGAATAGAATCGGTGTGAGGAATAGGGAGATGTGCAAGATGCTCAGCAATGGCATATCCTTTGACTGCCTTCTGAACAACAAAGGTGATGTCGAACTGAGAGAGGAAGCTCTGCCAGCGAGCTAACCTACTAGAAAGGATGGTTTTTCTAAGAGATAACGGATCGGGTCCATTCTAGAGATCAACCTAACTGGGTGGGCGAGAAAGTAATGTTTAAGCTTCTGAGCTACCCACACTAAGGCGGCACAAGTCTTCTCCATAGCGGTGTACTTGGATTCAGCTGGATTAAACAGTCGAGAGAGGTAGTACGCAGCCCGCTCCTTCCCTTCATCATCTACTTGTGCTAAGACCGCCCCTAGGGAGTCCTCAATAACCGAGATGTATAGGATTAGGGGTTTCCCAGGGACAGGAGGTTGCAAAACCGGGGGATTGGATAGATACTCTTTGAGGTCCTTATAGGCCTTCTGACAATCTTGATTCCATTCGAACTTGACCCCCGCCTTAAGCAATTCATAAAACGGACGACACCTCTGAGAATGCTGAGATATAAATCTTCTAATGAATTGCAGTCTACCAATCAATCCTCAAAGTTCCGAAATGTTCTTTGGCGGAGGCATGTCCATGACGGCCTGTGCTTTATTAGGATCAATCTGGATCCCCGTTTGCTCACTATGAACCCTAACAACTTCCCTGAGGAGACTCCGAATACACACTTCTTCGGATTCATCTTAAGCTTGTACTCCCTGGCTCTCTGCAGCACCTTAGCCAGGATAGAGGGGTGTTCTTCCTTAGTTCTTGACTTCACCAGGATGTCATCCACGTAAGCTTCCATATAGATATGCATCATGTCGTGGAAGATGGCCATCATCGCCCTTTGATAGGTGGCACCTGCGTTCTTTAGACCGAATGGCATAACCACATAACAATACGTGCCCCAGGGCGTGGTGAAGGAAGTTTTCTCTTGATCTTCCGGAGCGAGACGGATCTGATTATAGCCCGAGTACCCATCCATAAATGACAGCGCCTCATACCCGGCAGTGTTATCCACTAGGACGTCTATATGGGGTAGCGGGAAATCATCTTTGGGACATGCTTTGTTTAGATCCCTGAAATCAATGCATATGCGCACTTTTCCATCCTTCTTGAGAACAGGGACTATGTTTGCCACCCACTGAGGATACAAAACTACTCTGATGAATCTGGCTTTGTATAGTTTGTCGACCTCTTCTTTGATCCGTAAGGCCATGTGGGGGTGAAATCTTCTTGACCGTTGTTTCACAGGTGTTGCCCCTGGTTTAAGCACGAGTCGATGTTCCACTAAAGAGGGGTCAAGACCTGGCATGTCCTCGTAAGAGCAGGCGAAGGAATCGCTATACTCCCTTAGGACCTTAATCAATTCCTCTTCTACTTGTGAAGGGAGATTAGCAGCAATCATGATGGGCCTTGGGTCTTCTTCGGTTCCTAGATTGATTTCCTTTGTAGGTTCGTCCACCGACGACGACGGCTCGTCGAATCTTTTCAATCCTTGTGCGTATAAGTCGGCGGTGTCATCTACATCGCTGTCTTCATTAATTGGATCCTTCTCATCCACAATCTCATAGACGCCTAATCCGTCATCGCTCCACACCCCTTCTATTTCCTCGTAGTCTTCAATTACGATTGCCGTAGCAACAAATTCCGGGCACTTCAAAAGAGCATGGCAGCGCTGAGCTAAATCTTGCAAGAATCTATCAGGAACAGACCGGGAAGGATGCGCCAGCGAGCGCGGCTCAGCAGAGGAAGGGTTAGACGACCTGGAATAAGACCCTACTTCTCTAGACCTGACTGACTCTACTTCCCTAGACTCGGCGGACCCTAATCCTAACCTAGGGGACAAAAGACCTAGTGGAAGGGAAGGTGCAGGGGAATCGTGCCCCTGGGGGGAAGATGGCGACAGGATAGCGTAATCTTCCATTGAAATCTCCGTTTCAAATTTGACGTTTTTTTTGGAGATCAGCGGAGACTACACAGCAAGATGGAGGAGGTGGGAGCTGCATAGGGAACAGCTCGGGGAAAATGCAGTCGAAGAAAGGATCAGAAGAAGAGAACCACATCTCGTGGAGTTGGGCGTTGGGAGGAGGAGGAGTGAAGAGAGTGGATAGATCAATGGGTGAGCACTTCCCGCAAGCACAAGGAACAAATAGAATCTCGGGTGGATCAATGAAAGATGGATTTATTATGATGGGAGGAAGGCGAGGTATGAAGTCCCCTTGCTGGAAAATAGATTGGAGGCGTGAGGGAGACCAAGAAAAAGCAATTGGGGGGCTCCCCTTCTTCTGTAAATCAACAATAGGCTGCTTCTTCGGCCTCCATTGCACCAGTCGAACCTCTTGCTTCTTCTGACATTCTTCCTCATGAAAGAGCCCCTGCAAGGCCTGACTGTAGTCGAGCATGTCATCATCTGACCCTCCTGGCAAGGGCGGCGGACTGGCAATTGGACAAACTGTATTCCTTTCTTGCTGAACCGGCTTTGGAGCTAATGTGCCAGGCTGGAGAGGCCCTTTGACAAAATGCTGACGATAATCCCAGGTGAGCGGCCCAGAATCACCCATCATAGATAATGCTGTCTCTTTGTAGCCGAGACCTCTCCTACCCATTTTTCTTCCCTTAGGTATAGGCTTAGTCATCCCTTGCAGTTGCGCACCGAGGCCTCTCCCCGGTTGATAGCCCAGTTTCAATATAATGTTCCACCCCTTTGAATCTCGAATCTGCGGCTTCACTTTGACATTAACTGGAATAGCGACGGGCTTAGGGGATGTGTAAGCCCAAGGAAAGTTCAAATCCAACACTGACAGAACGGGCCGGCTGCTTGGCCAGAGTGTGGGAAGAACCTGCTCTGAAATAGCCTTTACTGACTGTACTGTGGATAAGCTCTTAACTTTGACGACCCTCCCTTGGAAGGGGAATTTAATGCACTGATGTGCGGTGGAGGGCACGGCGCCGAGTGTGTCAATCCAGGGACGACCCAAGATAGCCTTGAACATAGGGTCGATATCAAGAACATAGAATTCCACGGCCATAGTAAGGGGCCCGAGCTCTGCCTGAATGGTGACTACCCCGTGACATGCTCGCCTTGAGTTGTCATATGCTGCTATAGTGGTGGGGGTAGGCCGTAGTAACTCTTCAGATATGTTGCATGCTCGGAGGGTGCTGAGTGGGCAAACATTAATTGAGGCCCCTGTGTCAACCAGCGCTGCTTCAATGTCGACTTTGTTCAGGGTAATTGTTATGCAGAGTGGCATTTGCCGAGCCCCCGGAGGTGCAAGCTCGGTTTCAGAGAATGTGATTGCCGGCCCTTTGGAGATAGTTGCCAGTGCCGTTGGTAGGCTATCAACTGCCATGTCTTCGCTAACCATTACCTTCTGTAAGAAGTCCCTCAGCGCATCCTGATGAAGGGTGGACCTTTTGATCAGCTCCAGCACAGATATTTTGGCGGGTACTCGATCCAGATGATGCAGCAAGTCATATTGAGTACCCGGCAAAGGTTCAGTTTCTTCTTGCTCGGCCACCGGCTGAGAGGACTGGGGATTAGAAGTAGTAGCGTAATTCCGATGGAACATCTTCCCGCTCCTTAAAGCACAATTTGCCGCGGCATCTGAAGATAGTATGATGGGCCCTGCTGGATGGATGAATGGAATAGGTGGTGCGGGGGAGGCGGTTTGGTGGAGCGTAGGGTTGGTGAGGTTAATGGGCGGTGCGCGGATGATGGATGAAGGATTGGTGGAAGGCAGGGTGGTGAGGAATGTTGATGCGGGTGGAGGGAAGGCTAGCGGCTGGGTAAGAATGGGTGAAGGATTGGGTGGTGGTGTGGTGACGGTGATGGGAGCAGGTGATGGAGGGTATGATGGAATGGAGAGTGGTAGAGGATTTGCTGGAGTGGGTGTGAATGGGAGGACGAGTTGAGAGGGCGTCGGCTGCGCAGGGACGATGAACGGAGGATTGCGGTGATTATGGTGGAGGGTCATGACCCGCGGTGTGGCGCCATCATCATCGAAAGACCATCCGGCGTTGGGGGCCGGTGGCTGGACCATGTTTACTTGCGCTGGTGCTGGCGGCTGCTGCTGAGGAGCGGGTGGATGATTTGGCATCGGGTTCTGATGGATGCCTAGGTCTTGTACTTGCTGTGGTTGCTGCTGTTGTGGCGGCTACTGCGGCTGCGGTGCTTAATGATGCTGCACTTGCTGCCCCTGCGGCTGCCTTCTCTTTTCTTTAATCTCAATAATGGCCCTATGCATTTCGGCCCAGTCGATTCTCTGCCCTTCATGTAGGTCATACACAAGATCTCGGAACTGAAAACATCCTTCTATGGTATGGCCCGACTGCCGGTGGAACATATAATACTTAGTCTGATCGACTGCCGGGTTCCAAACGGACTGTTCCGGGGGAAGTTGGATTGCATTTACTGACATGAGAGCCGAGAAGATATCTGTAAGTGTCTCTGGCAATGGAGGATACTGGGCTCTCCTGGGAGCCGGGCGCTTGCTATTTGGATTGTTGTTGTTGTAGCCGTTGGGTGGAGGGACGTTATGGTATTGTGGTGGTGGTGATGGTTGTTGTGGTGTGGCGAAGGTGTTTTGCGGAATGGTGAAGGCGAGGGGAGGGTTTTGTGGAGTGGCTTGGAAGTTTTGCGGAGCGGAGTTTTGTGGATTGCGGGGGTTTTGGTTGTAGCGGAAAGGTGCGGCCTGATATGGAAAAGCAACGGCTTGTACTTGCTCATTTGTTTGGACTCCCTCAGTAACCGGCCCTTGTGGTTTCTTGTGGTACTTGGGCTTTTGGTTTTCAAAGAGGGAATGGATAGGGGAGTCCTTGAATTGAGTCTGGATGAAGCGCGCCCGGCTATAGAGTTGATGCATGTTGGCTATGTCATTCATGGCCAGGATGTTGCGGAAGGTCGGGGTGGCATTGGAAATCAGCAGTTTGACCTTTTCTTCCTCCGGAATGTGGCCCGGTACTCTAGCGGCCATTTGTCTCCACCTGTCTGCATAGGTGGCGAACTCTTCATCCGGCTTCATCTTCTCGGCCACTAGATCTGTAAATGAATATTCAGGGCCGACCCTGTCTTGGAACCGCTGGATGAATTTGTCCTTTACTACCTTGAAACTCTCGGCCTCTTCCAGTGGTAGAGAATAGAACCATTCCAGAGCAACACTATCCAAAGATCGGCAGAATAAGTACGCCATAAGGCGATCATCATATTGGAACTGCGCCGATTCATAAAGAAAATCCCTCACATGGATGAAGGGATTGCTATTCCCATCGTACTTGCGATAGTTGGGGAGCTCTGATTACGGAGGGAACCGGATGTTCTGGAAGCTCGGAACAGGAATATCGGCCAAGGATTGTGGGCCCACCCTTTTCTGGAGAAAGTCGAGTTGTTGCTGCATGGTGGCCCACTTGTCAAGCAAGTCCTGCTCTCGGGAGGGAGCAGGGGTAGTGAAGGATGCTGATTGTATTTGAGGGGCAGATGGAATGGCTGTAGCAACAGGCGGGAGCCCGTAAGAAGGAGTGGAAGGATAGACAGTGAAATAGGAGGCCCGTAAGAAGGATATTGGGCCTGAGATAGACCCGGATTAGAATGATTTTGGGCCACTCCTTGCTGAGGGCGTAAGAAATCGGAAGGGTTCATAAGGAGCTGCGGAGCTACCGAACCAGAGTTGTGATGATCCACCTGGACAAAGGAAGGGATAGGTGACTTCCCTTTATCGAAAGATTGATGGGCTGAATTAGAAGACTGGCCCATCTCCATGCCAGCGAAAGTGATGGTCCGGGGTTGGACCGGAGTGAGATCAATCGGAGTGGGCTGAACGGACGGCCCAATAATGGAAGGATTAGATTGACCTTGGATAGTGGCAGAGGGAGAAGCATTGGACCCTTGCATAGCTTGATATAGAACTTGGAGTTGGGTCGGATCCAATTGGGCCATCATATGAAGGACGGAGCCCGCGGAAGGAGTAGAGAGAGAAGGGGTAACTTGACCACCTTCCATAGAAGTGGAGGATGGGAGAGGGGCAGTCCCCTCTCAGAGGAAAATGTAGTAACCCTAGGGGGGTTTTCAAGGAGCCCTTGAGGAAGAGAGTCCTCTTGGGAGCGAGGAGGATTGAAGGATGCCATGGTGGACTCGAAGAGGGGATTAGAATAGAACGTGAAGAAGGAACTGACTCGAGAAGATGATTCAGACGGACGAAAATAACTCCACATGCAACGGACAACCTTGACAATTGCAAAAACAACCAACACAAAAACACTCAATAAGTAACCAAACTTAGGTGATTCTAACAAGATGTAAGTGATAAAAGATGAAGACACTCAAAATCAACCAAGTTGTTTAAGATGATGCAACAAGGTTCTTATGATTTCTCCTTTGGAACTTTAGTGAATTGATTGATATGTGCTCTCAACAATGGGTTCCTAGTAGGAGATGGATATGGGACTTGGTTTGACTCTCAGTGGGATCACTCCTTCACTTATGCAACCCTAGACACGTGGTAGGAAAGGTACAACCGGCCCGGCGTCCGTGTGAGAATCCACGGCTCGCGGGGACTTATGGAGGTCCCTGCTGTGATTTCCTAGTCGGCCCCAAGGAATATGGAGACGAGAGGTCCTCACAACAAGGTAGGAAAATGCAATCTAACGTATGAAAAGGTGAATGACCCTATGCGCACCGGAGTGCATGCAAAGTCTAGCCTAGAATCTAACAATCAATGGTGCACACAATGATATGGAGATATGAGCAAAGCAAGAAGGAGGTCAAGTATCACCCAAGCAATAAATCACAGTAAAAACTGCGGAAATAAATGCACCTCGGATGCGTACCTGCCAGGAGAATAACGGTCGAAGGACCCTGCGTCAGAGCACAATAACGGTCGAAGGCCAGACCGCCAGATAATATATAACGCAGGGGGATGAGACCGTCAGATGAGCCAGGGAACCAAAACCAGACAGAAGTAACCGGAAAGCCCGTGGAAGCTCACACAGCAGAACCAAAGCGGCGGTCTAATGCCCCTGCGTCAGAGGACTGTGACGCGGGGACACCGGGCCGTCAGAGAACTCAGAAAACCAGAATGAGCAGTAAACAAAGGGGAAACAAAAGGCAACTCAACAAGCAGATGATGGCAGGTTTAAACAAGAATCAAAAGCACGATTGGCACAAGTTGTCCCACCGCGATCGCCAAAAAATTATCTGTTGATATTTATTTGTCTATCTTCTATCTTTCTTTTGAAGTTTGAAAAGTGATATGGTAAGATGACAAACAAGCAATCAAAGATCTACTCAAACCTATGAACATGTGATCATGAACCTAGGCAATCATAGCTAGCTCTAGCACGGGCATGCTATCTCAATCAAACTATGCTAAGGAAAAGGAAAACACACGTCGGGGCATGGAGCAAGGAGTAAACAAAAACACACCGTGAAGGTGGAAAAAGCAAGAAAAATAGAAAGATATGATGAAGAAGACAGCTAATGCTCAATACCAAGGAAAGATGTGATCGCCACCAAAGTAAAAACAAGTCAAAGACCTGAATATACCTTGGAAATATGTGGATGAAACACCCGCCCACGGAAGAGAAAACCAGAGAAAGCCTGCAGATCAACTTAGAAGTGACGGTCAGAACCCTGTGCGCTACTTGGAAGTGACGGCCACACGATAGACCGCCGGAAGAGAGTGACGCGCCTGCACAAGACCGTCAGATAACCTGCAGTAACAAAGCTTGAATTCTTTTAACTCCAACTCTTCCAGCCGGCTAGAAGACCTGGGCCTCGTGTTAATGAACCTGTAAACCTGCCAAAGATGTAGAAAGACCAAACATAATAACCTCAATTAGTCCTTTTCACAAGCATAGCATCAATTCTCAAAGGACTTAACATCATCAAAAGGAGAGTGGATTACCGGGGAGTTTTTGATTTTTTAACCCCTCTAGGTGTTTTAAAAGTCTGGGAAGATGTTTATATGCTTAAAGCACAGTGAAAAACGTGGAGAAAGAGGAGGGACAATGCTTTGATTGAGGAAAAATCAGGGAAGAACTCAAGCATGCAAGGATGAACTTGAAAGACCAAAACCAAAGTACTCCCTTGATTATGAGATGGATGGACGTGGGAAGCAGTTCCTCCTGGATAAAGATGGCTCCTGAGTTCGGCAGCACTTCGTCGTGAATTCAAATCTTCCTCCTCCCGGGCCATGAAGTCAAGGGTTCTATTTATAAACCCTCAAACTCTCAGGTCGAGCAGAGGATAATCAAGCAAGATAAAGAGATAACTCTTAGCAAATCCTCGAAGATAATATCACCAAGAGTCCATAGAATCGAACGGAAGGTCCTGAGGATCAGATTTGCAAGAGATATCGTCAATCCAAACCCTTATCTCGACCACGGAGTAGCAGAGAAAAGGCCTGAACTGCCAGGACTCTCGGAAGGAAGTAACGGCTGCACGACAAACCGCCACGTGGAAGCAACGCATCAAGGACCATCCGTTACTATCAACCTTATCCCTAAAAGATAAGATCAACGGGAAGAAGACCCAACAAGTTGGACTCTTCAAGGAAGCAACGGCCAAGGCATAGGGCGTCAGAATGAAACAACGGCTGCACGACGGACCGTTATTATCAACGTGGAATCAAAAAGGATAAGCTTTAAAACGAGGCCTTAAGCCTTAGGACTCTTCAAAGAGTAACGGTCCAGGCCCCATGCGTTATAATGAAACAATGCGCCTGGTTCGGACCGTTATTACCATTGAGTTTCAAGAATAGCAATGAAGGGTTGCTAAGCTGTTGCCAACGAAACGCCACCAGGAGCCAATTCTTAATCTAGGAATTAAGACCCAAGAAACAGGCCTCAACTGATCAAGAGATTCAATGAAGAGTGAACAACTCGGAGCATCATATAGAATGAAACAAGGAGATGACCCGACTTATTGGGTATAAAATGGGTGTCAACAGGTATCCTTTACCTTATCAACTAGAGACCTCCATCTATCAGCATACTGGATAAAATCTTCGTCTGGCCTCATTTTCTCAACAACTAGGTCGGTGATAGAAAAAGAGGGACCGACCCTATCCCGGTAGTTCTATATGAATTTGGCTTTGACAACGTCAAAATCCTCAGTCTCACTCGACTCTAGTGAATAGAACCATTCTAGAGCGGGACCATCCAATGATTTTTGAAAAAGGTAAGCCAGGGATTTTGGATCGTTCTGCCATGAGGAAGATTCATACATGAAATCCTTGATGTGAATGGAAGGATTACCCGTGCCGTTATACCTACGATATGTAGGCATTTCGGAGGGAGGGAGATGAAATGTAGGAAGATTTGGCTGGGAAATGTCAGGGGCAGACTTCTCATGTGCCTCTTTCTTGAAATTTTGGAACTCCTCGTTCATTTCGTTGTATTTGTTGAGGAGGGATTGGGTGATCTCCTCGGCAGGTGAAAGCAGGGCCTGCCACTGAGGCTGAGAAGGCCTCACAGGGACCTGAGAAGGGAACCCTGAACCAGAAGGGTATGGTGGCCCACCAGTGGACGGACCCGTTTGGGGTACCGTATGAAGGATGGCAGGGGTTTGAGATTGTAGAGGGGGAAATTGGTAAGAGACGGGCTGTTGACTCGCCTGTCCTTGAAGCGAAGAAGAGGGAGCGACATATGTATGTGATGGAGATGCAGTAGCCTGGAGCGGCTGTTGGTAAGATGTAGGAGCCAGAGTTGACTCCTAAGGAGGGGGAGAAACAGATTTCCCTTTTAAAATGGCCTGAAAGGCCAAAAGTTACTCAGGGCTGAGCTGTGTACTGGCGAGGACACCCAACAGAGAAAAGATGTCCTGGGGTGGGGAAATTTCCCGTGGCACAGTGGGGACCTCTTGTGAGGTCTCACGAGAAGGGCCTGAGTCCATTGCATGGACGCGTGGGTCAACTGACTGACCACGGCCCGATTGGTTCTCTTCGAAAGAGTCGTGAGCCATTTTTGTAATTTTTCCAGAACGTAAAAGCATACACAATAAACAAATATCAAAGATTAGCAGACAAGTGGATGATCTTACGCCGTTTTTTTGGTTTTTGTTTTAACTCTTTTTTTGTCTTTTTTAAACAAATGTAAAAATTCACACAAAATTTACAAAAAACCTAGTTACACATTTGTTTTACCGCCGTGTGAACTAGGGACACTCGTCTCACCACGGATAGGTAACTAACTCCGGGATACTTCAGTGGTACAACCTGCCCAGTGAACGAAGAGGGAATCCTTCGATGTCGGGGACTTACGAAGGTCCCGATGGAGGAGATCCTAGTCTGTCGAGAGGAATTCCCGACGGAGAGTCCTTCCTTCACCGAGAGAGGTTAATCCTTAGAAAAATAAAATAAAGAGGTACGTAGATGCATGAAATGCAGTACTGAATGAAAGATATGTAACACAGATATAGCAGGGATAAACACACAAATATAACAGAGATAACAGTGATATAACAGATATAACAACAATAAATAGATAGAGTAGGATATAACCGTTCTTCTTTCCGAGATACGTAGACCACTTGGAAAAATAGGAAAAGACTATGGGAGTGCACGTGGTGCACAAGAGGGATGACGTAGCGCATGCGGGCGCAATAAGGAAGGGCACACGTTGGTGCCAAGTAGAGGAGGGCACACGTGGGTGCCAAATGGTGGGGGCACACGTGGGTGCCGAATGGAAGGAGCACACGTGGGTGCCGAATGTAGAGGGGGGACACACGTGGGTGCCGAATATAGAGGGCACACGTGGGTGCCGAATGGAGAGTGCACGAGGTGCACGAGATAACGTCGACCTCTAAGTAATCACAAAGGACCGGAGGGAGTGCACGAGGTGCACGAGGGGAGTGGGCGCACGTGGACACAATAGGGAAGGGCACACGTGGGTGCCGAAAGGAGGGACACACGTGGGTGTCAAAAGGAAAGGGCACACGTGGTTGTCGAAAATTTGTGGGTAACCAAAAAAGTAAAAAGCAGGTCCCACCGTGATCGCCAGAGATGTGAACGTGTCACGTGGTGGACTGAGAGAGAGATGGAGTTTCTCCCTCTCTTAGTGAAAGAGAAAAAAAATGATGAAACAAACTCGTAAAAAGGGGGTGATATGGGAAAAGATGGAGAGTACGACCTGAAAAGACTTACCGGACTCCGGTACAGGGCGGAGATGGGGATCCGACGATCCTCTCACGCAAACTAAACTCCTTTCCCGATAGGCATGGCCTACCGTTCCGTGAGTAGTTTTTCATATACCGAGTTCGTATCCTGGGACTCTACGTAGTAAAAATTGGCGGACACAAAGACATACGTAGACTCGGAATTTGGAACGGCATATCACTCCTCACACAGTTGTAATAACAGGAATATAACAGAGAGTAAACAGACTGCCGCATGACATTGATCCTGCGGAGTTTTAACAGTAATATAACAAAGCGTAAAAGAAAAGTGCTGAAAGTAAATGACCACGGTGAAATGACTCACCGCGGCCAATTATAGTACAAACAGACCCATGCGGGATTTAGCTATCCGCGAGTATTATAGACATAAAATAAAAATTACTACAAGCACGCGTTCGGTGGTGTGATCACCGGGGACCGAGGGCCCCAAACTGGTTGACCGCTTTTGCCTTTTGACGCGGGAGTTGCATGGATTCCTTCTTCCTCTTCGTTCGACTAGCCGAAGAAGAGGGCTTTTGAGTGGTTACCATGCAAAATGAACAAACAAAGAAATAACAATTAAGTTAGAACGGTGATATGATATGATAACAATTCATAGAATAAAACACTGGTAACATGGATAACAAACTAAAAACACAACAAAATAATAAGAACGAGAAAAGAAGCAGCTGATGGCGATGCAAGCACTGGGGCGAGCAAACGGTGGGACGAAACGGCTTCCATGTGGGAGAGCTGGTTGGGCCGAAGGCTGCGCTTTTATTCCTGCACAAATTCAAAAGGGATGACAAACTAATATGTCTACACGCACATATGTTCAATTATATGAATATACAAATAGAAGCGTACAAAATATATACATATATGAATAAATATATTTCTATAAATATGCTAGATAAATGTATTAGATATATTGTATAAATATATTATACTCACATCTCATATAAACATATATAGATATGTAAACATATATAGAAACATACACACACACACATATATATATATATAAAGAGAATATATATAACATGAGTGAGTATATAATATATATCATATATAATATTTATATACACACCCTTCTTAATATACAGATACATGAATATATATATACATACGTAAATATATAAAGAGATAAGAGGGTTAATATTCTAATAACAACAAAAGACAAAGGAGCTCTACGTGCACGAGTACCTGAGTGAATGTGAAACTATGTGCATGTGAAACTGTGTGAGTGAAACTATGTGAACGTGAAAGTGTGAACGTGGGGGGATAAAGAGAGAGAGAAAGTGAGAGTTCGAGAGAGAGATCGAGATAGGTGAAGGGGAGAGAGGGAGAGAGGGTAAGAGAGAGAGAGAGACGGTGGGAGGGGGGGAGAGTGAGAAGTAGAGAGAGGGAGAGAAAGAGAAAGAGGGAGAGGGGATTAAAAAATAATAAAAAAAAGAAGTGAGAGAGAGGGGGGTCGAGAGAGAGAGAGAAAGAGAGAGGGTGAGAGGGAGTTGGAGAGAGAGGGTGAGAAAGAGAGTAAAAAATAAAAAAGGAAATAAGAGAGAGAGAGGGAGCAGGGAGAAGAAAAGTGAGAGAGGGGGAAGGAGAGAGAGGGAAAGAGAGAGATCAAGACAGGGAAGGGAGGGGATTAATAATAAAAATAAAAAAAAGTGAGAGGGAGATCGAGATGGAGAGAAGGAAAGAGAGAGAGAGCAGGAGAGGGAGAGAGGGAAAGAGAGAGAG
This sequence comes from Amorphophallus konjac, assembly GCA_022559845.1. Taxonomy (NCBI): domain Eukaryota; kingdom Viridiplantae; phylum Streptophyta; class Magnoliopsida; order Alismatales; family Araceae; genus Amorphophallus; species Amorphophallus konjac. The sequence continues at coordinate 344,276,275 of CM040124.1, forward strand.
AGAGGGTGGTCGCGGGAGGCCGGGAGGAGAGAGAGACGAGAGAGAGAAACAGAGAGTGACAGGGGGAGGAGAAAAGAAAGACGGCCGGGGATGGCGGGCTCGCGATGGACAATGGTCGGAGGCGAGGAAGGTGACACGGGCGATGCAGCGTGGCCTGGTCGCGGGTGCGACAGTGAAGCTGGAGGGTGACCGGCGACGGGAGTGTGCAGCAGCGGTTAGACAAGGGAGAGCGGCGGTTGGCGACCGGGGGAGCAGCAGCGGGGGTCACGGCGGCACCGGCGGCTTCGCGGGTGTGGTGCTCCGGCAGGGGGCTCGTGGACGTCGGTGGCGCGGGTCGCGGCAGTCGGAGGCGGTGCAGGCGGTGGTTCCACTGGTGGACGGCGGCGAGGCGCTCCGGTGATGGAGGGTGCAGCGGCGGTGTACGGTCGCGAGGCTGACGACAGCGAGGGTGGTGGAGGCAGCAGCGCGGCACCGACGGCAGGCCGGTACTCGCGGTGGAGACAGTGGTGCAGTCACGATGTCCGCGGCCGGGAGAGGATGGGTGGCTAATGGGGGCTCGGTGGAGGCGACCGGGGGAGGCTACCGGTGAGGACGACGAGAGCGGCGAGGCTCGCGGCGGTCGGAGGGTGGGGTGGAGCTCGCGGTGGTGTCTCACGGTGGCCGGGGGTGGCTGCGAAGGGTGGAGAGAAGGCAGACGACGGGGTGCATGCGATGGTTAGATAGAGAGAGAGATCTAGTGAGAGAGGAAGAGCATGATGAAGAGAGGGGAGCGGGGTTTGCGGCGGCTTAGTAAGGACTCTACGAGATGAGGTGCAGGGAGAGGAGATGTGCGACGGAGGTGGGAGTGGTGGTGAGAAAAAAAAGAGAGAGAGAGGAAGACGGTGTGAGGGGAGACGAGATGGTGTATGAGAGGGGAGGGTGCGGCAGCTTAGTGAGGGCTCTGCGAGATGAAGTGCCGGGAGAGGGGAGGTGTGACGGAGGTGCTCAGCTATGGCGAGAGAGAGAGTGAGTGGGTTGGTTACTGGAGAGAGGGAATTAGCGTGGCTTGAGGTTCAGATGGGAAAGTGTGTGTATTATTAGATGATAAGGGAAGACAAGAGGAGATAAGACATTAGTAAAGCTTCTTTGTTTTTTTTTTATTGATGGTAGGGAGAGGGGAATAATAGGTGGGCGACGGCTATGGGAGTGAAAGGGAAAGAAAGAAGAAAGAGACAAGGGAGTTGGGGAAAATGAGAGGGAAAGAAGAAGGTGGTGGGTTGAAAGAGAAAGAAAGGGAGAGGGGTTGTATTAAGAGAGCTATTACGGGAAAGGGGGAGAGTGGGTTAGCTTAATAGATGGGTGGTTAGGTGTGTGGAGGGGATAAGAGAAAGTGGGTTAGCTTAATAGATGGGTGGTTAGGTGTATGGAGGGGATAAGAGAAAGTGGGGGACATGAGTACAGTGGGCGGAGAGAATGAGAGGGAAAGAACCGTAGAAGAAAAGAAGAGAATGTGCCACCTCTCGGGATTAGTGATTATAGAGATAGGATTACTAATAATAGCGGGACCAGATGTGGGGAGAGTGGAAGAGAAAAAAAAGTTTTTTTTGTTTAAACTTATTAAAACAAAAGCCAATATATATATATATATATATATAGTTTTATGTAAAATAACGTTATCTATATATATATTTACAACCTTGTATAGGTATAAATATGTATATTTTTAGGTTTTGTATTTATTTTTCTTTTTTTGCTTTTCTCAATTTTTTATATACAATTGAGATTACAAAAATCACTCAAATAAGTGGAAAGTGTAAGCCACTTTGGGACATTATGGTGTAATATGAAATATGCCCACAAAAATGTGAAAACGGCGTGTCTACAACCATATGTAAGTCACGGGACATTTGTCGATCCCACCTATCCTCCACAATACTCAAGAAATATGGAGAATATTTGGGAGACACATGTTTCATCTTCTTTTTGGCAGCCTCCAGCTTTGCATACACCAAACCTAATGTTGGTGTCCTGTCACCGTCAACAACTCTAAGGACTTCATATAATGGCTCAATAATATGGATAATTTTCTGCACTCTTTCCCAGAAATGTGTGCTATTGATCAACTCTTCTACCTCTTTCCTATCACGAGTGTTTGCAAAAGAAGAGTCTAACCATACACGACTCCTAAACATTTGTTTGAGGCCATTATCATGCTTTAGAAGACTTTGAAGTGCAATATAGTTGGTTGCAAAACGAGTGATTTCGGGCCTCAACAACTCACCTCCTGTGTACTCCCGCATCCAAGCAAGCACAATGTAATGATTGTATATAAATCTTGTTATCTTTTGCGCTGCTTCAATAATTTTCTTCACCGCCTCAAGTTGCCCAATATCTTTCAGCATCAAATCAACACAATGGGATGCACAAGGTGTCCAGAATAGGTGTGGTCTCATCTTCATCAACTCCTCCCCTGCTTTCTTGTAGTTGGATCCATTGTCTGTCACAACCTGTACAATAAAATCTTCTCCGATTTCTTCCACCACTTCATTCATTAATTGTAATATGTAGTGGTAGCTGTAGATTTTGTCTGATGCATCAATGGACTTATGGTAGAAGACCTGTTTTTCACAATAGACAAGAAAGTTAATCAAGCTACTCTTAGTGGTACCTGACCAACCATCACACATAATGGTAACTCCAAACTTCTGCCATTTTCTTTTGAAAGAAGCAATATATTCATTTATTTCTTGAACTTCCTCATCAAGATACCTCCCAGCCAAATCCTTTGGAGTCGGAGCCTGAACATGCAAACCTTGTTGTTGGGCCTCCTGGAACATGGTCTTGTAGTATGGACTGTTTGCTGCATTAAATGATAACCCTGCATGGTGCCAGAACTTTGCCACAGCCCTTCCCAATTTGTACTTTGGTCCTTTCTTATTGTAGGTGTCGTCCATTCTTATTTGCTTCCCATGTTCCTTAAAAAAGATATTGGGATCCACATCTTCAATTGTGACACTTGTGCTTCTTTTTCTTTGACTACTTGAAGGAGGGGGATTTGTGAAGTAACTCTTGATATTGCTTGTTGAATGACGACCTTGAACCAGTCTTGATGTAGGAGTCCATGAACCTCCACCTTCTTCATATTCAGATCTGTCAAAATAAACTATATGAGATCTCATCTGATCTCTCTCCCATGCTTCAGCCCTGCTTTGATGCATAGCCGAGCGAGTGGCATGAGAAGGTGGAATCCCTCTCCCTTCCGTGACCTCCTGGACATCTTCCTCGTCATAACCTGTCCATACCTCATCATCATCTGAATTTAATGAGCATATGCCGCTCATCATCCGTTCAACTACTTGTTTTTTTGCCTTCTTCCTATGTTGTTCGACTTTTATGTCTTTTAAATGTTGGACCATTAAATGTTTGACCTCTCTAGGTACACTCTTGCATGGATGGATCTCATTATATCCCACTAATCTGCCTCCTGCAAGATGTTTCTTCAAGCGGGAGACTCCACCCCCCTTTGCAATAAAACCACAATAATTACATTTGAAGTGGTGTCTATTTCCATCTATCATGACACCATGCTGCCACCCAATATCGCCGCTTTGTGATCTCCGAGGCATCTAAAATCACACGTAAATTATAACCACAATTATGCAATACATTAATTTTAAATTATGAAAAAATTATTTCATCTAAAATCACATGTAAATTATAATCACAATTATGTAATACATTAATTTTAAATTATGAGAAAACTATTTCATCATGGAATAAGATGCTTCACCATGGTGTGAAACCTAATAGTTTAGATAATCACAACATAATAGTTTTCAATTACATTAGTGTGAAATATAATCTAATAATAGTATTTCAAAAATAGTTTAGAATCTAAAAATATAATAGTATTTCAAAAATAATAATTTACAATTTTGTTAGATAATCTAAAATCTAACAATTTTTGTTAGATAATCTAAAATATAATAGTATTTGACAAATAACAATTTCAAAGATCTAAATCTAAACTTTAGATAATCATAACATAACAATTTACAATTTTCGTTGAACTTAACATATATAAATATAATAGTATTTTAAAAATCAATAAAAATATAATTTCATCATGCATTCACATGGAAATATTAGATTAGGGGCCAAAAACTTCATACTCGTACATCCTTTACCTAGATTAAGTATTTAATATTTTTTCCTATTTTTATAATTTTATTATTTTTTCCCTAAAATTCGAATCTACCTTAGATCTAGCCTAAATCTATGCAAATCAAGAGGGAAATATGCCAAACTCTAGTCTAAAACAATTGCAAGATGATTTCACATCAAGTAATACAAAAAAATTACAAAAAAATAAATAAATCTAGACCTAGAAATCGAAGCAATGGGTTTAGAGTTTACCTCCGATGGTGAACGTTTGCTCCGCTAAAACCGCCTCCAATGCGCAGAAAAGCGCCTCCTTCCAGATGTTGAACCTTCTCCGGGGATGATTCCGCCTCCAATCGTGTTCTTCCACGTCTGGAACGACCGGATCGCCGGTATCTGCTACGAACGGCCGAAGGGGGGCGTTCTCTACTTCGACCGTCTGCAACGTGATGCTTCGGGCGTCTGCAAATAGGCAGATGTTTTAGTCTCGAGCGCTTCGGATCTCACCGACTCGGGTCCGGATCGTATCCGATTCGGATCCGACCCGTCCGACCCGTGCGAGTCGAGTCGATCCAAAACCGATCCGAAACTCAGGTTTTGACTCGCCCTATTCAATGAGGATCTTGACCCGTCTTTCCCCTGATCCGATACGGCACGCCCGAGTCGACCCGAGTCGGACCGAGTCCGCGAACCATGGTCTGGGGAAGGTAGCAGGGTTTATCTTATGTCCGACAATCGATAAGGCCCGAGATTAATCCACCATTTGTAGAGGAAGACACCTACCTCTCTCCCCTCCCCTCTCTCTCATACGATATTGATTATCAATTTAAGATATTATTCATTTAATTTATGTATTTTATATTATTTTAACATATATTATAAATTAAATATATCATAAAATAAAAATACTTTTTGATAAATAACATCATTACTTTTTTAAATAAGTAACATAATTAATATCACTAATTAAAAACTCAAAACATAAAAATATCATTAGTTTTGGATTCTGTATTATTAATCTTAAAAAGTTTATTTTATTTTATTTTTAAATATTTTAATATATTTTATAAATTGAATATACAATTGAAATACTTTTTATAAATAACATAATTAATCTCACTAATTAACATTTAAAACACATAAACGTCATTAATTACAAGTTTTGATTACTGTTTGTGTTAAAAAATATATATATTACCTAAAATTTTAAATTTTTAATAAATTCTATAATTTGAATATACTATGAAAATATTTTTTATAAATAACATCTATAATCTCACTAATTAAATTTTAAAAATAAAAAATAATGTTCATTACGGGTTTATGTTACTATTTATTTTTAAAAAATTTATTTTATGTTACTTTTTAATATTTATAATATATTATACAAATTAAATATACCATGAAAATAATTTTATTTTTATAAATAACATCAATAATCTCACTGATTAAAATTTAAAAGTCAAAATGGTTTTAATTACTGATATATATTACTGTTCATCTTTAGATTTTTTTTATTTTTTCTTAAATTTTAAAATTTTAATATATTGTATAAATATAACATACCATAAAAATAAATTTTGTTTGATAAATAACATCAATAATCTAACTAATTAAAACTTAAAAATAAATATGATACTAATTACGAATTTGTGTTAGTATTCATCTTTATAAATTTACATTTTACCTTATTTTTTAGATATTTTAAATATATTCTATAAATTGAATATACTCTGAAAATATTTTTTTATAAATAACATCATTAATCTCATTAATTACAATTTAAATGTCACAAATATTTTTAAAATTGATTATTTATCTTAATATCTCTTTTTAACTTTTATGAATATTATTAATGGATTCTATATGATAAATATACCTATACAATAATAAATTTTTTGATAAAAATTATCATTAATATTACTAACTAAAAATTTAACAATAATAAAAGTTATGATAGTTTACTGTTAAACATAAACCAGATTGAGAGAGCAAGAGAGAGAGAAAGAGGAGAAATGTATAAATTGGGACATGGTGTAGTCCACAGGTGGGTTTTAAAACTCCTGGATAATTCAGGGTTAGCCCATCTTTAAATCTGATTAAGTCTAACTTGCAATCAAAGTATAAAAATGGTTAGCCGTGAGTTAACTTGGGACTAACCCAGGACTATCCGAAAATCAAGAGGGGTTTTAAGAGCAATTTTTAAAAAAAAGTTATTTCTACATAAAAAATTTGACTATGTCAATTTTTAATCTAATTTTTAAAATTAATAAAAAATAATTATTTACTTATAAAAATATTATAAATTTAAAATTATATATAGATCTATTTGGTAGAACCATAGTTTACCATGTCGCACTAGAAATAAACTTGAGTTGATGGATTAACATTACGAGCATGGGTCGACGGTAAAAGGGGGAAGTCACAGTGGAGACAATATTGGAGAGAGGAGAGGGAGGCCAAGTTCACGAGTAGCAAGAATCTTTAGAGAGAAAGCTTTGAGCAGGTTCTTTGTTTGTTGTTTCACCTGTCGTGTTGGATCATTTGTCTCGTCGTCGTCTTAGACTAGATTAAGACAGTGGTTGTTGTCACCCACGTCACTAGGTCGAATATGCCACCATAGATTTCGGTGACTATCTCACTGTACCTAGGAGGAGGATGCATGGCCTCCAATGCCATAGATTCTCCTCGCTTCTAAAAGTCTAGGGGTGCGTAACAAGAGAGGATTATGAAAAAATTTCATAATCTCTAGAGAGAGAAGAGACGGCGTAACCTAATTTTTTGGAGATTTTAAAAAATCTTTCCTTTTCTTCTTATCTCTCTCTATAAATCTCGTAATCTATTTTTTAAATAATTTGACGTGACAATGACACATTTGATAAACTTTTTTAAGAGTGAGGATTTTGAGGCTATAATCCACCTCTAAAACCTTACCAAAACTCACCCAGCAGGTTTATGCAATCTGAGGGGCTTGGCCGGACGTTGAACTCTTTACTATTTCTGCATTCTTTCTGTCCTTCTGACATGAACAGTGAAGAGTCTCCCACCCACAGAACATGGGGACCCCTTTGTGCTCACTCTCTTTCTTCTTTTCTTTCATTCGGATGATTCAGTCAGTCGAATATGTACGGGTCCTCTCCAACAAAGAAAATTCAAATATAAATATTTATTTATACTTTTTTTCCTTAAACACAAAATTCTTTCCATAGCAATTGTGACCATTCCGTCTTTTTCATGCGACTATTCCGAATCTCGAATCCCACCGTGCATGGATGTACTTCCCTCACGGACCCATCATCTACCTGCATGGAGAGTACTCAAGACGGGAATTTACTTGAGATCACGGAAGAACCACGTGAATCTCCAATCCAATCATCCCCTCTCACGTGATATGAGACTATGAACACAAATCGAAAGAGAGAAGTTTTAGTGTCACTAAACCCTAAGGGCGACTTTGACAAAGGGGTTGTCCCCCGGTTAGTTGACACCGGCTAACCGGTGGGCCCCGCCTCCTCTCGCCCTCCCCCTCACACAACTCGACTAACCGACTCCGAGTATCTCAATCGACCCTTCGGGGTCGGTTAGCCCCCCCTTACCCCGATGTCAAACACGGCCTAAATCTCGCTCACTCGAGGACTCAGGGTGAGTCGAATGATAGAATATCCATGTCAAAGAAATAAGTGGTCCCGGATTCGATTCATTCTCGAGAGTTTTACTTGATCACGTACGTGTTCAATTCTCGAGAGATTCGTGATCTAAAATTTTCTAATTCGTCGAGTTTATCGTCACCAAAGAAAAATCTCTCTCTCTTGCGAGTCATGTCTGAGAAGGAGGAAGCGCCTTAACAAATGAACTCCGCGTTTATGTTCTTTTATATGTAATAATAAAATAATAAATAATCACAATCATAAATCTCACATTTTAATGGAAGAAAAGAATTGAACTATGTTGTTTAGTTTATTCTAAATATGTTATTCGACCGAGTCGGTCCGAGTGAACTTTGAGTCGGATTGATTCGTATCGGATCAGAGAGAATCCAATCGGATACAGATTTCGGGGGCGGCGCACCCTACGTTTATGTAACGTAGATGCTGGTAACTCATCCATGAGAAATAAGAATCTGGCATGGGAGATTTGAAGAATACAAATATTTCTACAAGTATAGTCATCAAAAATCCAAATCTTTATCATTTGGGAAACGTATTCAAGCTTGGGCCAAATTTTATGGTGACCCAAACGCACCCACCCGTGAGATGCATGTCATCAAGGAGATAACTTGTATCCTAATTGACGAAGCAAACATTATTATTGGTGATTAATCCTCCATGCTTGGATTCATCGACCCTACAGAGTATGCAGAAGGGCCTGGCTAGCTTGTTATCACCCTTTCTCGTCGGAAACAACGTAGATTTGGGTCATTGGAAGTCTAATCATTTGGAATGAGAATTAACAATCAATCTTAACGGTCGTCATTTGTCGCTAGATTTAGGACGCGTTTGGAAAGGACGTAGGAGAGAGATTTTAAACTCTCTGATCATTGGAGTCTCTCCTTTTTTTAATTTTTTTTTAAATGTCCCAATGTCCCATCAACTTTTATTTAGGATGAATTTCAAGATTTAGAGAGAAATAGAGAGAAAGAGAAGAGAATTAGAAAATCTCTAAAAATTACTTAAAATGTGTTTCTTCTCTCTCTAAAGAATTTTGAAAAAATCCCTCCACCCTACATCCTTTCCAAACGCGCCCTTAAACTCAGGTCTCTCACACTCACCGAAGATATCAAAGTATCACTGTGTTAGATTTCACGTTGTCAAAAATAACATTTGTCTTATTTTTTTTTGGGAAGGTAGCATTTGTCAAATTTATTTGGGCTCAATTATCACTATACCTATAAAATTATTATAAATAACCCCTATACCTCTGCCTAATTTATATAATTAACCTATATACCCTTGAATTTTACTAACTAGAGCTGTTATACCATCAAATATTAGATTTCAGGGACACCGAGGCATTATTTTTTAAAGGGATGGCATAGGGTTTAGGGGGTACATAGTATACAGATCTATTCTTAAACATTTCAAGGGTATACTCATAAATTATATGAAGATAAGAATAAGAGATTATGTATTAATATTTGAGGGGATAGGAGTGATTTTCCCTTTTTTATATTCATTTTCTAACTAGAAGGTCCAAGATATAACTTGCCAAAATATCTAAGGGCAAATTTGAGAGCGGAGTGGTCACCCGAACCCAGTTAGAGAGAGATGGGTGTGAGAAGGGTGAGTGAAACTCATCGTTCGATATATCTCAACCCGTTCTTAAATTGACCTTAAAATAACGGAGTGTTGGGGGTAGAAGTGGCAAGCCACCACATCTTTAGATTCTTTACTGCCCTCTCTTTTTTTCACTTTTAACCAAATTCACCCGTCATGTAAGTAATTAATTCTCAATAAATATATTAACTACAATATATATATCAAAATCTTTGTAACAAAGTTGCTTCGTTGAGAGAGAGAGAGAGAGTGAGGTCTCTCCAAATTGATTGATCAGGACAATTGACCGAAGGACCAGAGAAGAAGACAAATATTTACTGTAATTTATAGAATATACTTGTGTCATTTTATTTTGTAATTTTTCTTATTAATTTATGTTTATGTGATAAAGATGATAATAATATTTAATCTTTGACTGATGTGGCATGTGCAACGAGACGAAGGCATGAGACCAAATTTTTGTAACAGTGAAACATAATAACTAAAGATGAAAAACACCATATAAAAATAAAATATACACTGTAATCGGAACTCGGAAGAATGAAAAATAGTGTGGGAAATATAATATGGTTAATTTCATATATACCCTTATTATATGTAAAATATCGAATATCCTTACTCGTCAGATATCATACATATCACTATTATTAATTAAAATTTTAAAAAATGTCACTAAATGATAAAAAAATATCTCAGACTCTGCATCGCGAGATACAGGGTAGATATGAATGTGGGGGATATTTTTATCATTTAGTGTCATTTTTAAAATTTTGGTTAATATGTAAGGAGGGTTTAAATGAAATTAGCCCTATACAATATACACTTCACAGAATATTTTATTCATAAATATATTGCACTTTATTTCTAAAATAACGTAACACAACTAAAATACATAATGGCACTATTACTCACGAATAAAACAGACAGCCCACTAACCCAATGGGCCCAATCTCCTCCAACTTCTAGATCTGCAACCGACGCGTAGTCGGAGACCTGGGCCGCCGCGTAGCCGTCTACGGGCTCAGATCGGGAATCCAGACCTGTCGGAGCGAACACGGATCCAGACCGCCCCGCCTTGGTTGCGGGCGGCACAGCTCGTGCGGGATTTGAATCTGGAGAACGCCAACGGTCGCGAGAGATCCCCGCGCCCTCCCATCACCACTTCTCGGCCGTCAGATTCGTGAAACTGGAGCCACAAACCCACCGCTCTGGGGACGCCTATCCCGTTCCGAGGAGCAGCGTACCGGAGTTAATTAACTGGCAGTCTCGTGCAGGGGGCTCTCTGGCCAATACTTAAAAGAGGAGGGAGGGGGCGCAGAAACGCAGCTGCGGTCTTCTCCTCTTCCACCCGCCCCCACCTCTCCCGAGAACAAGCGCGGACGAAGTCTCCCGGCGCACGGAAGGCCTCCAGATCGGGCTCCGCAGGGCGAGTGGCGGCCGCCAATTCCGTTTCCGCGGCCTGCGGAAGCCTCGACGGAGGTGGAAGGGCGGCGCGGGGCAATGCGAGGGTTCACTGCTCTGTCTGGTGGCTGGTAGATGGTTGCGTGAGCTGTTCGGTTTGGATTGTCGTGTCTTCTTGGAGAAGTGCGGCGGGTTCGTCGCTTCCGCCTTTGGTGGTTGGATCTGCGGTGTCGGCTAGTTGCGGGGGGGCCCGTGGTCGGCTGGATCCTTGGGGAAGTGGCGCACGCCTTCGAGGGGACGGGATCCGAGGGCTTGCTTGAGAAGTGGGATGGTGTGCTTAGCGGGGGGTACCGGGTGGAGACGATGGATTTGGCATTGGAGTGTGATAGATGGTCTGCTAGCTTGGAGATGCTGAGCTAGTGCCCTGGAGGGGATCTCTCGTGAGGGGGAAGAGGAACGGGAAGGACGAGGGAATGAAAATGGTGATCAGCCGGCAGCTCTTGCTGACCTACCTCTACCTGTTGATTTACATTTTGCTGTCGTCGGGGGTGATTTTGTACAACAAGGTGTGGAATCCAGCCACTGCATTCCCCTTTCTCTTTTCCTTTCGGCTGTTTCGTCATCCTTTATTAGCGAATCTGATTAAGGGGTTTTTGAATATCATGGTGTATTTGAAGTTCTTGGCAAACTTATTCTCTGGATTTGTACATGCAGATAAGACAACATTGTGATTGCAAGCGGGTAAATGCATCATTATTCTCCACTTTTGTGATGTATCACATTTATCTTTCTGAAAAATTGCCATTCGTTTGGACACTTGGCATTTTTCTTTCACTAGTTCTGTACACTTTTTAGGTACTGTTCTGGATGATGCTAACTTGATGTCTGCCCAAATTAAGCTATCCACCAAGCTATCACTGAACTCGCTCTCATTAGTTACTTGGGTTCCTTATGGAGGTTCACTTTTCAGAGTTTTCTTGAACTAGAGTCTGTGAAGAATCTGAAATGATTTTTGAAGGTTTAGGAGAATCTGGACTGGATCTACTGTTGCTTCCCAGAATTGACTTTTTTTTCACCTTGAGAAACATTGTCCCAAATGCGTGAATTCTGGAAATTACTCTGGTTGACCTTTATATAATGCATGCCAAAGTGGATTGGAGCACTGAATCAGCCTTTGCCAATCCCGATCTGGACACACTTGGATCAGTGTGATTTGGGTGTCCTATCCTACATTGGGTACTAAAAAATTTAAAAAAGAAGTTAATAAAGGAGAAATTTTACCTGAAATTTGTTCTTCCTCTGATACTTCCTGCACACAGAGCTGTTTTATTTAATTCATGCTTGTTCCATTGAGTTGGGATTAACGGTTTAAATACTGTTTTGGCCCCATCTTATACGTTGCATTTTCTTCTATGTGGTATCAAGGACAGACTGCTAAAAAGGAAAGCAGTCCATTAGACTGATGCTGTAGAAGAAAATAACGCATGCAGACTGATCTTGTAAGGACTTTTCAAGTGTCTGCATAAATCTTCTACATCATGGGGGTGCAAAAGTATCTTCAGGAGTTCAAGACCGTTGTGTCATTGAAGGACATAAACTGAGGCCTTGTTTGATAAGACTGGTGGGGGTGGCTTTTGGCCTCGAAAGCTTCACCCCCAAAAGCCAAAACAAATGAGCTTTGGTCACATCAAACTTTTTAAAACCCAGCTTTTCACTTGTAGAGAGAGATAGGAAGAAAAAGCCAACATTTTCAAAAGCCCAGGAAGCTCCCTTTGAGGTGCTTTCTCTCTCTCTAAGGCTTTTGGAAAAAAGCCAAAGCCCATTCTCTTTCTCTAAGGCTTCTGGAAAAAAGCCAAAACCCATCTTGTTTCCCAAACTCAGCCTAAAAGTTTCCATGAATTTGTTTGCTAGATCTGCGTGATGATCAAGATGGAAAACAAAGAAAACGAAAATTAATCTATGAGGGCCTCTGCCGTTGTGGCAGAGACAGTTCATAGAAAACCCAGGAAACCCAGCCCACCCAGGTTCAAACCTGGGTGGTTCCTTTTCTAACCCTCTGAAGTTAACATATGCCAGTGAGATAACTTTCTTTTCTAAGTTTACTTAGCTTGTATATTGTTTTGTCCTTGTTAAGACAGTGAGCTTGTTTATATGTGCTATGTGTTTGGAGCATTTCCTTTGTGCAGAAGCATTTCTTCTGTTGCACTTGTGCTAACTTAGTTTCATGTTATCTTATTATCCCTTTATTTTTTCTCCAGTAATTGAGATATGATACATATTATTTTCTTTGGGTTTTCCTTTGGGATGCATGTTATAGGACAATGTGCAAAGCATGCTATAAGATTTTTCTTGTTTGTGACTCTAAGATTTTGTCTACTTCTACATTTGCAGTGGGTTCTTTCTCCAAAATATTTCAATTTTCCACTTCCGATAACATTAACGATGATACACATGGGATTTTCTGGTGCTGTTGCAATTGTTCTTGTTCGTGTTTTCAAGGTATGTCTCCATATCCTCTATTCATCAGATGATGTTTGCCCGCCCATCTCCTCACTCTTGGTTTTCTATCACAGATGTTCCTTTTGCCATTATATGATTTAGTCCCCTCTTACATGTTTTTTTCTGTTTATACTTTCTGTTGTCTTTAATTCTCAGGTTGTAGCCCCTGTGAAGATGACTTTTCAAATGTAAGAAATTGTATTCCTCTTCTCCACTCACCCATTTTCTGAATCTTTTAAAGTTATGCCTACTTACTTGTATGATTTTGCAGATACTCAACATGTGTTATTCCCATAAGTGCCTTTTTTGCATCTAGCCTATGGTAAGCGCTCTAAGTTCTTAGTAAAATGAAGGAGCCTTCTTGATTCCTTTTTACGGACTATGTAGCATTTGTCATATTCTAAGTCTTGCCAGGTCCATGTGCTGTGTGATGAAAATCGAGTGGATTCAATATTTCTTGTGTCAGTTGAGCACTTCTTTTGCTTAGTGCATATTGCATAATCCCAAAGCTCACCTTGTATCGCATTGTCATCCCTGCCATCAGCTTGTCCAAAATTTTGCATTTCAGTGTCTATCCTAAGCTGCTGAGATTATTGTTGTATCGATTGTATGTATTTTGGGAGTTCAATTTTTTTTCATGTTCATGATTCACTGATGTCGGAAAAACATTTTATGAGCTCATGTCCTTTTAGGGACTTGATGTTACTTTCACTAAGAGTAGAGGGTTGATATCAGGCAGGCAGCTACTCCAGATTGATGGGATTGGTCTTTTGATGATGTTTTCGGTGATGCAGGTTTGGTAACACTGCATATCTGCATATCTCAGTGGCTTTTATCCAGATGCTCAAAGCATTAAGTATGTGAATTTCTTTCCTGGTCTCCCTCAGTCATATAAACACTAACTATTGCCGTTTGTTTTATGCATTTTATTCTAATACCTGAAATAGCTTCTGATCAACCATGTTTTAATGATTATCTATTACAGTGCCAGTGGCAACATTCCTCATGGCTGTTATATGTGGAACTGATAAGCTAAGGTGTGACGTGTTCCTCAACATGGTGCTGGTCAGTGTTGGTGTCGTCATATCTTCGTATGGGGAGATTCATTTTAATATAGTCGGTACAGTTTATCAGGTCACTGGGATATTTGCAGAAGCTCTTAGGCTGGTCTTAACTCAAGTCTTGCTTCAGAAGAAAGGCTTGACTCTTAATCCTGTTACCAGTTTATATTACATAGCTCCTTGCAGGTACTTCACATTGATTTTGAGACATAACACTTCTTTTTCTCTTTGTGTGGGTGCTGAGAATGCTGGATTCATGCAAGTTAAGTTTAAAAATTTTGTAGCAGAAATTTCGTATGATTTTTCTTTTTATGGAGATCATTGGAGATCCCCCCTGTATATAATTATCTGGCAGCCAGATTGGAGAAAATAACTCATTATGTGAATGTTTAAATAGGAATAATTATATTTCATGCTTAATAATTGTGGGAAGTAGTAAATGCCTTTTCTGCTGTTTAAGCTTTCATTTCCTCGGAGTAACTTGTTTTGATCATATGCATTTGTCTCTAGCATTCTCATGCATTGCTTTAGATTGTTTTAGAAATGATTAAATGATGCAAATTCCGTGCAAAACTTTGTAAACCTCATGAAACCACAATGCTGCTTTGGGCTTGCTCACTGTTAGATATTTGCATAAATATAGACTGAACATGGGCTTTAAAATTATCTGTCAAATCCTGTACTTCCATTTTCCTTCTGTGGGTTGTAGAAAATGGAGATAAGACCCCTTTTCAAAAGATCAGAAGCATACAGAAAACATCCTGACTCTAATTGGACTGACCATTGACTGTACAAAGGGGTGGTGCTGCATATAACCCATAGACAGGGTTTCTTGATTTTCAAATTATTTGTCACATTTAGATGACTCCTTAGGGAGCACATGCAAAATTCTCTGCAAAATAAACGCCATAGTCAGGCAAAGATTGGTACAAAAGAGCACTAGGCATTGCTGCAAATCCCTAGTCATATAAACAGTGTATTATATTATTTTTCAGAGAATTTTACTGTACTGCATCAACACTGCTTCCAACCAGGATGCTTTATTTATTGTGAAATGATAAAGTGTATCAGTATTCAGACCTTTGAGGATGTTAAAAGCTTCCTTCAATGCCCCCAGACATATTTGTAGCCAAAACCTACTGCATTCTGAGCAGATGATGGTCTTTCAGTTTGAAATATTCCTCTTAAGTTCTCACATTTATACAGTATTTGTTGCATGGTTGCCAAGGCGTCCAAGATGACCAAGGTGGTGAGCTTAGGCGACGAGGCAAGGTGCCTAGGCTAAGCCTAGTTTATATAACTGAGTACATTTCAAGAGAACTGCTACTATACATTTTTTACAAATCTTTGACACATACCTATATTCTAAAAGCAAAAACAGAATAAATGACAAACAATAACAAATTAATAAGGTGAAAACCAATGAGAATTTGTGAATACCTGTCAATCAATATGAAAATTTTAATCTAAAATTTGGCATTCAAATAGTTATGCTTGTAGAGCTACTGAGGTCAGTGTTGTCTTTTATCCCTCTGTTCTCTCACTTCCTAGTTCTTTTTGTTTTCCTGTTAGAATACCTTCTGGCTGGTTACTTAACCAGGGGTATTATGGTCTTAAGCATTATGTAATTGATTGCCTTAATAATATAAGGAGATGGGTGGGCTGTGGCTTCTCTCAGGATTGCGATCCCAAGGAACCACGAGCATCCTCCCTCTTGGGTTCTTCTTTCATGTTTCTCTCCCTTTCTTGTTAGAGCAGTGATAGAAACCCTAGGGGCCAGCAGAATTCCTGTTCTTTGCTTGCGGATTCTTTGTTCCTTGGAACTGACGGACATCTGAAGGCCACGACCATCTTCCTGAAGGTCGATTTTTAGAGTTGCTGCCAGTGAACTGCACCAGGACCTGTGGACAGATTCCTAATGGGTGGACAGGCCTCTGAAGTTGCTTGCCTGCGGATAGATCTCTGATGTCCGATCAGAGTCATTGACAATCTGAAACCCTAGTGCGGCCATAACTCTGAAGTTTCTGAAGACTGATTGACTCCCTGGAGGCTGCGGACAGAACATTGCAGTCCGGCCAGATTCTGTGATCCAACACCCTAGAATCAAACTTCTAGCTGTTGCTCCCTGCCGCGGACTGGACAGTTACGGCCGATCCTCTACTGGCCTGCATCCGAGGCGACTCTTAAGGAACAGGCCTTCACCTGCATCTGCTGCCTCTTGTCGTGGCCCTACCTTTCTTTCTTCTTTCAAGGTTCACTCTCGAAGGGTTGTTAAACCTTCAGGAAAGGGAGTGTTTCCTGTGCATCAAGTAAAATGTCGTCTTCTTCCGATGTTACTTCGACAGACAGCAGAAATTCTTTCAGATCAAAGGAGACTCCTCTGACGAAGAAATCATCTTCACATCATGATAGCCACTCTATGTAGATTGTACCTGTAAAGTTACACGAGAAATTATGTCGAGTAGTCCTCCTCTGTTAAGATGTTTCTCCAGACGAGGAGAAAGTTGGGCTTCATCAATGGCAAAATCAAATAGCCGGACATCAACGATGACACGTTTGATGACTGGGCTGAAGATAATGCTCTTGTCATGTCCTGACTCCTGGCTGATGAATTCTGTGGGAGATGCTCCACAGAAACTGATTATGAGGAAGACTACAGCTAGAGAGATGTGGCTGTTCTTGAAGAAATGGTATGGAGAAGGGAAGAATGATCTCCGGGTCTCCGCAACAAATCTATGAGATCAAGCAGGGGACCCTCTCTGTTGAAGACTACTTTATTTATTGCCTTACAAACCCCATGGGCATTGGGAAGAGCTAGACTATCATGACACAGAAGAATGGGATTGCAACAGTGATCATGAGAAATACTTGAAACAAATTCAGAAGGTGAGAGTTCTGAAATTTTTTGGTGGGCTCAATTTTGAGTGGGAAGCCTTGAGGGCTCAAATCCTTAATGAGGTTTCCCATTCCTCCACTTGATGAGGTGTATCAAAGAGTTCTGACTGAGGAAGATCGGAGAGAATTATGAACTCTTTGGTGAAAGCTGCTGTTGAACAGAATCTTGGTGATCACTCAGAATTGGCCAGTAAAGGAAAACACCAGATTGTGAGCATGATAAAGGAGGAGACCAAGGGAGGAAGAAAATGCACCCATTGTGGACGGACCAACCGTCTCGTGGACCATGGTTGGGAACTTTACCTGGAGAAGCAGCCTACAAAGTTCAGAACCAAGAAAGGTGGGTAGCAAGTCAAAGGTAATGCTGCTACTATTCAAGGCACTTCTGCTGACTATACCACTATAAAGGATGTATAGTCAAGACTCCAGGGTCTCACTTCCAATGATATAGTTCACCTACAAAGACTTCTTTCACGGCTGTATACATCCACATATTCTTCCTTCATGTGTCAGCCAGGTACTGAAGGGAAAACACTTAGGCCTCCTGACCTAGCCACAACCCATGGATCATTGACTCTTGAATCACTGATCATATGATTGGTAACCCAAGCTTCTTCTCTTCATACTCCCTTTGTTCTGGTCAGGATGAGGTGATGGTGGTTTATGGGAGTCATGCCACAATTGCTGGCAAGGGAACTGTTAAGTTTAACAGTCACCTATCCTTTCTCTCTCTCGACCCTACACGTGCCTTCACTTCGAATTAATTTATTGTCTGTCAGCAGTCTAACCAAATCTTTAAACTGCTCCATAACTTTCTTTCCTGATCATTGTGTTCTTCAGGATTTGAAGACCACCCGAAGGATTGGGAGTGATACTAAGGAAAGGGGGCTTTATTTGCTTCAGGACAGGGGAGTACAGCTCTTTAGTCGAGATCCGCCCATGGTGTGATGAGTTGAATAAAGGAGATCCATTTGTGGCACTATCGTTTAGGACATCTATTGTTCAAGTCTTTAAGAATTTTACTACATAATTTCAGTCTGTTCCTCTTGAATCTCTCCAGTGTCAAGTTTGTCAATTGGCAAAACATTGTAGGACAACATTTTTTAATCCAATAAAAAAGTAGTACTCTCTTTGACATTGTTCATTTTGATGTTTGGGTTCCTTCTCCAGTATGTTCTATGGATGGACATCGATATTTTGTTACCTTTATTGATGATTTTTCTTTGTGCATTTGGGTCTCTCCATTAAAATCCGGAGATACAGTATCTCAAGCAGTTCATATTTTCTCTAGTATGGTGCAAACTCAATTTGACAAAAAACTCATGGTGGATAATGCTAAGGAATTTTTCATAAGAAGTCTGAGCTCATTCATGGAGGATAGAGGAATTATCCATGAATCTCTTGTTCTTACACTCCACAACAAAATGGAGTGATGGAACAGAAAACTAGGCACCTCTTGGTGACAGATTGGGCCTTTCTCTTTCAGCACAATCTTCCCAAGAGGTTCTGGGTTGATGTTGTATTTGCAGCAGCATATGTCATCAATCGTATGCTTTCCAGAGTTCTTGGCTTCCGTGTGCCAATAACCATTCTTCACCCCAACCTGTTTTTATTTCCTTTGCCCTCCCAGGTTTTTGGATGTGTTTGTTCACCTTCTGTGTTTTGGTGGGTCCAAACTTGATCCTAAGTTCGTCAAAGGTGTCTTCTTGGGGTATTCTCTTACCTAGAAGGGATATGAATGTTTAGATCCTATCACAGGGAAGAGATATGTTCAAAAAGATGTGACCTTTTTTGAGTCCCAACCTTATTTCCAGCACAAGGTTTCATTTGAGGGGGAGAAATGTGATATCTCTACATATGTAAATCCCTTGGCTTCCCATTTCACTCCTTGTCATGTCATTCATGACTCCTACTCTTTATTCTCCTGTCACTATTGTCCAAGAAGACATTGCCATAAGTGGAGGAGTTGGAGAAGAAGTTGGGAATGAAAAAGATGAAGTGAGGGGTGAAAAAGCAAAGAACAAAATTACAAAATGGTACTTCAGAAGAGAAAAAAACCCCAGCAAGATAGTTAGTGGGAAGTTCCCCTTACCAATGATCATTCCCAAGAGAGCACAAGGTCCTCAAATTTTGAAGTTCCAGAATCTGATTTGCAACCTGTTTTTTAGCCAATTTCTGATCTTGATCAACTCATTGCTTCCCGCAAAGGTGTAAGGGAATGCGCTAAACATCCAATTTCGAAGTACATGTGTTATTCGAGAATTTTTTTCCCATATCATGTCTATGTTTCTTCAATTTCTCCTTGTTCCTTGTCTTCATCTTTTACACAGGCCATGAGAGATCCTAAATGGTAAAGCTATGGAGGAATAAATGCAAGTCTTGGAGAAGAATGACGCATGGGAGTTTGATGCTAATGGGTGTATACAATTAAATTGTAGCCTGATGGTATGGTTGAAGGGTACAAAGGCCGACTGGTTGCAAAAAAGGTTCATTCAAACATATGGCATAGATTATCAAGAGACTTTTGCACGTGCTGCCAAACTGTCCACTATGGGATTGTTGTTGCCTCTTGCTGTCCATTTTTTCATGGGAATTACATCAGCTTGATGTTAAAAATGCATTCTTTAATAAAGATCTATCAGAGTAAGTGTATATGCAGCCACCACTAGGCTATTATGTAGAAGAAAAGGTGTGCAGGCTAAGAAGAGTGTTATATGGCCTCAAACAGTCTCCTTGAACGTGGTTTGAGAGACTAAGAACTGCTATGTTGAAAATGGAGTTTAGCCAAGGTAATGCTGATCACACTCTATTCACCAAATGGAAGAATGGTCAGGTTGCCATCCTTCTTATATATGTAGATGATATGATCTTGACAGGTGACAACCTACAGGAAATAAACTCTTTGAAGGAAAATTTGATGAAAGAGTTTGAAATTAAAGACTGGTCCCGTCTTTTATCCCTCTGTTCTCTTCCTAGTTCTTTTTGTTTACCTTCTGGTTGGTTACATAACCAGGGGTATTATGGTCTTAAGCATTCATCATGTAATTGGTTGCCCTAATAATATAAAGAGATGGGTGGATTGCGGGTTCTCTCAGGAACATAGTTTTCAATGCGACAAGACGACCCAAGGTGTTTATGGGGAGCCTAAGCGCTTAGGTGATAAGGTGTTCGCTTAGCGTTGCCTAGGTGACACCTTGGCACCTATTTAAAAAATCCAAAAAATATATATCCCCAATATAAAAATTATGAATAAGATACATGAAAAATTATAGATTTTAATATTAAAAATTGAGATAGATAGAGAGAGGAGAGAGGCACACATAAAGAGAGGGGTGTTGGAGGAGTGTGTGGAGTCCAATCTACCTATGACCTTATCTATTTAAAAAATCCAAAAAATATATATTCCCAATATAAAATTATGAATAAGATACATGAAAAATTATATATTTTAATATTAAAAATTGAGATAGATAGATGGAGGAGAGAGGGGGTACAGAGAGACACACATAGAGAGAGGAGTGTTGGAGGAGTGTGTGGAGCTCGATCTACCAATGACCCTGCCTCGCATAGTGGACCCCCCGCCCCAGAAAAATTGGGGCGGAGGGTTATTATAGGTTATGCCCAAGCTAGGCAACCTAAGGCACCCAGGCAGGGCGCGTTGGGGCACCTAGCTCGCCTATGCGGGCACCTGTTTGCCTAGTCAGGCACCACCTTGCTTGCTTTTTTTTTTTGGGGGGGGGGGAGACGAGGAGGCGGCTGGCACTTGTTGCCTTGGCGGGCACCACCTTATAAGGGCGCCTAGTTGCCTAGGCGACCGCCTTGACAACTATGCTCAGGATTGCGATCCCAAGGGATCGCGGACATCTTCCTTCTTGGGTTCTCTTTCTCTCATGTTTCTCACCCTTCTTCGCAACAATGCTATATATTAAAAAGAAGCATAAATATAACACATTTCTAGGTAAATTATAAGCACACCAACATAATATTATCATAAATTTCTACTTGTCAGTTCTCAAAAAAAGCCAAAAAAATGATACTAGTTTCAAAAAGTTCACCATACAACTATGAGGCAATGTCTGCAAGAGGGAAGAGGAACCGGCAAAGAGAAGAATCCAAAAGAAAGGAGAAATGGGAGTCCCATCTTCTCTTTCCAATCTTGACATATCATTTGTCAATTTTCCAAAATTGCTTAAAACAGACCCCAAAGCAAGGAGGTGGATGCCCTCGCCAAGGCAGGCCCAAGGTAGCCTGTGTGCACCAAGGCAGCCAGGCGAGTGCCTTAATGAGCTGCGCACCTAGGCACCAGGTCTCTTTACCAACTATATACTGCCTTGTCACGTAGGCGACACCTAGGCATCACCTAGGCGACTGCTTGAAAACAGTGATTTATTGCATCATTTTTCTTTCGTCCTGCCTCCATCCATTATACACTCTTTAACTCTATGTCACTGTTTCGGATACATGTAATGTTTATTTTTTAAGGTCTCTGATGCAGTGACAGTATACTTTTCATAGAAGTAAAATAACACTGGCCCACCTAGGATCTTCTGGGCTCACCCATGCCACCAACTGAGCTATTCTCAGTAGGTGGGTACTGGGTATTGATATTTAGTAGAAACATTATTTCATGGAGTAATTTTTGTGCTTCCACTTCTACATTCCAAGTTCTTCCCAAGCATCCATTTTATTTGTTTTTTTTTCAAGCTATACAAAGCTCTTTCATTTATCAAATATTTTGTTTCTAGGGTACATTTGTGCATTGTTCACTCTTAGTTATGTATAAACATAATATTATATTTTGGCATGCGTTATTATTCTGCTGAGGATTTATATCTATACTTTTGCATTGTGCAGTTTTCTTTTCTTGTTTGTACCATGGTTTTTATTGGAGAAGCCAGCAATGGAGGTTTCACAGATCCAATTCAATTTTTGGATATTTTTCTCGAATGCACTCTGTGCTCTAGCCTTGAACTTCTCTATATTCTTGGTAATTGGTAGAACTGGGGCAGTTACCATTCGGGTTGCTGGAGTTCTCAAGGACTGGATATTAATTGCACTTTCAACTATTGTATTTCCTGAGTCAACTATTACAGGCCTGAACATTATTGGATATGCAATTGGTATGAATGTTCTTATTAAGTTGAATACATAATGTCAGAATAAACATTATTTTGTCAATTTTCTCTTAGCAAAATTATAAATTTAGCAACTGCCCTCTTCTGCAGCTTTATGTGGTGTTGTAATGTACAACTACCTGAAGGTCAAGGATGTCCGTATGTCAAATCAACTTCCTGTGGAAAATATTCCAGAAAGAGCAATAAAGGTACCTGAAATTAATCACAATAGTGAGTCAGTGTGACTGATATAACCATATCTTTGTGGATCTGAACAAGCAGTGAGTCAGTGTGACTGATAGGACCATGACTTCCAATCAGGGAACTACTTTTTCACTTTTTCACAATAAAATGAATCTTACTCGTAACCATTTAAACCATTTGGTTAGGCTGGTTAGAATTTAAATTGGCTGATTTCACTATCTCGCGCGCGCGCGCGCGCGCGCGCGCGTGTGTGTGTGTGTGTGTGTGTGTGTGTGTGTGTGTGTGTGTGTGTGTGTGTGTGTGTGTCATTTTCAATGTCAACCCTCGTTTATGCTTCCTGCAAACCCAATCCTCTTGGGGGTCTCGCCTGCTGCTGCCATTGTGCCTGCACATGCTGGTGAGTTGGTGACATTGCTGCCTGTCACTGTCTTTGTTGCCTGCCACTACCACTGTGGTTGCTACATGCTGCTGCCACCGCTGTGTGCACGTGTGGATTCCTCCAATGAGCCAGGTTAGTTTTTTTTTTTTTTGGTTTTTTGGTTTTTTGCTTTTCCTATTATCTTCTCCTCCCCACTCCTCCCACCTACACATCCTTTGTTTCCTGACCAAGTGACCAGAGCTATTGCTGCCTGAGCTGACCCCTTATCCCTCCTTCTGCCCGACATCTGCCAGAATTGATTTTAAAGCGGCTAAAACTGCCTGGCTCTTGTTTGAACCCCCCAAAAAAAGAACCATCCCTATCTTATCCCAGTTCCTAGTACAAAATTTTAAACATGGCCATTGAGAATCTGTTGATCTCTTCTGTGTTCTTTCATGTCTTTGATAACATATTCCAGGTGGTCCTGCACTGGCGTAATTGTGACCAGGAACTTTTCCGTGAGATATTTTTTTGGTTGGCTATTTGCTCATGCATATTAGTGGCACTTTTAACTTTTAAGTTAAAAGGTTAGAGTTGTAATAAATGTATGTAAAATAAGGTTATCTTCATAGTTCTTGCTTATGGGGCGGTTCATAGTTGTCAAGGTGACAAGGCAACCCAAGGCATTCATGGGGAGCCTAAGTGCTTAGGCGATCAGGCATCCGCTTAGGCGTTGCCTAGGCGACACTTTTGGCACCTATTTAAAAACCCAAAAAATATATATCCCCAATATACAAATTATGAATGAGACACATGAAAAAATTATAGATTTTATATTAAAAACTGAGAGAGAGAGAGAGAGGCACACACATAGAGAGAGGGGTGTTGGAGGAGTGTGTGGAGCCCGATCTACCTATGACCTTGCCTCACATTGTGGCACCCCTAGGCCCAAATTTTTTTGGAGGGTTATTATAGGCTATGCCTAGGCCAAGCAGCCCAAGGCACCCAGGCAGGGTGCCTTGGCATCCCTGGTTGCCTAGGCGGGCGGCTTGCTTACTTAGGCGGGCGGCTTGCTCGCTTTTTGAGGGGGCAGAAAGACGGACTGGTGCATGGTCACTTAGGCGACTGCCTTCACAACTATGGTGAGGTTGCTTTATTCTTCATTGATTTGAATTTCAGGACATCTTTTCATGAAATGTATGACAGTTTTCTTTTCATGATTGCTTTGTTCATGCTTCGTTAAGAGGGAATTAAAGCCCTAATCTTAAAGAAGTTTTTTACAGATAGAAGGACATCTTTTGGAGGGAAAGTACTGCTGTATTCTTTCAAAATTTTGTTTGGACATATATGTATATATATATATATATTATAATCATCCTTGAATTAGTATCTTTTGGTCTGCAGATTCTCATCCGCTGCTGTGCCTTGAGAATATGTTGTACATGTTAACAGTCATTTCTGTCAGACTTCAGGTTTCTTTGAGGAACACAAAGTTCAAAATTTTACATTGGGAGGTCTGTTGATTTTTCCCACTAAGGTAGTGTTTGGGAACACAAGTTGAAAAATCGGAGAGAGGAAAAAATAGCTTTGTTGAGAGGTTGTCTCCTCTCAATGATTGGAATATCCAAAAGTAGGGTTTAGTGAGCTTTTGAAAATTGTTAAGAGAGAACGACCCCCTTCTCTTCCTCTCTCTCTCTACCCGTTCACCGGATTAGAGAGGCTCGCCCAACTCAGGCGACTCGTACCGGATCATGGCGACCTTGAGCCATGATCCGGGGTCGATCAATCCGATCCTCCATTAATTATTTAAGAATAGTATAATATTAAGAAATTAGTTTAATTTTTAAGTTGGAAATTTATAATAATGATATAATGACTTACATTTCATGGGTGAAGAACATGAAACTCTATTGTGTAGTTTATTGATTATCTAATAATGATATATAATCTTCAAAATTAGTTAAAAATAAAAAATAGACTAAATGATTTATACTTTAGATCGATGAAATAGTAGTTCTATGAGTTAAAATATAGGGTAAATAATCCAAGCATTGCAATTAGTTTTAATTCTACAAACAAAATGAAGGAAAAAAGGCCTCAAACATGTGACTTGGCCAAGTTGGTCCGAATCGGGCCAACTTGTGCCAGATCAGGCCAGTTTCGAGTTGATGCGTATCACCGAGTCGGTAAATGTTGCTCTCCACCTTTATGAAATCAGATTTTGAAAACATTTGGTCATCGTAAATCATTTAATGCATTTTCTCTTTTTTGCCCCCTCATGTTCCCCCTCAATGATTGGAATCAGCTTTTCCAAATTGCTTCCGAAGGAGCCTTGGAAAATTGGATTGTGAGGAAATCTGGCGTAGTGGTGGGGGATGGTCTTTCCATGTGCGACATCATCCATCTGGGGTCCGAGGCATTATAAAAAATCAACATCTGTGACAATTATATTTAAAATTTTCAGATGCAAAAGCTTATAATTAGATTTTTTATACTTTTATCCATGTTTTATTGTGGCATTTCCCTATGAATTTCTTCAATTTGCATTCCAAACATTATGAGTGTTTTTTGCTTACTTGATCTCATTTTTCCATTTGGTCTGTATCTTCTCTCTCTATTGGGTCTTTGTTGGTCACGAGATATTCTCTTAAAGAATTAGGTTTCTATAAATTTCTCACTGAGCCTTTTGACGAAAAGGGGAAATTTATGAAGATGCATATAAAGGGACTATATAAATAGCATGTGCATGGTTTATTCCGTAGGTGCACATCATATCAGATGATTTGGGTTCGAGTGCTGGATCTTTCTCCACTGACTGCAGTCAGTGTTGATTTACATTGGCCCAACGTCCGAACACTCTTATTTAACTGTCAAAGAAATCTTAAGTTCCTCTATAAGGGTCTTAATATCGAGGGAAGGCTTGCTTGCACAGCTCAAAGTTGGTTCCCACTCACCACCGAAGTCTAATAAAATTATGGTTTCATCAAAGGCCGCTAGGTTGGGGTAGGAAACGTTGTAATTTGAGGATATAGCTGTAATTTTGCAAAGGTCGTAGGTGTTTTTGGAGTGTTGGGAGGCTTCCTGGACTCCAAGGGTATTTTGATAATTCTAAATTTTCAGGGACATTTTGGTAATTTTATTAGGCCGAGGCGTTTTGGAATTTTCGGGTTGGAGGGAGAGTAGGGAATTTTATTGGACTTCCTAGAGCGCTGAGGCCATTTTCGGCAAATTTAGGGGTTATTTAGCTATTTCTGGACTGCAAGGGTATTTCGATAATTTTACCGGACCCGGGATATGCTTAGGGTTCAAGACCGTGCTTAGGTGCAAAGGTAGTTTGACGAAGTCTTTGAGTGGAAGGACGACGATGGGTTTCATAGAAAACACGTACACGTTCTTTTCCGAGAGGGAAGGGTATATACACAATTTTTGAAAGTCAATGGTTCATTGGTAATTTTCCTTGACCAACACACAAAGAGACAGCTGAGTGCATTCATGACCCATATAAGTACAAGGGTTGTCGGCGAGTTGTCGACTGTACATAAGAGGTCTCCGCATTAACGCGGGATATAGGAACATAGCCCCAATTACAAAAGGTTGTAGGATAAAACTGCAAATAATAGGACTTTGGATCTCCTCGCAATTCCAGAGAGGGTATTTTTTTAATTTTCAGTTATCTAGAGAAATTACATAGTTGGTCTCCCGCTACAATACGTAGCAAATTACAGACATAACCTTAAGGGGCATAAATTCAAGATCCCAGGTATAACATACCCTTAGTGGGCCAAACAACGAACAAAGCTCCTTCGGTTTCTTCCGTGTGTCTCTCCATTCAGATCCCTTTCTTCTTGGACCCTCGGGAGGTATTTATGGAAAGTGGGAAGCCACTGGGGTTTATCCACCCCCCTATGGGGTGGACAAAATCTGAAACGACCCCGGGAGGGTCTTTTTTTCTATTCCAAGAGAGAGAGAGCAGGGCAGCGGGGTCGTTTGACCCCGAGTGGGGTCCAACCGCCCATGGGTCAAGTGACTCCGTGTGGGTAGAACTGCCCCAGGGCCAACTGACCCCGGGCAGGTCTGTTCGGGGTCAGTTGACCTCGGGTGGGTCTGCCACACCCGTCCTGGGGTCAATTGACCCCGGGCGGGTCTCTCTGCCCGGGGTCAGTTGACCCCGGGTGGGTCTGCCCGGGGTCAGTCGACCTTGGGAAGGTTCCCACCGGGGTCATTTGACCCCGGGGAGGCTGACGTGGGCCCCCCAAACCCCCTCTGATTGCTTCAGTGGGCTGTTCTCTGCTCTAAAGCCTGCATATGTTGTGACTTTATCCCTGGACAATTTGTTTTTGTAGGCAAAAAATTTACTTCCAACAGTCCGGCATCTCTTTGGCCCTTTTGATGGTCGTCGTATGTGGTTTACTTATGCTTTATCATTAATGCACACAAGTATAATGCCTTGATGACCTTAGTGGACACCAGGGTTGGTTGACTTGGACTGTATTAGTGTGAGTTGGCCGA
Organism: Amorphophallus konjac; assembly: GCA_022559845.1. NCBI lineage: Eukaryota > Viridiplantae > Streptophyta > Magnoliopsida > Alismatales > Araceae > Amorphophallus > Amorphophallus konjac. The sequence goes on from CM040124.1 coordinate 344,303,729, forward strand.
CTCATACCGTATCTGGGGTAAACCAGATCGGCCAATACGGTACGAGTTAGCCCAAGCCATCAAAGGCTTCCTTGGGCTACTCGGCTCTAGTTGGGCCAACTCGTACCGTCACTACTGTGTACTAGGACGGAACATAGTCGGTTCGTCCCTCGGAGTCTGCCAATCCTGCTGGACACTGTTTGTTGTTCGTCACATTAATCCTTTGCCAAAGATCACTCTAGCCCATGGTAGGGTCTCAGAGGTGCTTGTATGTGAAGTTTCAACTTTCAGTTTTTATTCCTCTACTCATAACAGTCATTGCATGCATACCTTTATCATGAAACTAGACCTGTTGTTAACTTGTCATTGTTATGGGTAGCTGTTTTGGCCAGAGAATGATTTGTATTCATGCTGAACAAGCCGATGACAAAAAACAGAAATTACTTGCATTTGGATGTGCAGCAGGATTTAAACGAACGTTGCCTTTCTACTTGTGTTGGAGTACAGTATATACTAAAAATTGATAAGTGTTTCTTCATGCTTGCTTTATATTTGGCATATGTATATGTTATTTATTTAGTTGACATGACCTTGAACACATCGTATTCTTTTACCAATTTGGAGTTGCAACTTATTAAGAGAGAAACTGGCCCAAGGTGTTTCACTGCGGATTTTTTTTTTGGTTAAAAAAGGATTCATGCTTAGGAAGAAAATCCTCAAGGCTTTTGTGTTTCGTTAGCCCATTCTATATGCATCGACAATCAGTTTCCCGAATTCTAAAATTCTACAGGAATGGAAGCTGGAGAAGAAATCATCAGACTTGTTTCCAGGTGATGGAAAGAATGGTGGCAACAATGCGGGAAATGGTGTCATTTTGTCACCTTCCGATTCTACTGCAGATGAAGAAGCACCTCTTCTTCCATCCTTGAGGCTCTCTCACATCGGTCGAAGTCTACTCGGTAGCCACACTGCATAGTCATCTACAAGCATTTTTCCTGTTAGTAATTTCCCTCCTTGTGCCGCTCTTTCCGGAAGGTACACTCAAAACTGTTAGAAGGCTGTTTCTACATGTAACCATTTTTTTTGGCAGAGAAATGTTCCAATGCCATCTGCGAGCCCGTCATATGAGACGCGGGCCATACGGGTTCTATTGTAGACGTCTGCCGGCCAATCCAAACTTCTTTCATTTTTTTTTATAATTCCATATATTTACATCTAGTAGTAGTTAAGACAATCATAACTCAAGTGCTGTCGGTAACACAAGGCTGGGAAGACCAGAGACTCAGTTCTAGTTGTTTCAGGTTGACTGACTAGCTCTCGTGGAAGGTTGTCTGTAATATTTTGCTGTGGGGAAGCTTGCAGGGTTTATGCATCGCAGAAGAAATATGAAGTATGAGATCCTTCTCCATGAACTGCAGATCTAAGGATGTCATCTGATCTCCAATGAAAGGATACTGCGTCTTGTGACCAAAAGAGAGGATACTGCGTCAACATTTCCGGGTGGGAAGAATACTAGAAGAAAGATTTTTAAGTAAAAATATCACTTATCCTTGAATTCCGTGATAGAATTCTGTGGCAAAATTTGAACGCACCTTCTCCTTTCATGTCTAAGTTTGCTAGGAAGGTAGATGCATTCTCTATTTTTACCACTTTTTAGGGTTTTGGTTTTTAGGGTTTTGGCCGATGTACCCCTATGATAGTCTTGCCCCCCCCCCCCCCCTCGAAGCATCTCTTTCTCACCACTCTTTAGAGTTGTGGGCTTATGTACCCTTTTTAAGCCTATATGCCTCATCTGTGGTACCACCCGCATTCACAAAAAAGAAAAGAAAAGAAAAGAAAATCCTATACGGCTCTCTGTTAGCCCTGTGACTGCCACTGTTTGCAGTAACACGCTACTTAAACCCATATGCCCAAGTTTAATAGGCACTTCAGATGAGTTTGGGTTTAGCAAGGTATTTTTGGGGTTTCGTCAATATAAACGAACATATGATTATGATTTTCTCAGTGTAGCATTTACATCCTTTATATATCGTTTTTATGCACATTTATATGCAAAATGTTACCTCGACTTAGTTGCTGTTCAACCCCTCTTGAGAACATCCTAATTTGACAGTTGTGAAGTCTCTAAAATAATTTTGTGAGGAAACAAATATTAAATCGTCATTACATCATACCACCATTCATCCCTTCCCCTTCTGTTTCCTCTCTAAATTTTGCACAACCACAAGACACCAGACCTCGGCAGCGGAAGAAGATGACAATATTTGCTCATGGCCGTGATTTTTTTTAAAATTTTGTGGACTGAGCAACGGAAGGAATCCGTGTGAGCAATGGGGTCAGCAGATGGACGAGAGGCCCAACTACTCAGGCCCACCGTAAGACATGACTTTTTATTTTACTGCCTCGTTAAATATAACAGCCCCTTATCAATTTCAATAAAAGTTTGATCAACTCATTCAACCATGTGAAGAAGTCAAATTCGAGCAAGATTCTAGACTACGTTAAAAAATGGATTTGAGTAGGGACGCATGCATACTTGACTCATGAACACGCTTGATTACAGCATGCCCATCTTCATTTGGTAGTTCTTTTCAAACTAACCCACGTTCTATTTAATCATTTAACTGATAAGTAAGTAAGTATGTAGCGCACACATCCAAGTCATTTAAATAGTTCAAACAAAGTGACAAATGTTAAATGAAATTAAGACTATTTAATATTTAAGAAACTTAAATTAAAATTCGATCACGTTTCGTAAAAAGGTAAAAGTAAGACTTTTACCCGTGATTGTGAACGAGGTAAGTTCAGCATGGCTCGACTGTGCCCGAACTCGTTCCGGCGGCGATTCCTCTTCGAAATCTATGCGGCGAGTCGCTCCTCCACCTCGGCCGAGGCCACCGGCAACTGCTGTACGATCGTAGAGTACGGACTGTTCCAGGCGGCGTGGGCAAGTAGGAGCTCCCATGCCCATGGTGTGGTCGGTTAGCTCCCCCGATCACCATCTATCCCCATTCCCCAACCCGAACGCAGACGCAGGAGGAGGAACTATGCTCGTAGCTCCAGCAGCCAGACCACCGAGTTTCCCCTCACTGCCCCCCTTCACCCATCGCCGTCCCAAGGCGAGGCCCATCTCCGCAGGCGCAGCCTCCATCTCGCACGGTGGCGTCCGCCATTGGACCGCCGAGGAGATCGCCGGGGCGGCCGGCGGGGAGGTCGTGCGGTGGGGGCCCCCCGGATCCATCTGCCACGACACCCGGACCCTGCAGGCGGGGCAGTGGTTCCTCGCCGTCGCCGGGGAGAACTTCGACGGCCACGACTTCGTGGGCCCCGATCTAGCGAGCGCCGGGTGCGCCGGGGTCGTGGGGAACCGGGTGGGTGCGGGATGGCGGAAGGGGTTCGTCCGGGTGGAGGGGGACACCCTGGTCGCGCTGGAGAAGATGGCGGGGTACGCCAGGAGCGGGCTCCGGGGTCCCCTGGTGGCGGTGACGGGCAGTGTGGGGAAGACGACGACCACGGCCATGGCGGCGCTGGCGCTCGAAGGCCTCGGCCGGGTGTACAAGACCGTCGGCAACTGGAACAACCGGATTGGGGTCGCCCTGACGCTGGCGGGTTTGCCTGAGGACGCGGATGTGGCGGTGGTGGAGCTGGGTACGAGGAGCAAGGGGAAGATGCAGCACTTGGCGAGAATGACCCGGCCGACGGTGAGGGTGATCCTGAAGGTGGGTTTCTCTCACATAGAGTTCCTCGGGAGCTTGCAGGACGTGGCCGAGGCCAAAGGGGAGCTGCTGGCGGACGCGATGCCCGGGGACATCTGCGTGTTGAATGCCGACGACCCCCTGGTGATGCGCATCCCTGTGCCTGCTGGGCTTGAAAAAGTAAGAATCACCACCATCATCATCATCATCTGTTGCCGTGATCTTTTTCTTTTCCTTTGTTTTCCTTTTCACCTATGCAAGGCATGCCCTGGGTTTTGAAATCCCCAACCCATTTTGTTGGATCCAGAGAAGGGACGTAATCACAGAGGGAAAACAAAAGCTGCTCCTTTTTGAGGAATGGGAATTTAAATGCAGTTACTCTCTACATCTTACATGTTTGATTTACTCTTAAAATTTCCAACCATATTATAGAAATAAGCTAGGCTTATGGCATTCACTTCTGGCGAAGAATAGGCCTGGCTATAAACTACCAGTTGTTTGGACTCTGTAGTAAGGGAAAATTGAGGGGATTGTCTTCCTTACCCCATTAGTATGGTCCTGCCATCAACTCCAGGAGCTTGCAGGAGGTAGACATTTGCTGGTGATAAGAGGGAGTGAGTGGGCGCAGCACTGTGAGCAGCTTGCACACTCCCTGGAGGATGTAAGGACAGCTTGCTCCCTTTGTGGTCAGGAAGAGGAATCCCTAGATCCTTTGTTTACTCATGCTCACTGGCTCAGGAGGTTTGCGTGCAGCTTTTTGATAAATTTCAATTTCCTCATCAAGTATTGGATACTGTAGAGAGAGTGTTTATGTGATGGAACTGTAGTATCGAATACTTTGGTGGCTGGTACTTCTGCGACACTCTGCACTACTTGGGGAGAAGAGAATCAAGAGGAAGAGCAAGGTTCTAGACAGGGCAGTTAGCTTTATTTGTGACAGAGTACGAGAGGTGGTTATGCTTTCATGAGTTCGTGGATAGGCTCAACATTTTTGTTCTAGGCTGCTTGGGTTCATATTGTGTGACACACCACCTTCATGTGGGCAAACTTATTTTGTACAGGGGGATTTTTGAGAGCATATGATCGCTATACTTCTATATTATCTTCTATTTCGTTTAGTAAATTTGTGGCATTATCCACTTTCAAAGGAAAAAAAAAATATGTTGGCACGTAGGAGTATTATATATAAGCAGCTAAAGGTGGCTCGCGGTATTATGATATTATCCAACAACTCAAGATTTATGTATTCACTTCCCTTCATCAATGACTTAAACTTTATGTATTTGCTTCCCATCATCATCCGGTGACAAGCTTTGCTCTTGTTGCATGAGAAAAATGCTAGTTACTGTTTCTGTCACCATATTACCCCAGCTTGTTCAAATACAGGGTATTAATGGGCAAGTTCCTTCTGAAAGCTTAGTAGTAAAACTGACAATGATACTTTGTTTAGCCAAACTTTTTGTGTAAGAGACTGTAAATTTTATCATCCTCATTTTAACTACTTCTGAAACTTGGGTGCTCGAGAGCAAAATAGGATCCTGTATGCTTTGTTTTCTCTGTCTGGTTTTGGAACCCATTGAAAGATCAACTTTGAGAGATCTATTGAACCCAGCCCTCTCTGACATGAGACCAGAAAAGAAATTAGTAGCAAGACAAATTTCAAAATACAGATCTGGCTAATTCCTTGAATAATTGACAACATGTTATTGAATTGGACCGCTGGCTGCAAAGTTGGATTGGCGGGTGGAGTGGCTCATAACTAATATGGGCATAGAGTGACAGTTTTCACCAACACATACAAATGTCCGTTCTCTTCTCACTTTTTTTCTCTGAGGTCTGAACATGCATTCATTTTGACTATTTAGGAATCGCTTTTGCAGACTCTACTGGTCAATTGTTAGAACCACTAGGTATTCTACACCATCTTATAGAGGGTTAAGGTTAGTTAGGCAGCTGTTAGGGGAACTTTGCAGGATATTTGGACTTGCAATTGGATCTATCCAACCGCAGCTGGATGGCTAAGCTTTATGATGCTGATGCTGCTATGCGTTACCTTCTAAAAGACTGTAGTGAGGGATTGGCCACTTCACTCTAAGGATGGTTATCTTCTTATTAATCTTCTGAATCTGCATTGCTTATTAGTCTATGTAAAATTTTAATTTACACTGTTGTTGTTCGTGGAGCTTTTTTCTTAAAAAAATAAATTTCTTTAGTCATCTCTTATGTTGATGTAAATTTGTGGCACCGCATGCCATATTCATGTTTTTTTAAGTCTGCCATCCTAGGCACATGAATATCTTTAGCTGATGTGAAGTACTTTGCTGTTGCTGACTGGAAAATTTTCTTATTTTTCTATAGGTTTCTTTTGGTCGAACATTGGGCTGTGATGTAAGGTTGGTTCATGCTGAAGCCATAGATGGAGGCAGTGCAGTTCGTATTATCTTAGAAAATACAATAGAAATGCAAGGTCGGAAAATTCATCGAGCTGGAAATATTGGTGATACGTAAGTACCTTTCTTCTTTAATGGGTGGAGCAAAATTTTCTCTCTTTACGTTCTTGGTGCAATCTTGCTTATTCTTTCCGAATTCATTCTATTAACCTACCTCCTGACATACACTAGGAAATGAGTGTGGGATCTGGAAGTAGGAAGCCATTTAATTATTCTATTATTGAATAATTTTGAATCAAGTAACAATTGCATGTGATAAATGGGATTCATGTTGAATATTGTTACATAAGGTATTCTTTTTTATATATATAGACAGTGGTGCAATTCCACTTCTACCCCCCTACCTCCACACACACACACACACACACACACACACACACACACACATATATATATATATATATATAATATATATAATATATATATATATTTATATATAAAGGTAAACTGGACTCATGCAGGAGAGTGTCCATCATCTGATGGTAGAATGGCACAGAAAATGGGCTTTAAAGGTGACAGTTACCTGGTGGCTTATCCTTCACTCTACCCTATGGGCATTATGGGGGTGAAAGGAACAGCAAAACTTTCAGAGGGGAAGCTAGAGCTTTTGCGAGAAAGTGAGAGAGTGGGCTGAGCTTATTTGTAATGTGGATTCACACTCTTTGGTTTTGGCTTGTTGGGGGGTTTAGTGTGAGGGACACTGTCTTTGGTGTGGACTGTTCTTCTTGTATAGAGATTTCTTTCTGAAACACATTGACTATACTTGTACTTCCCTATTTTACTTTAATACAACAGTGGTAATACCCACTTTCAGAAAGCCAAAAAAAACTGGACTTTTAGTATTCAAATTTCTATATATCTGAGCCTTGGAAATGCATGAAGAAGAAAAAAATCTAATTTAACATTTGTTGTTCATACTCTCCCTTGCATTTTTGACTTTGACGTGTTGCCAGGCTCTGATTTATTAGTTGTCTGAGCTTGTACCCTTTTCAATACTTTTCCTTTTTTTATGTTTATTAGTGTCATAAGAGAAAATATCAGCATTTTCTGATGGTTTTACAGGGTCGACTTCAAGATACAAAGTCCTGGTCTGCACACTGGGATGAATGCTTGTGCTGCAGCAGCAATTGCCATCACTTTGGGAGTTCCACTTCACCAAGTCAGTGATTCCTTGTCAAGATTCAATCCTGTCCCAATGCGGTCCCAGATGGAAATCACCAAAGATGGCATCAGAATCATCAATGACGCATACAATGCCAACCCGAACAGCATGACAGCAGCTATCGATACGTTGAAGTCCATGGACTGTGCCGGCAAAAAGATCATTGCCCTTGCAGACATGTATGAATTAGGTGCTATTGAAGCAGAAGCTCATGAAGCAATTTTAAACCTTTGCTGGCACAACAGCTTTGATCTGGTTGCAGTTGCCGGTCCACGCTTCGCCGCAGCTGCCGAAAAATTGAACCTGTCATGGAAGAACCATTTCATGTGTGAACTCGATCCTCAATCCCTTGCACCTAAAATTGCAGAAGTGCTGTCTGCCGGTGATTTGTTGTTGGTGAAAGGTGCTCGTCAGATGGAGATGGAAAGAGTCATAGACGCAGTTAAGGAGATCAGTAGCAAACGTACATCTCTTTCACAAACCTAGCACCACCACGGGAGTTTTATTCAGGTAATGTTCTCCCCTTGTGCCTGAGAGGAACTGAGGACATGTACTGGGACTAAGAGGCGGCCATCTCCTGTTGCATCTGGCTCTAAGCATTGCCGGCTTTTAACATAACTGAAGTGTTCATTTCACTGTTGCCTGTTCTTCATAAAAGCCAAAACTTGGGAGTTGAGTGGCTCGTCCTCCCTCCCTTTTAGTGACCCTGCTTCAAGTTTTGAGGGGAGATACCCGTGGAGAAGTTGCAGAGTTTAAAGATGTTTTTTGAACCAGTGTTTGAAGCCTTGGCCGGATGGGAGAGAAATTCAGGTCTACCCCATGTACAGGACACCCCCCCCCCCGGCTTCTCCTTTGTCTCGATCCCAAATGACCCAATGAGAGGCGGGTATGTGTAAGTCAGCAGATATTCTGAACATTTTCTCGCATCCTGAGTTCGTATATCCGCGTTTGAAGGCGTGGCCGTGGCAAGGTCCAAGATTTGCTGCCCATCTGCAGATTCATCTGGGCAGAGCCTTCTTATGGTAAGAACTCTAAACCCCCACTCCATCCACAGGCCACTGGTCTCCTTTTCGCTTTCCATTACGTTTACTACTCAGGTTTGAACAACAAGAGAGTCCTAACGTGTTCATCGGAATCATCACATTCCAAGGGGTCTTTACCCACACCTGGTTACGTCTACCTGTGTGTGTGTGACTAAGGAACAAAAAGACGATTGCGGGGGGGGGGGGGGGGGTAGAGATATACGTGGATATCCTCCTCCTCTTCCCCGGCGAACCCCGAGAAGTAAAGCGGGGAGCAGCATCTAGTGTGCTTGGAAGTCTGAAAGCCACTGGCCTCCGTCTTTTAACTAGAAAAGGGCCGAAGAGGTGGGTCTGCCCCCCTGTTTACGGCGAGTGCATCCCCCTGACCGATCCTACCAACACCAGGTTTCTAAGTTTCCACAAAGACAATTATAACCCCTCCTTCGGCTTTTCTGGGGGATGATGATGATTCCCTTCGATCCACCCACGACATCAAGCCGGACCCCCCCCCCCGCCCCCCTGGGTGGGGGGGGGGGGCCGAGATGGAGAGGGTGGGTTCTGAAGACGACCAGGGCGGGGGATACCTCCTCCTCCCTCTTTCACTTCCCTCTTTCACTAACTCGAATTGATGAAACGTGGCCGGGGCAGAAAGAGACGTTGTTTGAACTTTGTACAAAAGCCGCTGTTTGGGCCCCTCGACGCCCCCCTCCCGGTCAAGAAGGGCATCATCGACTAGTCGTCCCCCCACCCCACCCCTCCCCTCCCCTCCCAGGTGTTGCATTCCACATGCTCTTTGGGCTGCCGCATCGCCATGATTGCATCCCAGTCCACACGGCATAGCTTTTGAGGAGGAGGAGGAGGAGGAGGGAAGGACGTCGCAAATGGAGATCAACAAGAGAGGGCTGTTTTCATGTTGTAAGCTCGCAAATCCAACAGCACCTTGATTGCGTTTGGGAATCCATTGCAGAATGCAGGTGCTACTACTAGTACGTACTACTACTGTTAAAAAGGAGAAGCTTCCTCACCCATGGCTGCTGCACCAGTACATAAAAATGCCCATCAGCTATCGTATATGCCAATGCTTCCTCATTCATGGGCATGACATGGGGAGCATCAAAATAGCGTTATCGTCTTGTTCACTATTGGGCCCTCACAAACTCACAAGTAGTGGTGATGTTGTGGGCTCTGTTGCTACGCGGGCAAATCCCGCCATTTTAGCAGGTGGCTGGGCCGAAGCCCACGAAGCCATTGGCGGAGTCGATGGTGATCTGGATGCCCTCTTGCTGGATGTTGCCGACGATGGAGAGGGCGGAGGGGGACGGCGCGAAGGCGAAGCAGAAGGTGCCCACGTCGTCGACGGGGATGAGGAAGTTCCTCGCCGGCAGGGTCAGCACGGTGCCGCCGGCGAAGTGGAACGACACCGTGGGCACCAGCACGCTGCGGAAGCCGAACAGGTCGTAGCAGGTGTCGAAGATGGACACCCCGCCGGGCACGCGCGGCAGCCCCACCGTGTTCTGCACGAACGTGTTGCGCAGCGCCTCGTAGGCCGGCGCGGGGAGCCGCGTCACGGCGGTGCCCGTGTCCATGACGACCCCGCCGTAACCGGACTCCGGCTGAAGCCGGAACAGCTCCTCCGGCAGCGGGAGCGGGGAGCCCCCCACGCCCACCCCCACCAGGCTGACGTAGTAGAAGCTGGGGGCCCGCGGGTTGCGCAGCAGCGGCACCCACGCCGCACCCGCCGGGATGGCGGTTGCTCGGCCGAATACGAGCGCCCCCGAGGAGGCGGCCTCCCCCCCTCGGCTTACCAGGCAGTAGCTGAAGGCGCCGCCCACCTGGCCGCCCAGCTGTCCGACGAAGGACATGGGACCCCAGCCCAGCCCCAGCAGGCCGGCGGCACCGACGAACAGGCCCCGGTTCCGGTGGCCGCACCCGATGGCCACGTTCCGCACCGTGGTCGCCCCGAAGGTGAGCGTCTCCAGCGCGAGGGTGCCCTTGGTATACGAACCATCTCCATAGGAAACCTCGTAGCGGCACCGCCCGGCCCGGCAGCCGGCGTTCTGAAGGAGGCCACAGATGACCGAGCCGCAGGCGACGCCGGCGAAGGAGGCGGACTCGGCGGGGTCGAACACCGGGTCGGCCTGGCGGTAGCACTGGCCGCAGGGCTGGCACTGCACCCACACCACGTCGCTGCCGGAGTCGATCACCATGTACTGGCTCCGCGGGGGGCTCCCCACGCCGATGCGCACGAAGTACTCCCCGCTGCCCTCCTCCAGCCCCGACACCACCTCCGACCCGAAGTCCTCCACGTGGTAGCGGCCGCCGGTGGCGCCGCCGGCGACCGAGCTCGAGGTCCTCTGCAGCCGGCGGGACAGCCCGGCCACCCGCCTCACGTCCCGCTTCACAAGCTCCTCTACCCGGTGGCGGTGGCTGGGGTAGCTGCGGCCGGAGACCACGTCCCGGTGGACGAGCTTTAACCTCCACCTGTCGCTCGCTTTAGCCTCTCCCACGTCGTTCTTCTCGGGGAACCGGCGCGGAGAGGCCGAGGCGTTGGAGGGCGGCGAGGCGCCACCTCCGGCTGCGATAACCGATTCATGCACGTTGAGGTAGACGAAATCCGTGGCGGCTGCCATGGAGATGACACTCGATAGAATTTGCAGCAGCACCACCCCCACCCCCACCGCGGCAGCCGCAGCTCCTTTCAGCGCCATGCTTTTTGGCTTCTCCGACGAGGCTATGGCGGGAGGTGGGTGGCTCGGGGCAGATGTTATCTAGCGCTGCAGCCTGCAGTGCCGGGTGTTGATTACTTGGCAGAGTTTGTATATATAATCTTGTGCTTACATGCATGCTTCTTTCTGAGTCATCAGTAAGAAGCCCTTGGTGGAACTCAGAAAGGTTGATGCAAGGATATATAAACCGGCATTACAAACTGGGATTATGTGTGTAGCCTTTTGGTTGATGCCATGGAGGGCTAATGGTTTAAACAAAAGGCGGGGTTGGGGGGGGGGGGGGGGGGGGGGAAGGAGGGCAGCAGTAGAATATTGAAACGATAGAAAGCGGTACTCTAGGGTTCTTTAATGGGGGGATCCCCGGGACCCCATTCATCTGAAGACACGCGTGGGCAGCCGTGCCTCCCTTTAGTGCTCTCATCGGGCATGGCTTAAACAGCGTGTTGTAGCAGCAGTAACTTCGCCACCATGACATTAAAACTGGCACTGCTGCTGTTCTGTACGTGGACTCTGATGATCAAAGGATGTTCTCAAGAAACAGGGATGTGTCATTTCTTCATAGATTCCAAGGCTTGTGGGATTAATAGGAAGAACGGGGGTGAGGAATACGGCAGAGAACCCATTGTGTCTGTGAATTGGTATCCACTCAGCTTCGACTGATCAGGTAGACGTGGAGAGCCCACTCTGGGTTTTGTGGTGGCAGTCAGTATATATACCGTACTGATCGTTTTGTCTCCACTGATGGGTGATGGCAGATCTTCCGGAGCCTCTGGGTTCTGCAAGGTTGTGGCAGTGTTGTCGGATGGAAGCTTACACATTTGATGTCCAGTGGGTTTATATACTAATTGTTAAATGTTCTCCATGGATTTTACTTCAAATCCACGATTATTGCTTCTTCAATTTCACATCTCCTAGATCCACGATTTCTGTCTCTCAGATCCACGGTCTGCGCGATTTCGGCCATTTTCATATTGTTGGCCATATTCTAACCAGTGTTATCAGAATCGGACCCGTTCGGTTGGTCGGATCGATCTGACCGTGAACCGGTCCGATTAAGATCGGTCCGGTCTAATATTAATGAATCGAGTGAACTGGACGAATTGCGGTTCGACTAGTGAATTGGTCCAAATCGATCCAACTTTATTCATCTTTTAAAATAAAAAAATAAATATAAAAATATTTAGATATTCAAAATGATATTTATATGTGAAAAAAGTTATCTTATTATTATTGATTTGTTCTTATTTATCATTTTATTTTAGATATATTTGAAGTTTAAATGTTTAAATGAGTATAGATGTCAATTGTGAAAAGTGAAGACTAATGAAATATTATAAAATTTTAAGGTCAATTTATTTAACTATGTTATTGTTATTTTTTTACTTGTATAGTTACATAATCATAATTATACATGTATGTTTATTTATTTTGATCATTATATCTTATTTCTTATTATCTTAAATTATAAAATTCGGTCGAATCATGTATCATTATTATAATAACGTCATGGTTTAAATCGATTCGATTGAACGGTCTAACTGATTCGAATTGAATCAAACCGATTCATGCATATGTAACATTGATTCCAACAAAAAATAGAATCCATCCAGGACGCCGGTGCACTTTTAACAATCTCACGGAAGAGGGCACAAGGCAACCTTTCTGGGTTCTTGAAGAGAAGCTTATCTCAATCATTACCACAGAAACGCATCAAACCTTCTACTGTGACAGGATGACCTAACCATAGGAACATCAGTGTGGGCTGGCTACTCTACGACAAAATGGGCCGAACACGGAAGAATATATCTAAAGGAAAGTGGGGATATCACGTGTGAGAAGATGGGTATTCTTTAAAGAAGGGTTTACAGTATGGACAGCTTTCCAGTTATTGAGGCATTGTAGCACACAACCGCTACAACCCTATTAGTAAATTCTTAGGGCGTGTTTGATAACCCGGTGGGGTTAACAGTGTTGTGTGTGAGGGAGAAGTGGGACTCACTGCTCTCTCTCTCATTCGCTCCCTTATCTTAATCGCGCGTCAAACACGCCCTCAGTGCTTCATCTAGCCAATACGTATGTGACATGTAGACCCACAAGTCTCTCTTTTGAGTGTTTTACCTTTTAAACACCTTTTAAACAGATGGGTTGGCAATAAAAATTAGTTTAAGGACTAGGGAAGGTCACTAGGATCTTTATGCAGGGAGTAGGATGATGCACTGTTTTGTTTATTGTAGAACCCTCCAGGATCCTAAAAGGTAAGAGTAAAGCAAAGAGGTGACTGGTGAGCAATGGGCAGTGCCGTGTGAATCTTTGAACCTCGTTTGGTGTCTCTGAGATGCATCCAAGGATATGAACGTACAGCCACCTTTTCATTAATGTTAAAATTCCAAGCTTTGCCTAGTTCCCACTTCAACAATTATTTCGTTCTATAGAATAAGAAAGTGAGAAAGTCTCACGCATTTTATCACTTATTGATCAATGATTGGACCTCTCGATCGATCCTATGTATAGAACTTAAACTTTGTTTCCGTTGGGTTTGTCGTGGATCTCACAGAAGTCAAACCAGGTTCCGGCTTCTGATGAGACGAGTGTTCTCACTGACCCACTTTGATATTCGAATTCACGGTGCGGGATGGTGTATTCGTTAGGTCTGTCAACGGATCTGGATATTATTCGGATATGTTTTGAATCTGAATTCGTATCGACGGATAATATTCGAATTTGTATCTGTTTTCTCAGATACGGATAATATCCGAATTTGAATCGGAGCGGATACGGATATCATACTATTCGCTTCGTAAGATATTCGTCCGTAATATCATATATCGTATAACATGTATATGTTTAATAATATATTATAAAGTGTAAAATTTGATAGGAAATATGTATATATATATATATATATTATTGACTATTGTTTTTTCCCATTCTTGTTCATCATCTTAATAAAGTTGAGAACAATCTCACGTAAAATAAGTTAAATTTGTGGAGCATTTTGAAATCAAAGCGGATAATTTGAATAATTTAAATTTTTTATTTGAATCAAATACAGATAACTAATATAATAATCTGTCGGATAACGGATTAAAATCGGATAATTCGAATTTTAAAACGGAACAGATACGAATAATCATATATTTACTTTGTATCCGCTCCGTTGACATGCCTAGTATTCGTCGGTTCCACGTCGGTTTCACGCCGGCCAGTTCCGCCAGTTTCATCTCTCCTCGACTTTGATAAAATCTGAAATAAGCCACCCAAATCGCCTGAAATGTGAGAAAACCTGACTTTTCTCATTCGAGCCCCGTGCGCCGAAGATGCCACCCGCGAATTGGCCATTCGACCTTAACTCCGTTCGATTGTCAAAGTGGCCCAGTGGGTTTTGTATGCAAATTGCAGCAAAAATAACACTCCTTACAATAGGGGAAGGGGAGAGCCCAAGCCCAGGGGCCAGCTCCCATCTTTCCACCACTTTGAAACGGATTCGGGCAGGGGGGGTGTGGATGATCAATTTGGGTCGGGCTGATTTGGATCTGGCCCCGTTTTGGTCTCCCGCACACAACTACCCATTGTGCAGTGGGAGGGGTGCGTGGCTCCCCCAGGCCCATTACAAAATTACATTGTAATCTATGAAATTTTTTCATTACTCTCCAACGCTCTAACAAAATTCTTTTTATGGCCCCCCAAGAAAAAAAATTCCCATCCGCCACTGGCTTTGCGTATCCCAAAAGAGGATGGAAAACTTCTCAGATTTCGCCAACAAATTTCACATTTCTCTTGGTTGGCACAAAAAAAAAACGTAACGAGAAGAACAATGCTTTAACGTATCATCCTCCTCTTCAAATACAAGGGAGATGGAGAGCCCGAAGGGGAATTCACGTGGGTGCAATCAAATGGATACGCTCAATGAACAACTCGAGAACAGGCTCGACAAATTTGAATTGGACGGAATTTGGGGCAGGCCCATTTTCCGCTTTGGTTGGGCCAAATCTGCCCTTGGACATCAAATGAGCACTTGTCTATTGTTAAAAAGTAAAATAATAATAATAATAATAATAAGCAGTTAGATGACAGGATTTAATGTTTCTCCCTACTGGTACTATGCTCCCACCCTACATGCTACATGCTGAGGATACGAGTAATAGTAATTACATCACCGATGGTGTCGTGTACATTTGAATTTATAACGAGGGACCAAGTAAGAGAGTATGGAGTAGAGGAGTAGAAGTTTCCAGGAAGTCAGTCGAGGGCGAGTGTTGCATAGCTTTCCTCTTCGTGTGAGCCTAAATGTCGAGCGTCAGATGCTGGATCTTGTCGAGATGAATGGAGGTGGCGATCGTAGAGGGAGAAGCTTCGAGGGAGCAGAGTGACAAGGATGGAGCCTTCCCGCACATAAAGAAAAGTTCTTCATTGGAGGTGAGACGTCTTGGGAGAACCCTTCGATATTTAAGTCAACATAAGGTGGAACGATTGACCATAGAGGTTGAATCTAAGGAGAGAGAGAGAGAGAGAGAGAGAGAGAGAGAGAGAGAGGGAGAGAGAGAACAGGGTAAATATTGGGGTTGCCCCCTTTGAGAAGCCGTTGTGATCTACTTTTTATAAGTCTCATTCCAAGGGGTATCAATGGCAACCTCACCTTTGGGATGTGCACAGGGAGATGGTTGCAGGGTGTCGGATGACGTTCGGAGTTGGTGGCTAGGGCGATGTGCGACGTGTGTCGGGCGGTGTCCAGGGACGTCAATTGAGTCCTAATGTTAAAAGGGTTGGGATTCAAAAATAAGCCGGAGACGTCCGATGTGGCGGGAATGCACCACATATCTAGATTCGGTGGGTTGTACGAAGAGCCCACATCAGACATTAAAATAAAGTAGGGTGTTCTCGGAAGCAACTCACAAGCTCAGTCTGAGTCGGATCGACCTATTTATTTAGATATGCAAATCTCCGTTGGCATTCTGCCCCCACGGTAAACGAATTTCTAATGTCAAAAATCATTAGAAAAAGAAAAATCAAATTCCGAAGAAATGGCTGCCAAAACACCTCATCAACTCGAGGCTCACAAATTGCTAGCATCTGAGTTGAGAACTGCTTGTTCCTGACCAGGACTGATGTAATTTTGCAAGATGATCATATGTGAAGTTTGTTGGATGTGATCACTTTTATTGATTTAAACCACCCGTAATCAAATCAAAGATGGAGACGATTTGCCGGGCTCAGCAATAGACCACACGATACACAGGTGTGTTTTCATCTTAATTTCCAAGTTGTGGAGGAAGTTGATGGACTTGGTGCAAAACCCTCCATGGAGGAGGTCTCCACGACCATTTTAGTTACTGCACCAGAGACAACACCAGGCGAACCTTGATTCCCGAGATCGCAAGTTAAAAGCTTTCATTTGCTTCTGATCGACTTTTGGGAATCGTAGCTTCTAACTAAAGAAAGCCAAAATGATCTCTCTCTCTCTCTCTTTTCCTCTGCCTTTAATACATGTTTGATGTGAAGGTAGAAAGTGTCATGCTGTGTACTCCTTGCCCGTAGAACCAAGGAGAAGCATCCCATCATTTGATCAAATGCTTTCTTAATTTAAACATACATCCATTATGTACGCATATATTGCAAATAAAAAGCGAGATTTTTTTTCATGATTAAAGTGCGGTAATCTGGTCATAGAAAAATATGCAAATCGAGGACTCGCACTGGAGCACTCCGTTAGAAATCATATAAAATATGACAACAGCTAGCGTATGAAACGCATCATATGTCATGCATGTGTCACGCAGATACAAGTTAATGCATACTCGTTTCATTAATCATTTTGTTGACGGGGTTAAAGTGTTGGTGACGATGCTTAAATCGTCGATTTGAGGTTTAGATGCGATGATTAAATAGTTGATGGGTTTAAAATAGATACTTAACGGTTAAATGATCTCAAAATTCACCCACAAATTTCTCCCCACCAGATGTTTGAAAATTTGAGATGTAGCTCTTTGATGTGTTTCTCTCTCTTCTAATAAGAAAATCTACCGAGCATAAAATTAGGAACACTTAACGCAACATTTGATTGGAATTTAAATTTTACAGAGATTTCAATCGTTAAAATCCCTTGTTCATCCCGACCAAGCGACCCCTCGGAAAGGTGCTTTTCAAGATATAAACAAGAGGCAGCCTAACAAGTGTAAACCAAAAGGTTCAGTCCAAGCTCTGTTCAGGGGGTCGACGTCGTTTGTAGGAAGATGAAGTGGGCATAGTCTCCAAGGACAGGGTGGGCAACCTTCGTCCTTTAGTTACAGTACCGATAGGCCAGCCAACATGAGAGCTCGCCAGCTAGGCCTTCGAGCTCTCATGAACCATGATTAATCCCTCTCCGCTGTGTGGCCCCAGCACATATAGGTCCCTCACCATTTCTCTCCTCTGCAACTAGCTATCTACACTCTACGGTGGAAGAGAGAACTGATCAACTGGTTCCAATTCCTCGGCAACATGCACGTAGAATGCAGGTTAGATTGGCCGGTGAAAGAGGTAAAGAGAGCTTAACGCTGTTCCTGATTAAGTGCCAAGTGAAACCCACCCACCTAAGATTGCCATGTGAGGAGGGTAAAATCAATACGGCCCATGCACATCTCATTAGCTCTAGGCCCATGTCGGTCCAAGATCCGCACAGTGCATAGTGGATCCTCGAGAGTCGGTGGTCCACACCAGGCGGCCCAATAAAGACGGGCATAGGATTTGCTAGTCCACGAAGGGCATCGATCCAGGCATATCGGATGCCGGATGACCCTCCGACGACCGAACGTTACTCCCACCATCATCGGCCTCCACTCCAGTAAAGACAAGCACGCTCCAAGGGTGCCATAAGACGCACCTGAAGACCTCCCAAGCCGGATAAATGGACGCACAACGGGAAACTCCCCACGATCGCAGAGAGATGTTACCTCACGACTCACGCCCTTCCCTATTAAAGGATGGGTCTCCACCGCCAGGACAACCGCTATAAATAGGCCTCCGATCATAAGAGAGACACATATATACTAACAGACACATACACGCGCGCATACGGTCACACGACACTTACGCAGATACATAGAGAGAGTCACCTACAGAGAATGGCCTAGATCTACTTCCGACCACATTACCAGCCCTGCGAGCACTCTCCGAACACCTGCTGAGCACATCAAGCACCTCCAAACGTCTCATCTTAACTCCAGGCTTGATCACTCTGCTCTCACTCTACTCTCTCTTCTTCTTCTTATGTGGATCCCCACATAAGTACGGTTCTTACCTAAGCATCAAAGAGTTGTCCCCTAGGATAATGTCCAGGACTCATTATGACTCACTTTCCTAGTGTTTGCAGACTTCCACAGGTGACTGAACGCTTTTCTCCAATAAATAAATCTTAAAGATGTAGTACAAGATTCGGGAGACTATTTTTCCGTCTCTACGCCATGCACATGTCATAATCGACAACACAAACACACATACGAAGGTAGGGAATTAAGGAGAGGAGGGGAAGTCGGGAAGACAAATCCGTACGGACTTATTCCTTAGTGCTGAGTGAAACCCGCCCAAGATCTCCACGCACGTACCATTATCCCATAAACACAAACACACAGATGAAGATAGGGAAGGAGAGGAGGAGGGAAATTAAGACAAGCCCTTACGGACCACCCCCAACGACAAACAGTTACACATGCCATCGATCGTCTTCTGTGATTGGGTGGCCGTCTTTTCCCTGATACGTCCAGTACTCCGTCTCCTCGTCTCCATGTCCGGCCACACTCTCGAGTGCAGCCGGAGAGGACCACGCGCAGCTGCAGGAGGGGGAGTGCCATGGAGTACTACTCTTGGCGCCGTCAAAAGCTATTCGTGGAAAGGCGCTTTATATACAGTTGGAATCGGCCGGAGCTCTCATGTGGCGTTATAATGGTGGAGGGGAGAGGGGAAGGCATGGGTCTCCGATGAGCTGCCTTCCAAAGACCAGTGCGAAGATGATGGGGCCGCGGCCGGAGCCCCCACAGGTGATCGATGCCTCCGCGTAGAACCCAACTCAAATTGCTGCGGGCGGCCATGCACAGGGGCACTGTGCAGCGCCTGCCGTGCCCAGAAAGGTAGAGGCGCCCACGGAAGGTACGTGTTAGAGAAGATGATCTAGCAACACTAGAACAGCAGGCCCTTGAAGCACCTGCTGCCACCCTGCGTGCATGCTGTCACCTCCAACATCATGTTCTTCCATCCAAAGCACTGCATAAAACTGCACTTCGCTAAAAAAGAAAAAACAAACAAACCCTGTCGTCGTGTTCTCTTCAAGTACTATTTTTCTTCGATCCCTCTTGTTTGCGGAAGATCTACAAGTACTGCTGATATCATGGTTTCTCTTGACAAGAGATGGAAACTTGTATAAGCACATGCATGCAGGTTTGGTGAACAGTGTCATCTAGTTCCTCTCTTTCTTCCTTGTAAAGAAAATGTGAACGATTTCAAAGTCTGTCATACTACTATGCTTGCCAACTTTCCAACAGAAAACTAATTGAGTAGGTTTTTCTTGGCCTTATATAACCCGTTTGGCGTACGAACGCGTTATTGCATAGCTTAATAGCACACGATGGCTGCACGTAGGCAGACTTGTAGAGAAGGCGCAGTTCGGCCAAAATACACAAAGCACGCCCCAAAACTTTCTTAATTTAACCTGCATCCACGAAGGAGTAAAAAGACGGAGGAGGAGAGGGAGGAGACTTGTTCTGTTGCGGTTCACATCCTCCGTACTACTTGTCTCATTTGAATCTTCTTTTGTGCATGCATCCAAATTAATGGGTATTTGAATTCCAAGGTATAGCTGAACCATGCATTAATCGATCACATGTCACAGAGAACAGATCTGGATTGTTGGAGCTCCGAATGGATAGTCCCATATCAGAAAATATAGGTTGATTCCTTGAGTTTATAGTCCTGAACCCTTCAACCTTAACACTTATTAGATTTTAAGGTTTGTAAGATGGTATCAGAGCAGATCAATGCCCACTTTGCGCCACCTCTTTTCTAATTTGATTTTCACGGCCCATCTTGACTCTGAAGGAGAGTGTTAGAGCTCCGAATAAATAATCTCGTATCAAAAAATATATGTAGGTTCCTTGAATTTATAGTCCTGGACCCTTCAATCTTAACACCTGTAGCACTCAACTCAACTTCCTATTGCTCTATAGATTGATGAAATACCATACATATGTGTGTATATGTATGTCCCCTTTATCTTTCATCCCATCGTTGTTGATAAAACTAAAGTGATAACCAAACGTATCAACAACAAAATATATCATACGCAGCTATCATTAATGCAACGTATATATATACTTTGCAATCCAGTTGTTCGCAATTGAGAAGCGCGCCTAGTTTAACCTCGACTGCAAAATCATCATCGACTCTTGGAAACTAGACTCAGTGACAGAGAGAGCATGCAATGTTGCAGATTTGATGTTGCCAACTTGAGACACAGGTTACAAGAGGTGCTCCGTGTTCTGGCCATGCGGCCTATAACAAGTTAACCATTTCAAGTGGCAACATTAATGTCAGGTACACCAATTTTATATGCCCCAAGGGTTGGAGGATTACAGGTCACTGGTATCCGGGTCACCCCCCACCCCAGTGGGGGTCAGGTGGAGGGTGACCCGGTTGGTGACTTTGCTCTTCTATGTTTCAAGGGGAAACACATGTAGATGTCTCTCTTGAGATGTTGGGAGGTAATTTTTAGAACACTAACGTGTACTCTTATCTCCCGTTCTACTCCATGTTATACATGTGACATCCCAAAAATAATAATACCGCCACGTATTGCTACGCAACTTTGTATTGCTATGCAACATTGTCACATACACCTTTTCATTAATGTTAAAAATCCAAGCTTTGCCTAGTTCCCACTTCAACAATTATTTCGTTCTATAGAATAAGAAAGTGAGAAAGTCACATGCATTTTATCACTTATTGATCAATGATTGGACCTCTCGATCGATCCTATGTATAGAACTTCTTTATTTCCATTGGGTTTGTTGTGCAGCTCATGGAAGTCAAACAAGGTTCCGGCTTCTGATGAGACGAGTGTTCTCACCGACCCACTTTGATATTCGAATACAAGATGCGGGACGATGTATTTGCCAGACCTGTCAACGGATTTGGATATTATTCAGATCTATTTTGAATCCGAATTCGTATTGACGGATAATATTCGAATTTATATATGTTTTCTCGAATACGGATAATATCCGAATTTAAATCGGAGTGAATACGAATATCATACTATTCGTTTCGCAAGATATCCGTCCGTAATATCATATATCGTATAATATGTATATGTTTAATAATATATTATAAAGTGTAAACTTTGATAGGAAACATATATATACATATATATATATATATATGTAAAATTTGATACGCTCAATGAACAATTATTTCGTTCTATAGAATAAGAAAGTGAGAAAGTAACATGCATTTTATCACTTATTGATCAATGATTGGACCTCTCGATCGATCCTATGTATAGAACTTAAACTTTGTTTCCGTTGGGTTTGTCGTGGATCTCACAGAAGTCAAACCAGGTTCCGGCTTCTGATGAGACGAGTGTTCTCACTGACCCACTTTGATATTCGAATTCACGGTGCGGGATGGTGTATTCGTTAGGTCTGTCAACGGATCTGGATATTATTCGGATATGTTTTGAATCTGAATTCGTATCGACGGATAATATTCGAATTTGTATCTGTTTTCTCAGATACGGATAATATCCGAATTTGAATCGGAGCGGATACGGATATCATACTATTCGCTTCGTAAGATATTCGTCCGTAATATCATATATCGTATAACATGTATATGTTTAATAATATATTATAAAGTGTAAAATTTGATAGGAAATATGTATATATATATATATATATTATTGACTATTGTTTTTTCCCATTCTTGTTCATCATCTTAATAAAGTTGAGAACAATCTCACGTAAAATAAGTTAAATTTGTGGAGCATTTTGAAATCAAAGCGGATAATTTGAATAATTTAAATTTTTTATTTGAATCAAATACAGATAACTAATATAATAATCTGTCGGATAACGGATTAAAATCGGATAATTCGAATTTTAAAACGGAACAGATACGAATAATCATATATTTACTTTGTATCCGCTCCGTTGACATGCCTAGTATTCGTCGGTTCCACGTCGGTTTCACGCCGGCCAGTTCCGCCAGTTTCATCTCTCCTCGACTTTGATAAAATCTGAAATAAGCCACCCAAATCGCCTGAAATGTGAGAAAACCTGACTTTTCTCATTCGAGCCCCGTGCGCCGAAGATGCCACCCGCGAATTGGCCATTCGACCTTAACTCCGTTCGATTGTCAAAGTGGCCCAGTGGGTTTTGTATGCAAATTGCAGCAAAAATAACACTCCTTACAATAGGGGAAGGGGAGAGCCCAAGCCCAGGGGCCAGCTCCCATCTTTCCACCACTTTGAAACGGATTCGGGCAGGGGGGGTGTGGATGATCAATTTGGGTCGGGCTGATTTGGATCTGGCCCCGTTTTGGTCTCCCGCACACAACTACCCATTGTGCAGTGGGAGGGGTGCGTGGCTCCCCCAGGCCCATTACAAAATTACATTGTAATCTATGAAATTTTTTCATTACTCTCCAACGCTCTAACAAAATTCTTTTTATGGCCCCCCAAGAAAAAAAATTCCCATCCGCCACTGGCTTTGCGTATCCCAAAAGAGGATGGAAAACTTCTCAGATTTCGCCAACAAATTTCACATTTCTCTTGGTTGGCACAAAAAAAAAACGTAACGAGAAGAACAATGCTTTAACGTATCATCCTCCTCTTCAAATACAAGGGAGATGGAGAGCCCGAAGGGGAATTCACGTGGGTGCAATCAAATGGATACGCTCAATGAACAACTCGAGAACAGGCTCGACAAATTTGAATTGGACGGAATTTGGGGCAGGCCCATTTTCCGCTTTGGTTGGGCCAAATCTGCCCTTGGACATCAAATGAGCACTTGTCTATTGTTAAAAAGTAAAATAATAATAATAATAATAATAAGCAGTTAGATGACAGGATTTAATGTTTCTCCCTACTGGTACTATGCTCCCACCCTACATGCTACATGATGAGGATACGAGTAATAGTAATTACATCACCGATGGTGTCGTGTACATTTGAATTTATAACGAGGGACCAAGTAAGAGAGTATGGAGTAGAGGAGTAGAAGTTTCCAGGAAGTCAGTCGAGGGCGAGTGTTGCATAGCTTTCCTCTTCGTGTGAGCCTAAATGTCGAGCGTCAGATGCTGGATCTTGTCGAGATGAATGGAGGTGGCGATCGTAGAGGGAGAAGCAAACCAGGTTCGTGTGATCAATGATTGGACCTCTCGAGCAATCGTATGTATAGAACTTCTTTGTTTCCGTTGGATTTCTTGTGCATCTCGTAGAAGTCAAACCAGGTTCCGGCTTCTGATGAGACGAGTGTTCTCACTGACCCGCTTTGACATTGGAATACACGGTGCGGGATGGTGTATTCGTTAGGTCCGTCAACGGATTTAGATATTATTCGGATCTGTTTTGAATCCGAGTTCATATTGATGAATAATATTCAAATTTGTATTTATTTTTTCGAATACGGATAATATCTGAATTTGAATCGGAGTGGATACGGATATCATACTATTAACTTCGTAAGATATCCGTTCGTAAGTATATATATATATTATTGACTATTGTTTTTTCCCATTCTTGTTCATCATCTTAATAAAGTTGAGAACAATCTCACGTAAAATAGGTTAAATTTGTGGAGCATTTTGAAATCGAAGCGGATGATTCGAATAATTTAAAATTTTTGTTTGAATCAAATACAGACAACTAAAATAATAATCTGTCGGATAACGGATCAAAATAGGATAATTCGAATTTTAAAACGGAGCAGATACGGATAATCATATATTTACTTTGTATCTGTTCCATTGACATGCCTAGTATTCGTCGGTTCCACGTTGGTTTCACGCTGACCAGTTCCGCCAGTTTCATCTCTCCTCGACTTTGATAAAATCTGAAATAAGCCACCCAAATCACCTGAAATGTGAGAAAACCTGACTTTTCTCATTCGAGCCTCGTGCGCCGAATATACCACCCCACGAATTGGCCATTCAACCTTAACTCAATTCGACTGTCAAAGTGGCCCAGTGGGTTTTGTATGTAAATTGCAGCAAAAATTACACTCCTTACTGTTAGAGTGTGGAGTCAGAACTCTTGCGCATCTGCACGGGATCACACTATGTCTCAGGAGCATCCACTGTCTCCAGGGGAGCAACCGCTGCTCCAGGGGAGCATCCACTGTTCCAGGGGAGCATTCTCAGCGTCAGGTGAGCATGGCGAGCATATGCTGTCTCCAGGGGAGCATCCTTCTGTCTCCTGGGGAGCATTCGTTGCATCAGCAGAGCATGGCGAGCACTTGCTGTCTCTAGGGGAGCAACCGCTGCTCCAGGGGAGCATCCACTGCTCCAGGGGAGCATCCACTGTGCCAGGAGAGCATGCCAGGAGAGCATGTCTTTGTGCGTTCTCGCACGGGAGCATATGAAGTATCAGGGGAGCATCTATGGCCTCTGATGAGCATCACTGGCGTCAGGGGAGCATTGCTGTCTGAGTTGGATGCATCGACCTTGTCTGGCAATGCGTCGACCCTGTCTTAGCAATGCATTGATCTGGCTGATGCTAGGGGAGCATCTGCAGCCGCTGAAGGACATACTCGGTCCCAGGAGAGCATCCGGTGGGACAGGCGAGCATGCGCGTCTAATGTATCTCGGGAGAGGGTTTACATTTATTAGGGGTATTATTGTCCTTAATGCCCTGACTAATGATGCCCTAATCTCCTAGTATAAAAGGGTGGGCTGTCTCTTTGTATTGTAAGAGGTCTGTGATTATCTAGTGGAATCCTGCTGCGGCCGTGGACGTAGGAAGGCATCTTGCCTCCGAACCACGTAAAATCCCTGTGTGTTCTTGTGTGATTGATTTTCTCTTCTTCTTCCTCCTCTGCTGTTGTTCTCCTGTAGTGGGTACTCCGGAGGTGTTCTATCTGGGTACTCCGGTGGGGTGGTGAGGTGTTATATACCTCATCGTGTTCTATCCCCAACACTTACAATAGGGGAAGGGGAGAGCCCAAGCCCAGGGGCCAGCTCCCATCTTTCCACCACTTTGAAACGGATTCGGGCAGGGGGGGTGTGGATGATCAATTTGGGTCGGGCTGATTTGGATCTGGCCCCGTTTTGGTCTCCCGCACACAACTACCCATTGTGCAGTGGGAGGGGGTGCGTGGCTCCCCCAGGCCCATTACAAAATTACATTGTAATATATGAAAATTTTTCATTACTCTCCAAAGCTCTAACAAAATTCTTTTTATGGCCCCCCAAGAAAAAAAATTCCCATCCGCCACTGGCTTTATCCCAAAAGAGGATGGAAAACTTCTCAGATTTCGCCAACAAATTTCACATTTCTCTTGGTTGGCACAAAAAAAAAAAACGTAACGTGAACGTATCATCCTCCTCTGCAAATACAAGGGAGATGGAGAGCCCGTGAACCGGTCTGAATCGGCTTGACTCGATTCACCTTCTACAATAAAAAAATAAATATAAAAATATTTAGATATTTAAAATGATATTTATATGTGAACAAAATTATCATATTATTATTGATTTGTTGTTATTTATTATTTTATTTTAGATATATTTGAAGTTTAAATGTTTAAATGAGTATAGATGTCAATTGTGAAAAGTGAAGGTCAATGAAATATTACAAAATTTTAAGGTCAATTTATTTAACCATGTTATTATTATTTTTTTATTTGTATACTTACGTAATCATGATTAGTAATTATACATGTATGTTTATTTATTTTGATCATTATATCTTATTGTCTTAGCTTACAGAATCTGGTCGGATCATGTATCATTATTATAATGACGTTACGGTTCAAATCGATTCGATTGAACGGTATAATCGATTTGAACCGAATCAGTTAATTGACTGGTTCGGTTCGATTGTGATAACATGGATTCCAACAACAAATAGATTTCATCCAGGACGCCGGTGCACTTTAACAATCTCACGGAAGAGGGCACAAGGCAGCCTTTCTGGGTTCTCGAAGAGAAGCTTATCTCAATCATTACCACAGAAACGCAACAAACCTTCTACTGTGACAGGATGACCTAACCATAGGAACATCAGTGTGGGCCGGCTACTCTACGACAAAATGGGCCGAACATCTAAGAATATATCAAAAGGAAAGTGGGGATGTCACGTGTGAGAAGACGGGTATTCTTTAAGAAGTGTTTACAGTATGGGCAGCTTTCCAGTTATTGAGGCATTGTAGCACACAACCGCTACAACCCTATTAGTAAATTATTAAGGCGTGTTTGCTAACCGAGTGAGATTAGCGACGTTTTATGTGAGAGAGAGACGGGGCCCACCGCTCTCTCTCTCATCCGCTCCCCTATCTTAATCGCGCATCAAATACGCCCTTAGTGCTTCATCTAGCCAATGCGTATGTGACATGTAGACCCACAAGTCTCTCTTTTGAGTGTTTCACCTTTTAAACAGATGGGTTGGCAATAAAATTAGTTTAAGGACTAGGGAAGGTCACTAGGATCTTTATGCAGGGACTAGGATGATGCACTGTTTTGTTTATTGTAGAACCCCTCCAGGATCCTAAAAGGCAAGAGTAAAGCGAAGAGGTGAGCAATGGGCAGTGCCGTGTGAATCTTTGAACCTCGTTTGGTGTCTCTGAGATGCATCCAAGGATGAACGTACAGCCACCTTTTCATTAATGTTAAAATTCCAAACTTTGCCTAGTTCCCACTTCAACAATTATTTCGTTCTATAGAATAAGAAAGTGAGAAAGCCACACGCATTTTATCACTTATTGATCAATGATTGGGCCTCTCGATCGATCGTATGTATAGAACTTCTTTGTTTCCGTTGGGTTTGTTGTGCATCTCATAGAAGTCAAACCAGGTCCCGGCTTCTGATGAGACCAGTGTTCTCACTGACTCACTTTGATATTCGAATACACGGTGCGAGATGGTGTATTCGTTAGGCCTGTCAACGGATCTGGATATTATTCGGATCTGTTTTGAATCCGAGTTTATATCGACAGATAATATTTGAATTTATATCTGTTTTCTCAGATACGGATAATATTTGAATTTGAATCAAAACGGATATCATACTATTCGCTTTGTAAGATATCCGTCCGTAATATCATATATCGTATAATATGTATATGTTTAATAATATATTATAAAGTGTAAAATTTGATAGAATATATATATATATATATATATATATATATATATATATATATATATATATATACTAGTCAAATGAACGCGCTACGCCCGTGGATTTACTTTGAGATTTTTTTCAAAATATAATGACAACATAATTTAAATGCACATATAAATATAAAATAATTTCATGTGATTTCACTTTTAATAAGGTTATATCATTCCTTACACTTACAAGCAGTGGGGACAGTGCAAAACTTGTCCCCGGAGTAGACTTGTCTAATATATATAGAATGGCACCAAGATTGCATAATTTGGACCGAAGAAAATTGTTAAAAGATTATGTCCCATGCATTAATGATTGACTTCATCATGATTTATGTGTAAACGATATCACCGAGAATATGAGAAATATAAGACAATTTTAATTTTAATTTCTTAGGCAGACAACCAAGGTATATACAGATATACTCTGATCATATTTGCGAGAAATTCCTATGAAGACTCATAATCCATGGAACATGTACAAGTGCAGTTTTCACAATTTGAAATGCATAAGCATTTCCCAAATCCCACGTCTTCAACTTTGCACTCACATCTCATTTAACCTTACGAAAACAATCACATAAGATCACTTCTATGCATTAATGGAGGATTGATGTAATTTTGATAGAGGAGCGTTCACTTTCGCAAATGAAACTATGTACCACCATTGTACCTTAGAAAGGTGATATAAGCAACAAACTAAGATCTTAACTAAACACACAAAAACTATAGTAAAATATATGCACTGGCCATAGAGCTATTGTCATATCGTAAACTCCTCACAACCCAGTCAGCAGCGTGATCAGAGAAAGAGGGACAAGTTATCTCCAACTTCTTCAATGCCATGTTCTCCTCTAGCAGTGTACGGTTAATTTTTCCTATGTTTTCCCAATTCCTAATTAAACAATGATTAAACAACAGATAAAAAAAACCCATCACTCTCCACTGAAATATCAAAAGCAGTAAAAATCGGGTAATAATTTATTTCTGGCATGAGCACCATTTGTAAGGATTCTTATTTGTTACCAAGCCTTTATTGTCCCCGATAATGCCGATCTTTACAATTCCTAGATAGACTGTGTTTACATTGATCTTTGCTCCTTCTCCCGTAGCATTAACAGAATTTTCCTTGAAAAATAGATAATTTCAGACAATATTTTTAGAAACTAAAGAAAGACAGAGAACATAAGAAAGAAAAATGCAGATGACATATAGCTAGTTGCCTTGCAACTTGACGTGTATAATGTTGATCAATTTTGTGTGTGCATAGGCATGGGATCCACTGTATCTACATGAAAAAAATATTTATTTTTTTATTGGCTTGTTAATAGAATTAAGCATTCATATTACTATTAGAATGGCATTGTTCATTGTCTTACCTCTTAAGGTTGAACATTATCATAGAATTGGAATTTTTCTTTCTTCATCCAGCTATGAATTACAGATGAGACATTGATTATTCTTCCATCTTTCCCCGTTGTTTCTGTTATCTGGATCAACTTCTCCAATAGATTGTCTATCAATAGAAAATGCCCTATAAATCAATAAAGAAAAATATGTAGACCAAATCAAGTCTGACTGTTCTTACTATGTTCCTTTTCTTCATATGACACCACTTCATTTCATTAAAAGTGAGAAGCAGGAAATCTAGAGAGCCTCATATGGTAAACAATTGCAGAAGAAATATCAATACTCGGTATTTAAATCTTACTTGTTATGAAGGTTTTATAAATGCATATGATTGAAATCCAGTTTTTATTTTTAAAATAAGAAATTTGAGTCAACCTTCACAAGGATATCCGAGTAAAACCTGGAGACAAATATCAAGAGTCACTTGTACATCCCACTTCCTTTTTATAATTATTACAATTGTGGTACCATAATTATTACAATTGTGGTACCACCCACTTCTCAAAAAATGTCAAATATCGAGGACTCAATATTCAAGGCTACCTGAATGCCTCAGACAAAGTGAAGAAATTAATGAGTTTTATTTAGAACATAATTGACTTTGTGTCTGGGCGATGCAAGATCTATACTATATACTATAAGAGAAAAGGACGGTTTTTTCCCGCCGATTCAAGATAATACCTTTTTAGTAGCAATAAGCTCAGCTTCTAATGCATCCACACGGCAAATAGTAGTATTGAGCAACTCTTCTTTTTTCGAAGGCATCTCCAATGGCCTTGCTTGACGAGTGTCAACCTTTACTTCTAGCTCCCCGAGCCTTTTCAGAACACAGGAAAAGATACCTGCCTCTGTAAATCCATGAGTGGGTGAGGGAGGACGAAATTCCTCCTTAGGCACTGGGTGAAATGCAAAGGTATTGTCTAGTTCAGAAGTTTCTGAAGTTTTGCTTGGGAATCTGTTTGCAAGGGAAAAGATTCATGTAAGCTAATTGACGTTTGAACAATCTCCTCCACCAGTTTTGGCAAATCATTGATGCCATATAAAGAAACATATTGTTTTCTGTTAGCTATTTATATGCATCTCATCTAGCCATAAGTTTACCGCGCCGTATGAAAAGCTAAAAGAAGATTATATAATTTATTGTAGAACTTTTGGTTTCAATTGTCTGGGTTATTCTTTTGACTTTTAACAGTGGTGTTGTCCCAACTGTTGTGAATGGTTATCAAAGTGGATGGAGAACTTTAATAATGCGGTGCTACCTTCTTGTGGAACTCGCAAAAGCTTCCCTTATGAATTCTCATAAATGCAAGGGAAGTTACAGCTATCCGGAACAACCAAAGACGCCTAAGAAGAAAACATGTGTTCACACCCCACACCACGTTCCACGTGCATGCACGTGAGCGTGTGAGAGAGAAGAACATTATGTTTCATTTAGGAAGAAATGTTAGGTTGATATAATCATGTATATCTTACAAATTAGAGGTTGACAAGCACACTCTGATTCTAATCTGAAGCCCTTTTGTCTAGATAGCAAATAAAGATTGTGTCATTTATGTCACACAACCATATAAAGCCTAAAAAACCAATGAAATCTTCCAAAGACAATTAGCTCCTTCAGTCTAGTAGCCACCTCAGATTTACTTGTTCAACTGTGATAGAGATCAAATAGTGAAACCCATGTATCTAATGAGATATAAGTTACTTATATTCTCTAATAGGTGGGGTAGAGGAAGAAGATTTTACCGAAAGGAAGTGACAATGGATATCCTCTAGCAGAAGGTGACAACATTCTTATTTGCTAATTAAGACAAACAAATTAAGATATGGCTGCTAAACCAGACCCACATGCCAAGAACCAGCCAAAGTGACACAATGTATAAAATGAAAATACAGAGAAGGAGAGAAATTGAAGCAGAAAGGTGTAATTATATATCTCAGAAGTTTGCATTTGGCGTTATCACAAAAACTCATGAGCTAACAATATCGGATTATCTCAACCAATCTACAATAGCTACAAAGTGAAAAACAAAGCGGAGTGGTGAAGCTACTACAATTTTCACAAGAACGTCCACTTTTCATATTATGATCTACCTGTTACCAGCATCATGCACCAAAACAAACTAAAAATGTGCCATTAGAAAGGAACCATCTTTCATTTTCCAAAGCTCATCAGCATAATTCTGGTACCTTGCAAGAGATTTTGCGAGGCAAAAGAAAAGGAAGGGAGCAAAAAGAATGGCATGATCAAAACGAGAAAACACATACAACCGACTGCAGAGACGAAAATGTCAAAAAAAAGAAAAAAATATGGTAGCATATCCTACCATCCGGACATTCCAAACCCAGTCACAAAGCAGAAAAGTAGAAAGAAAAAACAAAAGGACCCAGAATGATCGAGAAAGTGAAAACCCACATTCCAAGAAAAGCCACGAGACATACCCTAAAATTTTTAGGACAAAAAAATAGAAAAACTTAGTTGTAAGAGATCTTGGAAGGATCACCTATAGGCGATGTCCGCATGGGACATCCTCAAGGATCAAGATCGGATTTTGACGAATGGCCTCATCCGCTTCGTAGGGTCAAATCCATCCGCAGGTGAGAGACTGTGGGGTAGGAGCTCAGGCGAAGGCAATGGATGAAAGTGGCAGGAGGTCGCTAGGTCAGGCAGCGGCGGCTTCGCTGCATAGAAGTGGAGGGGGAGAGGCAGCAGCGGCGGGTGGTTTTAGCGGGGAGCCGCAGAGGAGGAAAGGAGGGTGGTTTTGGTGGGGAGCCGTAGAGGAGGGAAGCAGCGGCCGCTGCCGTGTGCTTGGACCGGCAGTGTGGAAGAAACAAAATCCGAACAGATTGAACCGGCGGAAAAAAATCGCCCTTTTGTCTTATAGTGTATATATATATATATTATTGACTATTGTTTTTTCCCATTCTTGTTCACCATCTTACTAAAGTTGAGAACAATCTCACGTAAAATATGTTAAATTTGTGGAGCATTTTAAAATCGAAACGGATAATTTGAATAATTTGAAAATTTTGTTTGAATCAAATACAGATAATTAATATAATAATCTGTCAGATAATGGATCAAAATTAGATAATTTAAATTTTAAAACGAAGTAGATGCGAATAATCATATATTCACTTTGTACCCGCTCTGTTGACATGCCTAGTATTCGCCGGTTCCACGTCGGTTTCACGCTGGCCGGTTCTGTCGGTTTCACCTCTCCTCGACTTTGATAAAATCTGAAATAAGTCACCCAAACCGCCTGAAATGTGAGAAAACCTGGCTTTTCTCATTAGAGCCCCATGCGCCGAATATGCCACCCCACGAATCGGCCATTCGACCTTAACTCCATTCGATTGCCGAAGTGGCCCAATGGGTTTTGTATGTAAATGGCAGCAAAAATTACACCCCTTACAATAGCGGAAGGGGAGTCCAAGCCCAGGGGCCAGCTCCCATCTTTCCACCACTTTGAAACGGATTCGGGCAGGGGGGGTGTGGATGATCAATTTGGGTCGGGCTGATTTGGATCTGGCTCCGTTTTGGTCTCCCGGACATAACTACCCATTGTGCAATGGGAGGGGTGCGTGGCTCCCCCAGGCCCATTACAAAATTACATTGTAATCTATGAAATTTTTTCATTACACTCCAAAGCTCTAACAAAATTCTTTTTATGGCCCCCCAAGAAAAAAAATTCCCATCCGCCACTGGCTTTGCGTATCCCAAAAGAGGATGGAAAACTTCTCAGATTTCACCAACAAATTTCACATTTCTCTTGGTTGGCACAAAAAAAAAAACGTAACGTGAAGAACAATGCTTTGACGTATCATCCTCCTCTGCAAATACAAGGGAGATGGAGAGCCCGAAGGGGAATTCATGTGGGTGCAATCAAATGGATACGCTCAATGAACAACTCGAGAGCAGGCTCGATAAATTTGAATTGGACGGAAGTTGGGGCAGGCCCATTTTCCGCTTTGGTTGGGCCAAATCTGCCCTTGGTCACCTGACTCGTGCTCAGATGAGCACTTGTCTATCAAAAAAAAAAGTAAAATAATAATAATAATAATAATAAACAGCAGTTGGATGACAGGGTTTAATGTTTCTCCCTACTGATACTATGCTCCCACCCTGCATGCTACATGCTGAGGATACGAGTAATAGTAATTACATCACCGATGGTGTCATGTACATTTGAATTTATAACAAGGGACCAAGTAAGAGAGCATGGACAGGAGGAGTAGGAGTTTCCAAGAAGTCAGTCGAGGGCGAGTGTTGCATAGCTTTCCTCTTCGTATGAGCCTAAATGTCGAGCGTCAGATGCTGGATCTTGTCGAGATGAATGGAGGTGGTGATCGCAGAGGGAGAAGCTTCGAGGGAGCAGAGTGACAAGGATGGAGCCTTCCTGTACAAAAAGAAAAGTTCTTCATTGGAGGTGAGACGTCTTGGGAGAACCCTCCGATGTTTAAGTCAACATAAAGTGGAACGATTGACCATAGAGGTTGAATCTAAGGAGAGAGAGAGAGAGAGAGCAGGCTAAATATTGGGGTTGCCCCCCTTTGAGAAGCCGTTGTGATCGACTTTTTATAAGCATCGTGTCAAGGGATATTAATGGCAACCTCACCTTTGGGATGTGCACAGGGAGATAGTTGCAGGGTGTCGGATGACGTTCGGAGTTGGTGGCCATGGTGACGTGCAATGTGTGCCGGGCAGTGTCCAGGGACGGGAATTGAGCCCTATTGTTAATACAGTTGGAATTCGAAAATAGGCCGGAGGCTTCCGATGCGGCGGGAATGCACCACGTATCTAGATTTGGTGGGTCGTACGAAGAGCCCTAAAGTATGGTGTTCTCAGAAGCAGCTCACAAGCTCAGTCTGAGTCGGATCGACCTATTTATTTAGATATGCAAATCTCCGTTGGCATTCTGCCCCCACGGTAAACGAATTTCTGATGTCAAAAATCATTAGAAAAAGAAAAATCAAATTCCGAAGAAATGGCTGCCAAAACGCCTCATCAACTCGAGGCTCACAAATTGCTAGCATCTGAGTTGAGAACTGCTTGTTCCTGACGAGGACTGAAGTAATTTTGCAAGATGATCATATGTGAAGTTTGTTGGATGTGATCACTTTTATTGATTTAAACCACCCGTAATCAAATCAAAGATGGAGATTATTTGCCGGGCTCAGCAATAGACCACACGATACACAGGTGTGTTTTCATCTTAATTTCCAAGTTGTGGAGGAAGTTGATGGACTTGGTGCAAAACCCTCCATGGAGGAGGTCTCCACGACCATTTTAGTTACTGCACCAGAGACAACACCAGGCGAACCTTGATTCCCGAGATCGCAAGTTAAAAGCTTTCATTTGCTTCTGATCGACTTTTGGGAATCGTAGCTTCTAACTAAAGAAAGCCAAAATGATCTCTCTCTCTCTCTCTTTTCCTCTGCCTTTAATACATGTTTGATGTGAAGGTAGAAAGTGTCATGCTGTGTACTCCTTGCCCGTAGAACCAAGGAGAAGCATCCCATCATTTGATCAAATGCTTTCTTAATTTAAACATACATCCATTATGTACGCATATATTGCAAATAAAAAGCGAGATTTTTTTTCATGATTAAAGTGCGGTAATCTGGTCATAGAAAAATATGCAAATCGAGGACTCGCACTGGAGCACTCCGTTAGAAATCATATAAAATATGACAACAGCTAGCGTATGAAACGCATCATATGTCATGCATGTGTCACGCAGATACAAGTTAATGCATACTCGTTTCATTAATCATTTTGTTGACGGGGTTAAAGTGTTGGTGACGATGCTTAAATCGTCGATTTGAGGTTTAGATGCGATGATTAAATAGTTGATGGGTTTAAAATAGATACTTAACGGTTAAATGATCTCAAAATTCACCCACAAATTTCTCCCCACCAGATGTTTGAAAATTTGAGATGTAGCTCTTTGATGTGTTTCTCTCTCTTCTAATAAGAAAATCTACCGAGCATAAAATTAGGAACACTTAACGCAACATTTGATTGGAATTTAAATTTTACAGAGATTTCAATCGTTAAAATCCCTTGTTCATCCCGACCAAGCGACCCCTCGGAAAGGTGCTTTTCAAGATATAAACAAGAGGCAGCCTAACAAGTGTAAACCAAAAGGTTCAGTCCAAGCTCTGTTCAGGGGGTCGACGTCGTTTGTAGGAAGATGAAGTGGGCATAGTCTCCAAGGACAGGGTGGGCAACCTTCGTCCTTTAGTTACAGTACCGATAGGCCAGCCAACATGAGAGCTCGCCAGCTAGGCCTTCGAGCTCTCATGAACCATGATTAATCCCTCTCCGCTGTGTGGCCCCAGCACATATAGGTCCCTCACCATTTCTCTCCTCTGCAACTAGCTATCTACACTCTACGGTGGAAGAGAGAACTGATCAACTGGTTCCAATTCCTCGGCAACATGCACGTAGAATGCAGGTTAGATTGCCGGTGAAAGAGGTAAAGAGAGCTTAACGCTGTTCCTGATTAAGTGCCAAGTGAAACCCACCCACCTAAGATTGCCATGTGAGGAGGGTAAAATCAATACGGCCCATGCACATCTCATTAGCTCTAGGCCCATGTCGGTCCAAGATCCGCACAGTGCATAGTGGATCCTCGAGAGTCGGTGGTCCACACCAGGCGGCCCAATAAAGACGGGCATAGGATTTGCTAGTCCACGAAGGGCATCGATCCAGGCATATCGGATGCCGGATGACCCTCCGACGACCGAACGTTACTCCCACCATCATCGGCCTCCACTCCAGTAAAGACAAGCACGCTCCAAGGGTGCCATAAGACGCACCTGAAGACCTCCCAAGCCGGATAAATGGACGCACAACGGGAAACTCCCCACGATCGCAGAGAGATGTTACCTCACGACTCACGCCCTTCCCTATTAAAGGATGGGTCTCCACCGCCAGGACAACCGCTATAAATAGGCCTCCGATCATAAGAGAGACACATATATACTAACAGACACATACACGCGCGCATACGATCACACGACACTCACGCAGATACATAGAGAGAGCCAGCTACAGAGAGAACGGCCTAGATCTACTTCCGACCACGTTGTCAGCCCTGCGAGCACTCTCCGAACACCCGCTGAGCACATCAAGCACCTCCAAACGTCTCATCTTAACTCCAGGCTTGATCACTCTGCTCTCACTCTCCTCTCTCTTCTTCTTCTTCTGTGGATCCCCACATAAGCACGGTCCTTACTTAAGCATCAAAGAGTTGTCCCCTAGGGTAATGCCCATGACTCATTATGACTCATTTTCCTAGTGTTTGCAGACTTCCACATGTGACTGAACATTTTTCTCCAACAAATAAATCTTAAAGGTGTAATACAAGATTCGGGAGACTATTTTTCCGTCTCTACAACACAAACACTAGGAAACCCGTACGGACTTATTCGTCTCTGCACATGCCATAATCGACAACACAAACACACAAACGAAGGTAAGGAATTAAGGGGAGGAGGGGAAGACAAATCCGTACGGACTTATTCCTTAGTGTTGAGTGAAACCCGCCCAAGATCTCCACGGACGTACCATTATCCCATAAACACAAACACAGAGATGAAGATAGGAAAGGAGAGGAGGAGGGAAATTAAGATAAACTTTTAGGGGATGTTTGATAATCAGTTAGGGTGGGGGCCGGAGCAGACGAGAGAGAGAGCGGTGGGTCCTATCACGCACTCTCCTCACACACAAGAGAGTTAACCGAGGTCAGTTAGGGCAAGCGTGCGCTAACCGTGCTCGATTATCAAATAGCCCCTTAGGGTTACTTTGACAAAGGAGTAAGCCCGGGTAAGATAGATTAATCGGGGTGGGATGAGTTTTTCTTGTATGGCTCTTTCTTCTTATTAGGGATAAAACTAAGTTTTATGAATCCATATAAATGGTTGAAATAAGTCACTTGGGATGAATTAGGGGTGGGTCACCCGGGGTGACATACCGATCCTTAACCCACTCCAAAAATAAATTGGGCCTTCCGGACCACCCCCAACGACAAACCGTTACACATGCCATCGTCTTCTCTGATTGGGTGGCCGTCTTTTCCTGATACTCCCTCTCCTCGTCTCCATGTCCGGCCACACGATCTCGAGTGCTGCCGGAGAGGACCACGCGCAGCTGCAGGAGGGGGAGTGCCATGGAGTACTCTTGGGGCCCCGTCAAAAGGTATCCGTGGAAAGGCGCTTTATATGCAGTTGGAATCGGCCGGCGCTCTCATGTGGCGTTATAATGATGGAGGGGAGAGGGGAAGGCATGGGCCTCCGATGAGCTGCCTTCCAAAGACCAGTGCGAAGATGATGGGGCCGCGGCCGGAGCCCCCACAGGTGATCGATGCCTCCGCGTAGAACCCAACTCAAATTGCTGCGGGCGGCCATGCACAGGGGCACTGTGCAGCGCCTGCCGTGCCCAGAAAGGTAGAGGCGCCCACGGAAGGTACGTGTTAGAGAAGATGATCTAGCAACACTAGAACAGCAGGCCCTTGAAGCACCTGCTGCCACCCTGCGTGCATGCTGTCACCTCCAACATCATGTTCTTCCATCCAAAGCACTGCATAAAACTGCACTTCGCTAAAAAAGAAAAAACAAACCAACCCTGTCGTCGTGTTCTCTTCAAGTACTATTTTTCTTCGATCCCTCTTGTTTGCGGAAGATCTACAAGTACTGCTGATATCATGGTTTCTCTTGACAAGAGATGGAAACTTGTATAAGCACATGCATGCAGGTTTGGTGCACAGTGTCATCTAGTTCCTCTCTTTCTTCCTTGTAAAGAAAATGTGAACGATTTCAAAGTCTGTCATACTACTATGCTTGCCAACTTTCCAACAGAAAACTAATTGAGTAGGTTTTTCTTGGCCTTATATAACCCGTTTGGCGTACGTACGCATTAATGCATAGCTTAATAGCATACGATGGCTGCACGTAGGCAGAATTGCAAAGAGAAGGCGCAGTTCGGCCAAAATACACGAAGCACGCCCCAAAACCTTCTTAATTTAACCTGCATCCACGAAGGAGCAACAAGACGGAGGAGGAGAGGGAGGAGGCTTGCTCTGTTGCGGTTCACATCCTCCGTACTACTTGTCTCATTTTAATCTTCTTATGTGCATGCATCCAAAGTAATGGGTATTTGAATTCCAAGGTATAGCTGAACCATGCATTAATCGATCACATGTCACAGAGAACAGATCTGGATTGTTGGAGCTCCGAATGGATAGTCCTATATCAGAAAATATAGGTGGGTTCTTTGAGTTTATAGTCTTGGATCCTTCTACCTTAACACTTAGATTTTAAGATTTGTAAGATAGTATCAAAACAGATCAATGCCCACTTTACGTCACCTCCTTTCTAATTTGATTTTCACGGTCCATCTTGACCGTGACGACGAGTGTTGGAGCCCCGAATGGATAATCCCATGTCGAAAAATATATGTGGATTCTTTGAATTTATAATCCTTGCCCTTCAATCTTAACACATGTAGCACTCAACTCAACTTCCTATTGCTCTATAGATTGATGAAATACCATACATATGTGTGTATATGTATGTCCCCTTTATCTTTCATCCCATCGTTGTTGATAAAACTAAAGTGATAACCAAATGTATCAACAACAAAATATATCATACGCAGCTATCATTAATGCAACATATATACTTTGCAATCCAGTTGTTCGCAATTGAGAAGCCTAGTTTAACCTCGACTGCAAAATCATCATCGACTCTTGGAAACTAGACTCAGTGAAAGAGAGAGCATGCAGTGTTGCAGATTTGATGTTGCCAACTTGAGACACAAAGGTTACAAGAGGTGCATGCTCCGGGTTCTGGCCCTGCGGCCTGTAACAAGTTAACCATTTCAAGTGGCAACATTAATGTCGGTACACCAATTATGCCCCAAGGGTTGGAGGGTCACGGGTCACTGGTCTCCGGGTCACCCCTCACCCCAGTGGAGGTGACCCGGTTGGTGACTTTGCTCTTCCATGTTTTAAGGGGAAACGCATGTAGGCGCCTCTCTCAAGACGTTGAGAGTCAATTTCTAAAGCACTAGTATGTACTCTTATCTCCTCTTCCATTTCATGTTATCGCTATGACATCTAAAACAAAAAAAAACACTGTCACGTATTGCTATGCAACATTGTCACACCAATTATGTCCCAAGAGTTGGAGGAGTACATGTCACTGGTCTGGACACCCCAGTGGGAGTGACCCGGTTGGTGACTTTGCTCTTCTATGCTTTAAGGTTAAACACATGTAGACACCTCTCTTGAGACGTTGGGAGGTAATTTTTAAAACACTAGTATATACTCCTATCTCCCACTCCACTCTCTGTTATGCCTGTGACGTCCAAATAAAAAAAAACCATTGTCACGTATTGCTATGCAACATTGTCACATACACCAATTATGCCCCAAGAGTTGGAGGATTACATGTCACTGGTATGGGCACCCCATTGGGGGTGGCCCCGTTGGTGGCTCTGTTCTTCCATACTTTAAGGGAGAACACATGTTGATGCCTCTCATAAGATGTTGAGAGATAATTTTTAGAGCGCT
Organism: Amorphophallus konjac; assembly: GCA_022559845.1. Lineage (NCBI taxonomy): Eukaryota > Viridiplantae > Streptophyta > Magnoliopsida > Alismatales > Araceae > Amorphophallus > Amorphophallus konjac. The sequence continues at coordinate 344,343,100 of CM040124.1, forward strand.
AACCATTTGAAGTGGCACCATTGTCACGCACACCAATTATGCCTCAAGGGTTGGAGGATTAAAGGTCCCTAATAACTCGACACTCCAGTGACGATGGTCTGGTTGATGGCTCCGCTCTTATGTGTTCTAAGAGAGAACGTATATATATAGACGCCTCTCTTGAGACACTTTATGGAGCACTAGTATGTACTCTCGTCCTCCTGATCGACGTGACTTCCGAAAAAAATGCATTATCACGTATGCCTCTGCAACTCTAGATTGGTCGAATATATTTAATCAATATCACTACATGGCAGGGTTTGCCGGCCCGGTCGACTCGGTCGACCCGGTCTCTGTTTGGGTCGGGTCGGGTCGCTCCCGTCTCGGTCCGACCCGGTCCGTCACGTTCTAAAACACCACTTTATATATATATATATATATATTATAAAATAATAAAATAAAATAGAAAAACACACATTATATATAAAATATAATATAATATAATAATAAAATAATAGATCGACCCGTCCACGACCCACGGCCCGACCGACCCGGTCCCGGCCTGGGTCGGGTCGGGTCGTGCGAGTCGGTGCGAGACGCACCGGGTCAACAAACCATGCTACATGATCCTCACTGAAATATTATTGGTAGATTTATAGGGAAGCCCTCGTCCATTCTTTTTTTATACCTCGTACGCATCTTGTACAGAAAACTACGGCATCTTTTATGCCACGGCCGGGAGGTAAACGACGGAAACGGTAACCCAGAATGTAGATTATTAACATTTTGGACAGCTAACGGATGTAGTACCCAAAACCAACAAGTTTCATAGGCGAGGGGCGCACTAACGTCATATTCCATTCATTATGTCAATGTTGTAGGGAGATTTACAGAAAAAAAACTATTAAATAAATAATTATAGAACTGTCATTTTTAATTACATAGTTATTGTTATTATTAATCCTCTTGCATGAAAATAAGTGTAAAAATATCCTTCAAATTAATTGTTGTCATTTACATAATCCTCCGTTTCTATTCGCAAAATTTAAATTTTAGATCGTTTGAAAATAACCCTATAGGAGAGTGTTATTTTCATAAGCACATTGTGACAAAAAGAGAGGAGGAGAGACAAAGAGATAGAAATGGTTTAGAAGATGTTAAAGGTAATTAATTTAGTCTTTTTCTCGTATTTGGTGAAGGGATAATGCAGGTTAAATAAGAGTTTTCAACGTAATGCTAATGAAGGGCCGGTGACGGAAAGGATATTTTTAAAATTATCGCAACATAAGGAGGATATCAATTAATAATAGTTACGTAAAGATGTGTTCATTTAATTATTTTAATATGATTACTTTTGCAAATTTCCCTTTGTTATAATTGATATAATTATGAAATAAAACATTAAAATTAAGGGATAGTTGCAAGAAAAAAACCCCTCTTATTTTAACAATTGCAGAATTTATATCCTTATTACACTTGCAAAAATACTCTTGCCATCGCTTGACGTTAACGTTTTGCTAAAATCTCTTATTTTACTTTATTCCGTCTTTAACTAAATTTGGACAAAGACCAAAATACTGATAATCTATCATGAACTCTTTCTCTCCCTTGAAATATATCTCTCTTTATCTATCATTCTCTCTCTCTCTCTCTCTTTGGTATAATGTATCGGTGAAGAGAACACTTTTTTTAATGATATTCTAGTCCAAAAATTTTGTTTTATGGATCTAATTAAACGGACATCTTAAATGGCAATTAATCTGACGAACAATCTTGCACTAATGTTCGTTCGGGAGGATTGTTTCTAACAATAGCTAGGTAAGGATGCTATTTTTGTAATTTTTAAATAATAGGGTTAATTTTATAATCTTTTTTAAATGATAAAGACTTGCTACGTACTCAGGGTGTGCTGCACATTCTTGGAGTGCAATATCTTTAATTTTTTTAAATTTTTTTTAGATTGACTCTCACGGTATCATAATTTGGAGTGTAAATCACGTCGTCATCTGATTATTTAAAAAAATTAAAAAATAAAATAGGTCAATTTTATTTAAAAAAATAAGTTTAATAGTATTTATTCAATTCGATTTTTTTATTTCTTTCTAGATAATCTATTGATGACGTTACTTAGACCCCAAATTAAAATATATTGAGGATCACTCTAAGAAACTTTTTAAAAAAATTTAAAGATATTACACGAGTTGCCTCTCCAAATGTAATTAGATTGCCCCCATAGTTTAATTATCAGTTTATCTGATGCCAATAACACGTACGTCCGTATCAAGTTAGGATACGGACGCATGCAACGCTTGCCGACATCAGATGGGTTAACGTATCCGTTTCCCAGCCTGCGCCCCTTCTGCCATCCCTACCGAGAGAGGATCTCATCATCTCCGGGGAGTGCGAGATTGAAGACAATCAACCTCCCAATTCACGCGGCCAAACAGGCTGTGTCCTTCCCCAAGCTTCCCCGCCCGGACAGCAACAGCCATGGACAGTACTGGAGAGCGGCCAAGCCTACATGCCACTGCCCAGGCACAGCCCTCCCCAGTCCCCACTGGCCCGAACCCCCGACCAATCCCGCCGTGATTAGCGCCTGCCTGGTGCATCTGAGCGAGAAGTGAGAACGACCCCTGCTAGCAATTGACCGGTTGGAGTGCCAACTACCGTCCACCATGGCTTTCCGGGGGGAGAGTGGGGGGGGGGGGGTGTCTTTAACAAGGGATTTGGTAGAAGACAAACCCAACAGGCTTCCCACTGGCACGTGACAAGCTCACAACCCTATCTACTTTGCCGAGGTCTCCAAGCAAAACAGAGACTAGGCAGCTGTTGGGATCTCCCAACACACTAATAAAAAGAAAGAAAGGGGTGCTTTCCACCGTCTTGTAGTAATCTAGGATGGGGTATTCACAAGGAACAGCCACTGCTTGGCCGTAATGGATTGTTGTCAATACCACCATGGAGCTGTCATGACCATCACAAACACATATGGGTTAGCACAGAGCCACAGAGCAATGATGCTTGGTTCAGACAAGTCGTGTCTCTTTTCCTTTTCCACATTTTTATTTCCGGCCGACCTGCTGTTTATGCACACCACCGTTTATGGAGCCAGGCATTTGAAGTGGGGCAAAAATATTTGAATGGGTCGCGCTCCAACGTTCAAAAGAAATTACAATCCGCGTGAAAGCTACATGTGAACAAAATAAAACAAGGGGGGAGCGAGCCTCGGGAGAGAAAAGAGAGAAATGGCAGATTATATATATATATATATAGAGAGAGAGAGAGAGAGAGAGATGAGAGAGAGAACAGGGGAGGGGGTTCCTCACCCTATATAACTGGCCCTTCCCTGTCGACAATCTTATCATTCCTGTTCCCCTTCCCATCATGAGGACTTCTTCCCTATACGTGAAGAAACAAACCCACTTCCTCTAAATCCCCACGCTCCAAACACCCCCTTCCTCCCCCTTCTCCTCCACCTTTCTGAAGGGTTCCTTTGAGAGGGGAGCCAGGGCAGCCCAGGCCCACCGCCCCGAGAGCTAACCCCGTTTATATTTCAGGCGCAGCCAGTCTCCAGTCTCAGCCCTCCCCACCAGCAACACCTCCCCCCATCCACCCACCCACTTGTGGAGGAGACATGCACAACCAAGTGGAGGTCTTGCTGCTGGCTCTCTTCTTCTCTTATCATGCTGTCCAGCTCACGCCGCTGCGTGCATTAGCGCAGGCACCCGACGACCCCGGCTTCCCACCTTGCTCGGCCGCGGACAGGGCCGCCCTGCTAGGCTTCAAGGCCGGCATCTTGAAAGACACGACGGGCATCCTCTCCTCATGGACGGGCACCGACTGCTGCGGCGCGTGGGAGGGGGTGGAGTGCCACCCCAAGACGGGCAGGGTGACCCGGCTGCAGCTGCAGACGCCGCGGGGGGGCGCCGCCGGCGCCGGGCTCTACATGAAGGGCGTGCTCTCCCCTTCTCTGGGCAACCTCCAGGCCCTGGAGGTGCTGGTGATCAGCGGGATGAAGCAGATCAGGGGCGTCATCCCCGGCAGCCTCTCGAGGTTGGCCGGCCTCACCCAGCTCTACCTGGAGGGCAACTGGCTCCAGGGGACCATCCCTTCGGCCTTAGGTAAGCTGCCTTCCCTGAGAGCCCTCTCCCTGAGTGGGAACCGCCTGCAGGGGCAGCTGCCCCCCGGCTTGGGGTCCCTTGGCAATCTGCTCCAGATTAACCTAGGGAGGAACCTCCTGACTGGTCCCATCCCACCTAGCTTCAGAAACCTTCATGGGTTGCAGTACCTTGATCTCAGCTACAACCTCTTGTCCGGGGGGATACCTGGGTTTGTGGGGCAGTTGCAGAACATCACATTCCTAGACCTGTCCAGTAACCAGTTCTCTGGGGAGCTACCCACATCCCTGTGCAGCTTGCCCAATGCTCTGGACATCTCATTGAGCTACAATAGGCTGACAGGAAGAATCCCAACCCAAATTGGCAGGCTCAGGTCCCTCAACACTCTCAGCCTTAGCCAGAATCTCCTCACAGGCCCCATCCCAGAGTCTATAGCCGGGATGCAGAAGCTGTGGTACCTCAATCTCTCCAGGAACGCCATAACAGGTCCCCTCCCTGGAGTTCTTGCAAAGGGCCTCCCTTCCTTGCTCTCCATAGACCTGTCCTACAACAGCCTTCATCTGGAGACCATCCCGGAGTGGGTGAGGAATAGGGCACTCAGGGATGTCCACCTTGCAGGTTGCAACATAAGGGGAGCGTTGCCGTCATTCAACAACGGAGGGTCCCTGAACTCCTTGGACCTCTCTGACAACCACCTCACGGGGGACATCACCCACTTCCTCACCAACACGTCGAGCTTGCAGGACATAAAGCTCTCGGGCAACATGCTGAGGTCCGACATTTCGGGGCTGGCACTGCCGGACGGCCTGTCCTCCCTCGATCTCCACTCCAATCAGCTCTACGGCTCCCTGTCGGGGATCCTCCCCAAAATTGGGGACTTCATGGAGGCCCTGGACCTCTCCAACAACAGAATCACTGGGGCGCTGCCGGAGTTCAGGGAAGGTCTGAGCTTGAGATGGCTCGACTTGTCGAAGAACGGCATCACGGGAGGGATCCCCACATCTGTCTCGGAACTGAGGGGTCTGGAAAGGTTGGACCTTTCGAGGAACCAGTTGAGGGGGAGCATACCCTCAAGCTTGGGGCAGATGACGAACCTGAGGTACCTGGACATAGCAAGCAACAGCATCGCGGGGAAGATACCAGACAGCTTACTGGAAATCAGAGGAATCCAGCATGCAAACTTCAGAGCAAACATGCTCTGCGGGCAGATACCACAGGGCCACCCTTTCAACGTCTTCCCAGCCTCTGCTTACGCGCACAACCGGTGCTTGTGTGGCAAGCCTCTGCCACCCTGTAAGCAGAGGCCTTGATGGGCATGAACAAGAGAATAAACCGGCAAAGTGCTGGCCTCACAAAGAAGGTCCCATATGATGAGAGTATCATTGGTTAGATGTAGTACCTGTTTCTTTATTCTTCCTTACGATTCTAGCATTCACAGCCAGACTGTCGTCTTACTTGTTAACCCAGCACTCAGGGAGACTTGAAACAATGACTAATATCAAGCAATATGAATGTTAAAGCTTTATTTTTTCATTTTTTACAGCATTTAATGTTATCATGGGGAAACGATTCGGCTTAAACACCATAGAATCCAACATAGAGAGGCTGAAGTTCCATCTTCTCACAGTGGCAACCTGACATAGTTGAAGGACCACTATGAACACATTCAAATTGTAAGGTCTAGGGGCATTGCGTGACATTGCAAGGTGAAATAAACTGCACATGCGCATGAAACAGATTGAAAGCAACCACAGGAAGCTTCCAAAAACGAGCAACATGCCCACATCCGAGCATTTGTCTGGACCAATGAGCTGATGATATCCAATAAACCCCATCAACATCGTATCCATTCACCAGGAGGATCTTTTTCAAACATTTACAGAAGAACCTAGATAGAAATTGATTACAGATGCCATAGCCGGCTTTCCCTACGGCTAAACCTGTCTCAGAACTGCAATCACTCTTCTTCATCTGCTTCCTTCTTCTCCTCCTCCTTCCCCGATCCTTCATCTTCCTGGGTACACATAAAAAACAAACTTGGGTGAACAAAACGCGAAGCCAGTCACCGGGAGAAAACAGCGAACAAACTTGGGCGCATGAGGAAAACGAAATCAAACAAACCTCATCCACGGCATTCTGCTTTCCCGCGGCCTTCTCGTACTCTGCCTTGAGCTCCGCTGCTCTATCTTGGTAAGGTTTCTTCTCCTGTTGACGGAGACAAATCGGAGCCATCAGTACCTTCGGCCCCCAAACCAGAAAATGAGAAAGTTCTATAAACAATACTCACTTCATCAGTCATGGACTTCCATTTCTCCCCACCTTCCTTGGCCGCCTTTTTAGACAGATTGACCCATGATCAGGACAGGGTGAACATATAAAAGAACATACTAAACTATGGAAACAAGACAAACAAAACAACGGGTAATACCGCGGAAACGCTCTTTGAGTCAGGGTTCGCCTTCTTGAACTCCTTCCTGAAATCATCCCTGAAACCACAATCCACACGGTTGAGAGAATGTTGGCAGGCTGCATTCTCCATACAACATGGGCAAGTTTAGATAATTTTTTAGAATGGATTGGAAGGATGGATCATGGCGGACATTACATAAAGAGAAAGAAGGCGGTAGGAGGCCGCTTGGGCTTGTTCGGATCTTTCCCCTTCTTCTCTTTCTTGCTCTTTCCTTCCCTGTCTGAAGACGTAGCTCTCTTCCTGCACTCATCAATTTGTTTTGTAGAGCTTAGTTTTCTGGGCAGAAGAAGAAACCCGTGCTACAAATAGGACATCATTTAACGCCTCGGAGCTCACCTTTCTGTAGGCTTCTTGACCTCCGTAACCTTCTCCACGACCTGAGCCTCTGGTTTGCGACAATATTAACAAAAGCAACAAATCACAGGCACTGGTATGGGTCGGACATCTTACAGAAACAAAAAGAAAATTCGGAAGAATCGGAACGTGGAACAAGGGGAAAATGATCGAACACGAAAAGTGAGATGAGATCAAGGCGAGAACAAGTACCCAGATTCATCCTGATCTTGGAGTCAAGGCTGCAGCTGTGCATGTCAATGAGCCCCACCGGCACGTCTTTGTTACAAGCCTCGCTGGACACACAGCACCACCGTTCAGAAACGAACAAATCAAAGCAACCCATGGAAGAAGCCTCACAAAACGAGAAGGGAACGGAGGATACCATCTGGTGAAAGCACTGCCGTTCCTGGCACGCTTCAAAGTGTTCTCGACCGCCACCCGCTTCCTCGCCTGCGGCGGGTTCGACTTGGAGCCGGCCATCCTCCTCTACAGATAACTGCGGGAGAATCGAGATGGTTGTAGCAGGGGAGCGGAGAGACGAAGGGAGGGAGAGGCAACGCGCGCAGGATGGCGAGCTCGAAGGGGCTGCTGCGGCGGCGATTTAAAATGGAAGAAGAAGAAGAAAATCAAAGATGGCGCCTTTCTTCTGTTTGCGTTTTCCCGCGCGCGCTCTCCCGAGTCTTCCCGCGCGGGAGAGGGCTGAGCGTCTCAGACGGGGATCGAGTTCTGCGAGCCGTCGATTCCCGGGCGACGGACGGACGAGATTCGCGCGTGGGTCTGCCCTGCCGCCGCCGGCTTAACCGCCGTTTCGTTTGAGGGCGGGAACAAAAAGAAATGACTTTTTCGGAATTGACGCTGGGGGGACGCGGGGAGGACGGAAAACAGAAGAGGCCCAGTTGGGTCCACTGGTGGGCCGGGCCTCAACAAGCCCGAGGGCGGCCCAATTTCTTTTCCCCTTATCAGTCGGCCCGCCCGAGCACTGCGGTCGAAAGGTTCCACTAGAGCCGACACGAGAGTGCATTTCTTTGCGAATAAAACTATGCCATTGTTCTATTTTTTTTGAGATTTTTACTCATATATCCTCGTAAAATTTAATTTTATTAAATATATTTCTCATCTAAGTATATTATCATTAATATCTTTCATTTAGACAGAAATATTATAATTATACCTTTTAGTTTATCATCATCGACGGAGAGAGAATATTCTGTGAAATATGTCATTCTACGTCGTTACATCTAGAATATATTTGACAAAATCGAATTTTACAGGAGTGTATATACAAAAATCTTACTCTTTAACTCACACTTAACTCGGGTTAAACACACGGGAGTTACGGCAAAGGCATAATCGTTATATTACTCATATTTCGAGGATATCTATGATAATACGTAGAGGTATATTTGACAAAATTAAACTTCATGAGAGTATATATATGTAAGAATCCCTTCTTTTTTATATCAATTGCCCCGTCAAGGGGCTCATGGTATGGTCCGATAGAGTTAGGTGCTCATGGTATGGTCCGATAGAGTTAGGTTTGATGCACACTCGAAGTTGCTGCACACTTTTGGATGCACAGTGATTTAAATTTTTTTATCTTTTAAAAACTTTATGAAGTTGATCCTAAAATATGTTAACGTGAGTTATAAATCACGTCACCATTGAATTATCAAAAAAGAAATAAAAAATCAGATCAAATAAATAATATCGTGCCTATTCTTTTACAAATCAATCTACTTTATTTTTTAAAAATAATAAAATGGTGACGTGACTTATACCTCAAATAATAATATCTTAGAGTCTACTTTAACAAAATTTAAAAAGATAACACACTTAGGGTCTCTTTGAAAAGCGAATATGGGAGTGGGATAACCAAACGATGAGAGAGAAAAGGTGTGAGTCTCACTTTTTCTCCTCACACACATCCTCCACTAATCGGGATGAGGTGACGTATTAGCACCCACCTCCCTCGAATAAGTTATCCCACCCGATTTTTAGAATCCCTTAAATTGTGCCAAACTGTCTGAGAAGAAGAATTAATATGAACAAGTGCCAAACTGTGTACTGAATGTAATTTGTGATGAAATTGACATTTCATGCTGGTCAATAGAGAGCCTTCGTTGCCATATCCATAAGCAGGGTTACAAACTCGGCAGATCCAACCATGTTGAGATGTGTGAACGGTGAAAAGGCACAAAAAATAAAAGCAGATAATTATAAATAATAATCATATTACGCATATAATTATAGAAATATGATTGTTAGACATGCATTGATTAACATAACATCACATGCAAAAATATCCCTCCAATCCATGCATCATAATTTTCCGTCAAATAAATATAACTAATTCGACTTAAAATCTAACCACAGTTAAAACTATACATGTTCCTAATGTATATATTAACCAATTAGCACAAAAATGTCCCTAACTTGTAAACATAAGCAAAAATTTTCTCTCTACTATATTGCGTGACACATTTTTAGATGATAATGTGTATGTATTAACACATGTATTATTGAGTAAAACTTGTTGTTCACCATGGGCCCTTTGACGCGTGGGTGGGGTGGTGTACCGGAGGGGGGGGGGGGGCACGAATACGTCACCTCACTCCGGTTAACTTTGATCGTGTGTAAGGAGAAAAGATGAGACCCACATTTTTCTCTCTCATCGATTACGTATTCACACTTTCTTATCCGTGCGTCAAAGGGGCCCCAAGTGTCCATTTGTCTGAGTGTTTTCTTTTTTTTCTCTTTTCGTTTTGTCTTTTCGTTCGCGTATCGATCAACCAATTAACTAACTTGTAGTCAACTGACTGATTGACGACGCGGGCGTGCCAGTCACATACGTGACGATTCTATTGTGCGCTCATTCTGACCCATGTAGGGCGAATGTGAGGTTCGGTCGGGACCAGTAGTCCGCCATACCATAAAGGCTATGGCGTTAATTACATCCCCCACAAGGAGGGAACACCTTTGATTAATTGCCGAGATATCGGGCTGTCGGAGCCGGAAAAGGGGACTACATGATGATTATTAATTGAGGTACTTGCATCCTTCTATGATTAGCATAAGAAATCATCCCATAAGGGGGGGAAGGAGTTAGAATGATGTGACGACACGATTCGGAATGAAACCGGTGCAGTGCGCGCGAAGACATGGATCAAAACGCTTGAAACGGCGCCCTGAAACGTAGGTAAAAAGTTTAAAACGGCGCCGTAACCGTAGGTAAAGGGGCAGGCCGTTAAAACGGCGTGGGAAACCGGGGCGCGCCGGGAAGGCCGCGCCGGGAAGGCCGCGCCGGGAAGACCGCGCCGGGAAGGGCGCGCCGTTTTAAGGCGTGATCGCGCACGAACGCGCCGAATTAACCCGACTTCAAGGAGACATGAGTCTCGTTAGTTTATTCATGGATTTATTAAGATTTTGAATGGCTTTGAGAATTTATTAAGTTGATTGTTCGTGGAATCGGTGCCGAGTCGTTTAAAGGCCGAGTCACGGGCTCACGTGAGGCGATTGTTCCGAGCTTAACTCGTTCGAGCCGAAATTTCGGCAGCATCTCCCCATCCCAAAGGATGGTCGGGGAGACGCAGGGAGTACTCACGTGGCGGAGCAAACCCCTAAAAGTCGGGTGGCACAACGGCGGCCGGCAGACCCAAACGGACAGGAAAACCCCGAGGGCTAGCCTGCTAGGGGTACCGAGTCCGTGGGTAACGGTGAGTGAGTGAGGTGACTCGATACGGAAGCGAAAACCCCGAGGGCTAGCCTACGAGGGGCATGCGACCCGAATCACCACACCACTCGAATTGGGACGACCGAGTAGAGAAGGGAACCCCGAGGGCTAGCCTACGAGGGGAACGCAACCCATGGCCACCACGAGGCCCATCAAGGACCGTGGATTTGTAGTGTTGGGATTATCCCAATTTCTGTATGCTCACTGGCCCTCGGAGATCCATTACTGTCAAATAGATCCCTCGAGCCGGGAGGTCAAAATAAAAGAATCAGGGGGGATGTTCCCCTCTCCCCGGTCATCGAATCTCCTTAAAAGGACGGTAACACGACGCGGATGCAACTCATACTCAGTCGGCAAACTGATCATGATATATACAGCTATATATATATATATATATATATATATATATATATATATATATATATATATATATATATATATATATATATCTCCGTATGTGCATAGAGAGATTAGTAAGTTAACAGAGCGATCACCGAGCTAACGCTCGGAGAACGATGATGCGGAGAAACCAAACATCAAGCTTATAGGGACAGCCTTGTTCCCTCCTGTTTATGATCAGAAATAGGGGGGAGGGGCAAACGGACAGGCCCAGGGTCGACCAGTAAGACATACATGCGTATATCTCGGACGGAGAAGCCTTCGACATTCCAGGAAAGGAAAAGCCCCAGGGAGAGGGGAAATTACTGTAGCCCATGGTGTACCAGGGCGTATCCGGCGTCGGAGAAGACGGGTACGGAGCTCGTTCGCACCGTGAAACAAGCAAACATGCAAACAGAGAGTAAAGGAAGCAGATGGGAGAGATGACCCCGACGCCGGGCATGCTCACCTCCATCCGTCTGGTGCACAGATCATCGGAGAGATGTGCACATGCGCACATCACCCTCCACGGCGCCGGCACTGTTGTACGGCGCCGTATCAATGGCCACATAAAACAAACTTAAGGAGGAAAAGGAGGCAGCGATGCAGAGGTAGAGTAAGGCCATTAGACTCTTTAACCCATTGATATACATATTCATTCATTCCACGGTAAACAGATAAAATATATACAAGCATATTCCGACGCCGGCGTTGTCGCACGGTCGCCGTTTTGCATTAACAGAGGAAGCTCATTCCGAACGAAGAGAAAGGGGTAGAAATAACGGTGAGAGAAGGGGGAGGAAAGGCTCGTATCATCGCCCCTCCCCCGTCTCACTTACATTCTATCAGGGAAAATCCAAAAGGGAAAAGAGGAAGGTCGTCGGGAGAAATCGCGGGGCAACCCACCTAAGCAAATGAGAAAAACAGGTGGCCTCCTTCTTCGACTCCGGGGAGCTCGGATGGAGTAGGGTGGCGGCCGCCGAGAGGTTCGGACGGGAGCTTCCGCAGATAGACGAAAACCCTCCAACCCTTCTCTCTGGACTCCTCCTCTTTCTTTCTAATTCTCTCTTTTTTTTCTTTCAAATCCGCCTCGCTTTTTTTTTATCGGGTCCCCCCCCCCTTTTTTTTTTCTTCTCTTTGATCTGTCGACAGGCTATATATAGCCTTGGGGTTAAAACGGCGCCCCAGGAAGCGCGCCGGGTTGACGGCGCCGGGGAAGGCCCCCTATTTGGTCTTTGCGCGCCGGATAGACGGCGCCGGGGAAGGCCCCCATTTGATCTTTGCGCGCCGGTTTGACGGCGCCGGGGAACACTCCCTTTTGATCTTGATGTGCCGGTTTGACGGCGCCGTTTTAACTTGCTCACTTGGCGTGTAGTCCGGTGGACCCGGAGATGATTCCGGAAGCTTCCGTCCACTGTTCGTCTCACCCCGGTCATCAAAGGGCTCTGACGGGGTGTTCACGAAGCTCCTGATAGGACGAATGGCCTTAAATAAGACTTCGTGTGTGTCCGGTCCGAGCACACGGGTGTCCTACTGACATAGTCTTCGGCACCGTGATTTGTGCTTCTGGCTGAGACGAACTCGGGCTCGAAGCTTCCTTGCAGGATGATGTTACATCCCGGACAGTTCCACCTTGAATTGGTGATCAATCGGCCACTAGCGGGCCCACTATGGCAAGAAGCCGAATCCGTGCCGGATAATCGGGGTCTTCTGCTGATAGGATCTTCGGCCCCTTGTTACGGATGGCCGAGGACATTCTTCCTCCTTAGGAGAGTCATTGGGTAGACCGTCGTCCTTGGTCGGGCGACGGATGTGGGGTAGCGGCACGACGAGGTCGATGCCGGATCATTGGGCAGGCTTGATCGTGCCGCCGGTTGGTTGCGGGTTTACCTCGGCTCTCCTGAGGTAAAGTCCCCGACGTTCCCTTCGAGGTGACTCGGGGCTTTGTCAGCTTGAGGGGTCCTCTTGATAAGTTGATTTTTATCGGCTTCTGTGCTTCAGTGGGCCGTATCATTCATCCTTGCGGCTTGGTTGCCAGAGGATCATATTTTGAGTGCCAACAAATGCCCCCCAGACGTAGGCGGTGCAAGTGAGGCAGGAATGCGGCAAGGCCTGCGGATGAGCTTCGTTTGGCTGACGGAGGCCCGACCGGCATTTAATTCTGGCGTCGGATGTTGATCCGACGAGGCAGGAAGCCTGATGGCGTTGCTTAAAACGGCTTGGCCTTTGCTTCGAGAGTTAAAACGGCGCGGCCTTTACGGCGCGCCCTGGGCCTTCGAGGTTAAAACGGCGCGGCCTTTACGGCGCGCCCCGCCCCTTTCTGGAGTTAAAACGGCGCGCCCTCCCTGGCGCGCCATTTGCTTAAAACGGCGCGCTCCGGGGGGCGCCGTTTTAACGAGATGAGAGGGGGGCCTATAAAAGGCTCTCTTCTCCGTTTTTTCTTCTTCAGTCTTCATTTGCAATATTTTTTTCTCTCTCCTCATTCCTTTCTCCACCTCTCGCGGTGCTGAGTAGATCTTGGGCTCGGGCGGTTTCGCCTGTGAGTGGGTGAGTTGAGTGATATTGTTCTTTGGGTTTTGAACCCATTCTTCGGGCCCCGGGAGGCTTCTCGTAGGACTTGTCCTCGGAGCTAGATCCCTCGGGTGTCCCATTCGGCCCTGGCTTAATGCCTATGGCTGCTTTTAGGGGCTGCTCCCATTGTGGACGGCTTCCGCTTTCTTTTTGGCAAACCCTCGAGCTAAGGAGATGCTGCCGAAATTTTGTCAGAAATATTGTTTTGATCCACTAATTTCTGACTTTTGTTTGTTCTTTTCCGGGTGCTGTTTTGCAGATAACATGGCTTCCGGCTCTTCTTCCTCTGTATCTCGGGTCGCCGTGACATGGAGGGACGTCCATTCCCTTGATCGGGGACTCCGACGTGTAGCCGTGGTGGCTGAGTCTTCGGACTCAGAAACCGACACAGTCGACACCGGCCATTTGTTGATCCTCGACGGCAACCAATTCAGATATGACCGAGGGGACAACATCAGACGGGATCACCCCAAAGACAAGCACCTGATGGCGTTTCTCGAGCGCTTCAACCTCGGTGGGAAGCGTGATTTAATCCTGGTCCGCAGAGCTGAAGGAGCGCTGCTGGCGGAGCTGGACAGCCTGACTGAGTCAGTCACATATGGTATGCCCATGTACATCCCCGGGGAACCCAGGAAATGGGGGGCTGTGCTCGGAGTGCAGGAATTATCTCCCGAGGCCGGGATGCTGACGAGGGCGCCGCAATACACACCAGCTCGCTGGAATGAGACCGCCGGCCGTGTTGACAGGGAGAAGCCCATATATGGTCTATTCCTCGCACCGCTCCATTGGGGATATCGAGACGAGCCTTTTCTGTTGGACTGCTTGGCAGTCCGGTTCAAACATCAAATTTCAGTGGGGTGGTTTGGAGAGCTCAAAGCCACCGATGCTCATGCCTTCAGACCGAGAGCGGTTGAATTTACAGACTTTGTGTTGCGGCAATATGCCCCTATCTTGGTGCACGCCAGAATTTATCAGAGTGTATACGCTTCCCGGTATAGATACCCAATCTCCCGAGGCCTATGCTGCGGGATGATTGAAGCCTTCTGCCCAGAGTACAATACTTTCTATACTGCAGAAGGTGAAACTTCATTGGATTTATGGAGCCTTTCTCAGCTGAGCGGCTTGCCGATAGATGGAGAGCCATATGAAGAAGTGTGCTTCGCAGACTAGCTGAAGGACCAGACCGATGGTGAAGGCAACTATTTCACGGGCTTCGCCTATCGTTATTTGATGAAGGCGTATCGCACCCTGCTGCGCCTGACACTTGACTCGCGGGAAGCGCTAAATCCCGGTGAGAAGAGGCGCGTGCGGATGGGCACGTGGCTTCAATATTTCTTTGGTGGGGAGCAGCATTACGAGGACTTCCCCACAGTGGTTCCGACAGCGGTGGCGCGGAAGAAGAGGGCTCGGCGCCAAGCAACATATCCTGCTATCTCAGGGAGAGGGCGACAGGCCGGCCCGAATCCCACGGGAGTTGACGCAGTTACACATTGTGCTGCGTATTTGACATATTGGCTTTGTTCATTCGCCCTTCCCCAAGGAGATGAGACGGTGATTAGGCCGGAGGCGATTTATCCTGCCTGTTTGATGGCTTGGGGGACGAAGCTGTCCTTGTGCCCTGTGGCTTTATGCCTTATATACAAAATGTTGGGGGATTTGCACAAGTCACGCATCCCCAAGAATTCGCGGACAGTTGGTCCCCTCCACTTTTTCAATGCTTGGGTCTGCACCCTAGTTCCGGAAGCAGCTCCCCGGTCAATGCAGTCGGATCGTCCTTTGCCACGGATGATCGAATTTGCCAGTGTTGAACCGTCTTCACTGGCGGACCAGCTTTTCGCCATTCGGGGGAAGTTGACGACAGTTCCAACAGATTCCCCTGGCGTTCTGCATTTCTGGAGTTTGGTTGCCAGCTCCAGCCCTCTTGTCAACCGGATGCGGCAATGCCGATTATTTGAGACAGAGGAATTTATTCATCAGCTGACCGGGTCGAAGAGCACAAGGCCAATCTTGGAGCCGGAACTGGTGGAATGGGCGTTGTCTATTCGCCCCAGTGTTCTAGTCTTCAGGAAAAGCGGCTTGCTGTGGCTGGAACCGTATTATCCTTTCCGCTTCAGTCGGAATTTTGGGTATGACCAGCAAATTCCTTCTTCTTCAGCCCAGTTCAATCTGCCGAATAGACACAGGGCTGGTCAGACGGCTACTGATGAAGCCCGTGGATGGTGGGACTACTTCCATCGCCGAGAGGATGTATCCTTCAGGGTGCCAACCCCGGCTCGCCTGCCCCGAGTGACTCCAGACTTCATCAAGTGGTGGAATGCACGAACGGGCTTTTATCGGAATTTCCGGAAGGATTGTTGGCATGCTGCCGAACGCCATTTTTTAGACTCCCAGCGGGAGCCCATTCTGGATGTTGATCCAGCCTACTTGAAGAGGCTGAAATCTTGGTCCAATACTGAGGTGGCGGCATATGTAGAAGCCAGGAAAGCTGCGAAGGGCAAGTCGTCCCGAGCCGACCCGAAGATGCCAGAGATCTAGAGGGATGATTATATTAAGACTCTCTGGGGGCTGTGCCGGGTTAGCAGCGAGAGGGTTGCTCTCCAGACGATCCCCCTTCCGGTGGAAGAACCTCTTCCCAGTACGGCGAGCTGACGCCCGGAAGTCGACCATTTTCATCCTTATCGGACCTTCATCGGGAGGGAAAACAGGCGGGCTGACTTGTACACCACCACCCCCTGGATATTCGCCCTACTTCATTCTCATGGGCTTTCAGTTGATAGTCCGTTAGAAGCCATTCGGAACCATCAGCTTCAAATATCCTTCAAGTATGTAGACGGCTGGGGATTCGACCACTTGAGCTTATATCATCACTTGTCCTCCTGCGGCCATGAAGATTTGGCCCAACTGACGGAGAAAAGTGAAACTATTGGTGATGTATGCTGGCTGATCCGCGAGGCGGCTTCCCGGGACAAGGCGCCAGTATTGCTTTACTGGCCACTCAGTCCTCGATATACGGGGATGCCATGTAATGCTTGTTTTCTTCTTCAACCCTGGAGTTGCTTCCCCTATATTCAGTGTGCATCTTCTTACTCATGTGTTTTTTGCAGCCCGCCTTTCTGCGGGAGCGACTCGACACTGTAGGGAGCTGATATCTAAGGCGGAGAAGCCTTCATATTTCAACATTCCAGAGCCGGCTCCGACCACGACGCCATTACCCCCTGGGGACTCGCGGAAGCGGACCATGTCTCAGGTCAGGGAGGCCATCAGCAGGGCTAAGAAAGCCAAGAGGGCAGAATCCCGTGCCACTCGGGCACGTCGGAGGAAGGCTGCTGAAGAGGAGTCTACGGTTCCCCTTCCTCGAGTTCCGTCATTTTCTGAATTTGAGGCCGCCTGGACACAAGGGCCTGAAGGCGAAGGTGACTTCTTATTCTTGCATGGCTTATTTGCTTGTTTCGGCTGCCTGGGCTGACCATCTTTCTTTTCAGTAGTTGCCGGCACTATCCCTGCCGTTGTTGGGTTGGAGGCGGCAACCGGAGCTGCTGTTGGAGAGAGAGAGAGGGAAGTCCCCTTGACCTCTGTTGAGGGCGACTTGCCTTCACCGACACCCCATCGAGAAACAGAAGGTAATTTGCAGCTCGTCCGTAGAGCTGAGTGGCATGTTGTAATTTCAGTCAAGTCCTGATTGTTTATTGTCCTTTGACTCCAGTCGACATTCGGCCCATACTGCTCCCTGAGGTTGGTGCCTCGGCAGGGGTTGTCATCGGAGAGTAAGGGCTTCCAAGGGACCAGCCCCTGGATACTTCGCCGATAGATGTTCCCGAGATGGCGATCGCCGAGGAGGTTCTGGATAGAGGGCCTCCTCTCAGCGGCCCGGTTCATGCTCAGGTCCTGGAGATCAGAGGACAAGCAGAAGAGTCATCCTCTTCTGAACAGGTTGATTACGGCGGCGGCTCCGGCGATGATGAGGGGTTCCCGATGGCGGACACCGAGGCTGAGGACGCCGGGGCTTCATCAGCTTATGAGAGCGACCTGCCAACGTTTAGCCCTCCGAGGCTATTGGGAGCCGAGCACGGGCCATCATACCCGGCTACAGGAGAAGGGCCAGAATCTTCAGAGGTCACTTTGGGAGGCCTAAATATAGTGCCGGTCGAGGTAGGAAGTATCCCGATTCCCACTTGCAGCACTTCTTTTAATTTTCAAGCCAGCTGGCTGATGTACATATATGGAATGCAGGCTGAGGTGGTACCGCCGGCTATAATGATCCGCATACCCCTTCCAGACGTGGACATGGGTCAGTCGGCCTTCCCACCAGTTGTGCGTCCCATTGCCCTGCGGCTTCCACGGACCTATGCTGCTGCAGCGGCCCCAGAGGAACCCGGTGTGACTGCCGAGGTTTGCGGCCCGCCCGAGGTTGCAGGGGCTCAAGCCCTGGTTGCCGGTGACGAGTCATTGCTGAAACCGAGCGACCCCCCGGAAATAGAGGCAGGGGAGATTATTGCAGGCGAGGCCGATATCATTAAAACTCTGTCGATCACAGAGGGCTCTCCTGCCTCAGCGGCCGGTGAGACTGCTCAGAAAGAGCAAGCGCCCTCCGTCGCTGACACGGTTGTTGTAGCCTCACCGCAACGGGCGGGCAAGGAAGCTGCCATCGTGGAGGTTCCTCCAGTTGATGTAGCCGCAATAGTCGGGCTGGATGTGGGCGTCGTACAGACTATGCCGTCGACGTCCCTCGGGGTAGCCGGTGATATCTGGGCCGAGGTAGATGGCAGGGTAGACTTTCAGCTCCCCGAGACTTCGCCACTGGGCCTACAATTTTCTGGAGACATGGTGTGGCAGTCTCTGGATAACCTCCAGCGGGCCATGCTAGCTTCTCCGGACCTAACTTATCTTCAGCTGAGAAGCTTGATAGATCATCTCTCCCGATCGCTTTTAGCATTCGGTTGTCCAATGGATGATTGGACCCCGCGGGTTGTGATGTTGTTAAAACATGCCAACAGGCGGGAGTTCCTCAGTCGAGAGGTTTCTGATCAGCTAACTGCCGCGAAGCTGGAGAAGGCAGATTGCCGTACCGCCGTTAGTTCATTGAGGATGACAGTGGGACAGCTGAGAAATGTTGCCAGCAATATCTCGGAACGTCGGATGCTCCTCACGGCACGGATGGACGAGTTGCGCTCGGAACTTGCTAAGGTCGAAGCTGAGCTGCAGGAAGGAGAGCGCCTAGAGGTCCAGACAACGGAAGAGGCTGACCTGGCTGAGGGACAGCTTGCCTCACTAGACGAGAGGTTATTTCAGCTGACAGCCACCGAGACCCGTTTGCAAGAGTTGACACGATATCCTTCGCTGGGCCTTTTAGACTTGGCAGACATCTTCCGGCGCCCTCTGCCGTGACCTTGCTTTTTTTGTAATGCTCCTTTTGTCTTCGGAGCTCATGTACCCCCGGGGGATGCCCCGGGCAAAAGAATGTGTTCCACCCATTCTCATTAAATGGAAATATTTCTTTTTGTTGCCGTCAATCGCGACTTCTTTTCTTTTCTTTGTTCTGGATGGTCACCCGAACCTAGGGATACTTGCTGATGGCGCAGGAGAGCGCTCACGCCTTCAAGGAAGGGGTGAGGTGTTCGCTCCACCGCGATGTAGCCGTTCCCGGAACGGGACCTTCGCTAATGTGGGGCATAGGCAGCGTAGGCAGATGCCCCTAGCGAACCTTGCCGATGATGACGAGAGGTGTGTTATGACCCTTGACATGGGTCAAATGTCGATGCCACGATGTTTTGTTGGTCAGTGAGGGCGGAAGGCCCAGGTTAGAGAGTAGTCGACCGATCTTGCCGATGGTGACAAGGGTCGAAAAGGGGTAGACGGTCTTGCCGGTGATGACAAAAACCGGATGGGTAGCGACCGATCTTGCCGATGGTGACAAGGGTCAAAAGGGTAGACGGTATTGCCGATGGTGACAAAAACCGGATAGGTAGTGACCGATCTTGCCGATGGTGACAAGGGTCAAAAGGGTAGACGGTATTGCCGATGGTGACAAAAACCCGATAGGTAGTGACCGATCTTGCCGATGGTGACAAGGGTCAAAAGGGTAGACGGTATTGCCGATGGTGACAAAAACCGGATAGATAGTGACCGATCTTGCCGATGGTGACAAGGGTCAAAAGGGTAGATGGTATTGCCGATGGTGACAAAAATCGGATAGGTAGTGACCGATCTTGCCGATGGTGACAAGGGTCAAAAGGGTAGACGGTATTGCCGATGGTGACAAAAACCGGATAGGTAGTGACCGATCTTGCCGATGGTGACAAGGGTCAAAAGGGTAGACGGTATTGCCGATGGTGACAAAAACCGGATAGGTAGTGACCGATCTTGCCGATGGTGACAAGGGTCAAAAGGGTAGACGGTATTGCCGATGGTGACAAAAACCGGATAGGTAGTAGCGACCGATCTTGTCGATGGTGACAAGGGTCGAAAGGTGGACGGTATTGTCGATGGTGACAAAAACCGGATAGGTAGTGACCGATCTTGCCGATGGTGACAAGGGTCGAAAGGTAGACGGTATTGCCGATGGTGACAAAAACCGGATAGGTAGTAGCGATCTTGCCGATGGTGACAAGGGTCAAAAGGGTAGACGGTATTACCGATGGTGACAAAAACCGGATAGGTAGTGACCGATCTTGCCGATGGTGACAAGGGTCAAAAGGGTAGACGGTATTGCCGATGGTGACAAAAACCGGATAGGTAGTAGCGACCGATCTTGCCGATGGTGACAAGGGTCGAAAGGTAGACGGTCTTGCCGATGGTGACAAGAACCGGATAGGTAGTGACCGATCTTGCCGATGGTGACAAGGGTCAAAAGGGTAGACGGTCTTGCCGATGGTGACAAAAACCGGGTAGGTAGTGACCGATCTTGCCGATGGTGACAAGGGTCAAAAGGGTAGACGGTATTGCCGATGGTGACAAAAACCGGATAGGTAGTGACCGATCTTGCCGATGGTGACAAGGGTCAAAAGGGTAGAGACACTGGACGTGTATAAGTGGGATATCGGATGAAGATCCTCATCATGACCTTGAAAGTGGCCTTTTGGACGGCGGATGGTTCATCACTATTCACCATTCAAAAAAATTTTATTCACATTACTGACCTAAGCGCCCTTTCGGGTTTTCGCCGAGGCCAGCCCCCTCTTGCTTTTGCCCGCGCGCCCTTTCGGGTTTTCACGCGGCGGGGTACCCAATTTTGCCTGTGACGCCCTTTCGGGTTTTCGCCACAGCCGGGTTATGACCATTTTTGCACTTGACCTGATATAGGAGCAAGTCCGGCGGGGTATCTCTATTTTTAACCCCAATTTCTTTTCTCTTTTTTTTTTTTAATTCGAGATTCAGAAGAACTGGATCGCGGGAACGCCGACCGTCCTTGTTGATGAGGACAATGGTGGGTCTTAGGTTTATTTCGTCGACACTGGTTAAATGTCGAAGCGAGGAAGTGGTTTATTAACAAGGATGTAGGATCCAAGTTCAAGAGTAGAGGTTGACCGATCTCGCAGATGATGGTGAGAGTCGAAGAGGGTTTGTTCGTCGGCATATGTTACTTGCCGAAACGAGGAAGGGGTTGTCAACAGGGACGTAAGGTCCAATGTTGGGGGTAGAGATCGATCGATCTCGCCGATGATGACGAGGGTCGAAAAGGGTTTGTTCATCGACATGGGTTACATGCCGAAGCAAAGATGAGGTTATTAACAAGGACGTAAGGTCCAAGTTATGGACAGAGATCGACCGATCACGTCGATGATGACGAGGGTCAAAAAGGGTTTGTTAAAGTATTCCCGGTGGGACTTTGATGATTGTCCCTTTCGAAGTTTTATTGGGTGGAGAATAGGAGAGGCATTCGGGAAATTACCACTTTACTGACTCAAGCGCCCTTTCGGGTTTTCGCCGAAGCCAGCCCCCTCTTGCTTTTGCCCACGCGCCCTTTCGGGTTTTCACGTGGCGGGGTACCCAATTTTGCCTGCGACGCCCTTTCGGGTTTTCGCCACAGCCGGGTTATAGCCATTTTTGCACTTGTCCCGATGTAGGGGCAAGTCTGGCGGGGTATCTCTATTTTTAACCCCTCCTTTTCTCTTTTCTTTTTTTTATTTGGAATGTGATCCGAGAGAGGGTAACTTGATCAGGGCGAGATGCCACTAGCCAAGGAGAAGTAGCTTGATTAGGGTGGAAAGCCGCTAGCCAAGGAGAAATAGTTTGATTAGGGCGGAATGCCACTAACCAAGGAAGAGTAACTCGATTAAGGCGGAGTGCCATTAACCCAGGAAAAGTAGCTCGATTAGGGCGGAATGCCGCTAACCAAGGAAAAGTAGTTCGGTTAGGACGGAATGCCGCTAACCAAGGAAAAGGTAGCTCGATTAGGGCGGAATGCCACTAACCAAGGGAAAGTAGCTTGATTAGGGCGGAATGCCAC
Source organism: Amorphophallus konjac (assembly GCA_022559845.1). NCBI lineage: Eukaryota > Viridiplantae > Streptophyta > Magnoliopsida > Alismatales > Araceae > Amorphophallus > Amorphophallus konjac. Next base: position 344,365,128 of record CM040124.1, read on the forward strand.
TAACCAAGGGGAGTAGCTCGATTAAGGCGGAGTGCCACTAACCCAGGAAAGGGTAGCTCGGTTAGGGCGGAGTGCCACTGACCAAGGAAAAGTAGCTCGATTAAGGCGGAGTGCCACTAACCAAGGAAAGGGTAGCTCGGTTAGGGCGGAGTGCCACTGACCAAGGAAGAGTAGCTCGATTAAGGCGGAGTGCCACTAACCAAGGAAAGGGTAGCTCGGTTAGGGCGGAGTGCCACTGACCAAGGAAGAGTAACTCGATTAAGGCGGAGTGCCACTAACCAAGGAAAGGGTAGCTCGGTTAGGGCGGAGTGCCACTGACCAAGGAAAAGTAGCTCGATTAAGGCGGAGTGCCACTAACCAAGGAAAGGGTAGCTCGGTTAGGGCGGAGTGCCACTAACCAAGGAAAGGGTAGCTCGGTTAGGGCGGAGTGCCACTGACCAAGGAAAAGTAGCTCGATTAAGGCGGAGTGCCACTAACCAAGGAAAAGTAGCTCGATTAAGGCGGAGTGCCACTAACCAAAGAAAGGGTAGCTCGGTTAGGGCGGAGTGCCACTGACCAAGGAAAAGTTAGCTCGGTTAGGGCGGAGTGCTGCTAACCAAGGAGACGTAGCTTGATTAGGGCGGAATGCCGCTAACCAAGGAAAGGGTATATTCTGACCGATCACTCGGGGTGTGTTGGTTGCGCCGCATGATACAGCTTAATGTGTTTTCCGTTGAGGGGAGAGAACTGGACGGCTCCTTTGTGGTCTACAAGGACGTAGGCACCCCCTTCATATACTCGGCGGACGATATACGGTCCGACCCAGTTTTCGACCAGTTTCCCTTTGGGGTTAGAGGCCATCACTTCTCTTCTTTTGACCATCACCAGGTCTCCTTTTTTGAACTCTCGACCCTTGACTAACTTGTCAAAAGCACGGGCCATGCGAGCTTGGTAGAGTTGGATGTTTTATTGCGCCTGGAGGCATTTTCCTTCGAGCTCAGCGAGCTCTTCCAATCTTCTTTCTGCGTTGGTCTGCTCACCGCTGACTAATCCGTGCTGGATGGCAACTCGCAATGAAGGAACTTCAAGTTCAATCGGCACCACAGCTTCCGACCCATAGACAAGGGAGAAGGGTGAACAGCCGGTTGGGGTCTTGTAGACAGTACGATAAGCCCAAAGTGCTTCGTACATCTTTTCTTCCCAATCCTTTTTGTTAGACTTGACAGTCTTTGCCAATAGTGTGCACAAGGTCTTGTTAAAGGCCTCTGCTAGTCCATTAGCTTGAGGGTTATAGGGGGACGATGTCCTCCAGTCAATTTTATATTTGTCGGCCAGCCGATAAACCTTCTGGTTCCGGAAATGGCTGCCGTTATCAGAGATGATTCGGCTGGGGATCCCGAACCGAAATATTACATTCTGCCGGAAGAATCTTGCAACTAGTTCTTCGGTCACATCTCTTAGTGCCACTGCCTCCGCCCATCTGGAGAAATAGTCTGTAGCCGCTAAGATGTATTTGCACCCTGATGAAGATGCTGGAAGTGGCCCTACCACGTCTGTGCCCCACTGAGCAAACGGCCAACTTGGTAGAGTGGGATGTAGTGGCATTGGGGGTCTCCTCGCCACATTAGCATGCTCTTGACATTTCTGACAAGCCTTGGCGAACTTGCAGCAATCGTTGAATATAGTGGGCCAATAGTAACCCAATTTCTTTATCTCTATCTTCATTTTCGGACCGGCCTGGTGTGCCCCAGTTGATCCTGCATGAACTTCTTGCATCACCTGTCCCGCTTCTGTTGAAGACAAGCAACGGAGTAGGACTTTCCTTCGGGCATCTGCCATAATTCGGAACAAGGTCCCGCTTCTCATCTCGTAAGAATCCTTGATCCTCAGGAGCTTCATTCTTTGTTCCTTTTCTTTTGGAAGTTGCTGGTGTTGAAACCAGCGTAGGAGATGCTCTCGCCAGTCGGGCTGCTGAACCCCTTGGATGACTGCTACCTCCATCTCTTCTTCGTCGGCCAGAACCTCCATTACGCTGGGGACCTGTCGGCGGTTGATCACTGATATATTCAGGCTTGTGTCTGGCGGGACTGCCAATGAACTGGCCAACTTAGCGAGGGCGTCTGCCTGAGCATTCCGGCCTCGATTGATGTGTTTAATGCTGATGAAGTAAAATTTCGACATCAGGCGAGTTGCCAACTGGTGATAGGGGAGGAGCTCTTGCTTTCGCACCTCGAACTCTCCTTCCAGCTGTTTTATAACTAGCATGGAGTCTCCGAATGCTTCCAGCATCTGAATTCCCAAGGACAGAGCAATCTGCAACCCGATTATCAGGGCTTCATATTCTGCTTCATTGTTTGTGCATTGTTTGTTTATGGAGCAGGAAGTATGCACCACTTCTCCTTCCGGGGATTTCAAGACTATGCCTGCTCCTGCTCTGACCCTGGATGATCCGGTAGCAGAGGTGTCAATTCTGGAAGCGCCATCAAAGTATAGCTGCCATGAGGAAGGCTGCACTTGGGCGGCTTCTAGGGTCTCATCCTCGGGAAGTTCCGGTTCCCACGGGCTTTCTCCGGGTATCGGATGTTCAGCAAAGAAATCTGCAATAGCTTGACCTTTGATGGCTTTGCGCGGTACGTAAGAGACATCAAACTCCATAAGGATTACCGCCCATTTACCCAGGCGGCCTTTGAGTGCTGGCTGGGACATGATGTATTTCAGGGGATCCGCCTTGGACACCAAGCTGATTTCATGCGACAACATATAGTGCCGGAGCTTTTTGACTGCGAAGACTAGTGCCAGGCAGATCTTCTCAATATAAGTGTATTTTTCTTCAGTTCTGACCAGTCTCCGACTGAGGTAATAGAGGGCTTGCTCTTTCCCTTCTTCATTATTCTGGGCTAGCATTACCCCCAGAGAATTGTGTGTAGCTGCTATATACAGTATCAACGGCCGTCCTTTCACCGGTGCGCCCAATACTGGAGGAGTCTTCAGATAGTCTTTTAGCTTGTCAAAGGCTGTCTGGCAATCTTCATCCCAATAAAAGGGAACATCTTTCATCATCAACTTGTGAAACGGCTGGCATCGCCCCGACAAATTGGAAATGAACCGCCGGATGTAAGCCAAGCGGCCTTGTAATGATCTCAGCTCGGAGATGTTCCTTGGTGGAGGTAACTCCTGAATTGCCTTGATCTTTGCGGGGTCTATCTCGATCCCCCGATATCGGACGACGAAGCCCAAGAATTTTTCACTCGACACTCCGAACGCACATTTCATAGGATTCATTTTTAGCTCATGCTGCATCAGTCTCTGGAAAACAATCCGGAGGTCTTGCAGGTGATCTTCTTTTCTTCTGGTTTTGACCACCAGGTCATCTATGTAGCACTCGACCTTGTGGTAGAGCAATTCATCAAAGATTTTGGTCATTGCGCGCTGATAGGTTGCGCCAGCATTCTTCAGTCCGAATGGCATTCTCTTGTAATGATAAATGCCTTTAGGAGTTCGAAAAGCAGTATGGACCCGGTCATGCTCCGCAATCCAAATCTGGTTGTAGCCGGACGACCCATCCATGAATGACAGGGCTTCATGGCCGGTTGTAGCATCGATCATGACCTCGGTTATTGGCACCGGGAAGTCATCTTTAGGGTAGGCTTTGTTTAGATCTCGGAAGTCGACACAAATCCGGATCTGTCCATTCTTCTTTTTCACGGGGACGATATTCGCCAGCCATGTGGTGTACTGATTTTCTTCAACAAATCCCACATCAATGAGCTTGTCAACTTCAGCACAGATTCGGGTGATGAGCTCTGGCCTCATATGCCGCGGCGGTTGCTTCACCGGCTCGGCTTCAGGGTTGATTGCTAGCTCATGTTGTGAGACGGCGGGACTTAGACCTGGCATCTCTTTATAAGTCCAGGCGAAGCAATCCCGGTATTCTAGCAGTAGTTGAATGTATAGCTCCCGTTCTTCCGGGGCTAGTTGGGCACTGAGGAAGGTAGGCCTAGGGTCCTTCTCATTTCCCAGGTTGACTTCTATCAGTTCGTCGACTGTGGCTTGGCCTCCGTCTTCTATCTCCGGAGGTGCCGGTTGGAGGTCGACGAAGTCTGGAATACCATCTTGAGGGTCGAGTACTTCGACTTCCTCGTCAGACACCGCCAGAGCTTCATGGGGTCTCTTGATCTCTTGTGCTAGCGACTGTGTGGATGGATCCATTGATACTTCCATTGCCGTTGCAGCTCCTGAGGGTGAGGGAGCAGCTTCAGTGCTTGTAGATGAGGTTGCAGCCATGACAGGCCAGTAGTTGTTTGCCGCCGGACTCGGACAGCATATTGGATTTGTAGCAGAAGCTGAGGGAGTCTCGCCTTCTGGGATAGTTGTATCTTCCACAGAAGTGGCTTTTTCTTTTCTGGTAGCCGGCTCCCCTTGATTGGAGTAAACCGAGGCTCTGTTGACTGGCAGAAAGGGCGTTGAAGTCGTCATTAGCATGACCCCTGCGGAGGGAGAGACTTCTGCTTCTTGAGCATCTTCGGCTTCGCTGCTGCTAGCCGTATCAAATTCGGCTTGAAAGGCCGCTCCTTCCGGACGGACCTGCTCCCAGCATCGGCAGGAGATCAAGGTCTCCATTTGTTGATTCCCGGATAGGGTTAATTCAGCATGTTCGGCTTCCGCCGGATATTCATCAAAGGTTGCCCCCAGAGGGCTGTCTTCAGTTGGATAGAAGGTGGAGATGGTATCCACCTCGTACCGCCCACTGTAATAGTAGTCTTCCAGGGTGAAGCCCAGACCCGGATGTTGAGAGACACGTCTCATTTCTTTGTCCAGATTTACAGGATACCACATCTTCTGGAAAGCTTCCTTGCGTTTTTGAGGCTGATCGGGAGGGATGTGTTGCTTTTGAAACATCCTAGCCGTCCGATCAGTGGTGAATGCCAGGCCCTGCACAGGAACCCGTGGGTTGGCTAGATCTTCAGGGAGGCTGCAGTCTGTGTCTTCCTGAGTGGGATGCTCCTCGGCTGTATAGAATAAGCTGCTAGACCCATCTTCCTGTGCCACCTCCCAAGCTTTGAAAGGTTCGACAGCGGGACCATCAAGGCCGGAGACTGGCTTGGTGAGGCCGGCCGGGACTACGATGCGGTCGTGCTGTCGGTCAACATGCACTTCCTTAGCTTTGGGGTATAATGCTGGGGGTCTCACCCTGCCGACATTTCCAGAAGCCGTGATGTGGGAGACCACCTTCGGCTTGATATATCCGCGCGGCGGTGGTGGATACCAACCGTCACCCGATCTATTCTTCGATGCCCCTACGGGGGCTTCAGTTTTAGAAATCTTCTGGGGAGACCCCGTATACAGATTGGCGTCCGCCAAGTGACACTCAAACACCTCGAATGGGTGGATGTCAGCAAATATCCTTTCCTCCTTCCCCTGGAGGCTGTATTTGATGCATTGGTGGAGCGTGGAGGGCACCACCAAGTTTTCATGCAGCCATGGGCGGCCGAGCAGTGCTTTGTAGGAGGTGCGAGAGTCAATGACGTGAAACTGCACCGTTGTAGTGAAATCTGCCAAAGTCAGTGTGAACTCTGCCACCCCCATAGATACTTCACATTTCTGGTTGAAGCCAGCGATACGCATATCCCCGGCTTTTTCGAGATGCACATTGAAGTGGTACCTCTCGTATATTCTATATGGCAGGATGTTGACTGCTGCGCCAGGATCGACCAGAATCCGGTTCAGTTCTCTTCCATTCAGGTGCCCTTTCATATATAGCGGCATGTTGTGACTGGCAGTAGGCAGTAGCATGTCTGATGTGGGACAATATGCTCTGATACCAAATTTGATGCGGGACAATATGCTCTGATACCAAATTTGACGCGGAACGGGACTAAAAAAAAGGACTGGACCTACTATGAAGACCAAGTGCGGCCAGCACTCACACGTGACAAGGCAAGCCGAGTGAACGACTTCCGTACTATTCCTCCAGGGAGAGGCGTCTCTCAACAAGAAACCCAAGTCCACGGCCGTCCCTATGAGGGAAGCGAGTGGATCAAAGCGGCAAAGGAGCCGACGCGCAACTATAGGAGTCCAGTCCGAGCTCGGTGCTCGACTGGGGCCACGGAATGGGAATACTCTCGCTCACGATCTCGCGGTGTTTAATGCTAGCTAGGATCCCTACTCTCTCACGCGGCATGCAATAATCACATACTAGTAAAGCAGAATGCCGAAGGGGGAGCGTCGCACGTACCTCCACGCCTAGGCGTGGGGAAGGAACCCCGGCCGAGACCGACAACCCCGATACACACAATGAAAGAAAAGTACAAGCCAACAATGGTGCCCACTCCTCGCAGGGAGATAACAGGCTACAACAACTCCATTCGGGGTGGCCGATACACGGGCTGACGGGCGGCACTCGGTGGAGGGGTTGATCGCGAGGAAGGCCCGGACGCCGACCGGCAGAATCGCAGCAACGCGCGACTCGGCGAAAAGGGCTCTCACGGTCCGCTCCGGGGTCCGATTGGGGTGCCGTCAGCGACGGCGCGCAGTTAGGTCGCAGGAGGAAGCCTCGGCCAAAGGGCGCCCTCAGATTCCGATCGTGGAAGCCGTGGCCGCACCTGCAAGTGGGGACAAGAAAGCTGCCTCCAGAACCGCGCTGTCGAGCGGGGAAAATGGTAACTCGCTGTTCTGGAAGGCGAACGAGGCTCCGCTTGAGGGAGGACGCTGGGGACGCAGAGCAGCAGGTCCGGACCAAAGGGCTCGACCAGATCTGGTCGAGGTTGGACGCCGTGAACTCGGGAAGTCGCCGGGTCTTCTGGCGCCGGGTGGACTGGACAGATCCGCGCGACCTCACGGGAACGGACGCCACGAACAGCTCGGGCGTCGGAAGGAGACGAGGTTGGCGGCGTTGGAAAGAGGACGACGAGAGGTACCAACCCTGAAGAAATCAGCTCCAAACTCGGCGTCGTGCGTCCTGTGGGATTTTCGCAAGGAGGAGGTTGGATCTGGGCGCGCAGAGATGGAGGCTCCTGCGCTAGCTCACGAGGAAATCCGCCACGGGTGGTGCCGACCTCGGATCGAGGCGAAACCAAGGCCCACGCGTCGCTGACTTGTAGACGTATCCACAGAAAAAGGAGGGGGCTCAGATTCGATCAGCACCGGACAGGGTCGCCGCTGCAACTCGGGGCTGAATCTGGAACTCACGAATTGAACCGGAGACGACGTAGAAGAGGGAGGGAACCTCGGCGTCGCACCGAGGGGATGGGGCGTCGCACCCCGGGGTTGCTCCCGTCGCAGGAGCTGTGGAGGAGGAGAGGGTCGCCCTCTCCAAGAGGTGGATGCGCAAAAAGGCTCCTCAAGAAATTGTTTGATTGTTCATTAATTTGAAAAAGAGGAAAATACAAGGGTTATATACCCGGGGGGGGGGGGGGAAACTAGGGTTTCAACCTAGCCACATGGGGGGTGGGGGCGCAAATGGGAGGAGGGGTGGGCCCCAACTCCCTCCATTCAAGGGGGGTTGCGACCAGCCCTCCCTCCAATCAAGGAGGGTGCGCTCAAGTGAGGCAAGGGGGGGAGAGTGGAAAGGGGAAAGGGGGGGGGGCGCCCAAAAAGGAAGGCGGCTGCTACCTCCTCCACTTGGAGGAGGTGGGATGCGCCCAAAACCCTAACCCTAGGGGTGGGTGCGCAAATCCCCACATGGGCCAAGGAGGAGTGGAGCACAAGATGGCCCACTAACCCTTTGCCCTCTAAATAAGCCTACAAAGCATAAAAAAATGTCCAATTGGCCTACAAGGGCCCACAACTAGAAAGCAGTGTCCACGCAGGGACTAATCCAAGGCCCAACATGGCCTAAAGCATGAAAAATAAATAGGGATAACTCTGCTAATCTGCTAGATGATCGCCGAGCCAAAGGGATGCCGGCATGCTCCGTGTGCTCCGTCGAGTGATGCGGCGTGTGTCCTCACCAATTCTCCCCGGGTGGGAAGAGCTCGACCCTGTCGAGTAAGGGTCACGGTCGCTCAAGTAACGCTCCAGCAGGTCCGGGTCGATCCGCTCCAGCTCTCCACGTGTGATCCAGGTGTCGTCTGTCGCAGGGCGCCCTCTCCAACGCACTAGAAAGCGTTGGTAGGCTCCGCTCCTGGTCGTGGTCACCTGCTCATCCAGTATGTAATCTACATGCTCGCGTGTCTGTAATGGGGCTGGAGGAGGTGGACGCTCCGAAGGTGTGATGCTCTCAACAGGAGGGGTAGGCCCAAAAAGCTCGCTGGGAATCACCGCGGGATCCCGATATGCCACCAGATCTGAGACATTGAACGTCGAGCTGATCCCATAGTCGTCTGGCAGCTCAATCTCATACGCATTCGACCCTATTCGCTTCAGAACTCGGAAGGGTCCTGCACCGCGGTCCTGGAGTTTCTTCACGGCCCCCGAAGGGAACCGTTCAGGTCTAACCCTGATCATGACGTACTCTCCCACTTGGAACTCACGGGTGCGTCGATGCGCGTCAGCTAGATCCTTATAACGTGCGTTGCTGGCCTCGAGGGGGTGATGATGATGTAGACTCCGAACTAGCTGTGTTGACTCATACCTATGTGAATGCAGTGGTGGTCCTGGACATCCAAACACAGACCTAGCATGCCTATGACTCCTACATGATTGGACAACACGGGGAGGACCAGGACAACCAAAGTTGTATCTATCATGCATGGGTGTCCTACGGAATGTGGTAGACTCATGGGGACTAAATTGCCCAAACTCACTCATGACATTCCCTATATGAGACAAACCCCTATATGATGGTGGACATGAAGAAACATGGGGAAGAGACATGTGTCCCTGGCCTCCTAAGCTCGGGCATCTGGATGCCGGTAAGGTGAGGTGTTGACTAGAAGGCCTAGGTGGTGTATGATAGTGGACCTCCTCGACAAGGTGGGGAAAAGAATATGGGTCGAGAGGCTCACTAGGGAGGGGATCGAAAGGGTCAAAGAAATGATGACCCCTCCCGACAGGTCCCTTCACTATACTTGCCCATGTGCAACATTCGCCCAGGTGCAGATAATCACCTTCAGGCACTCTCATGTATGGGGCAAGAGGCTCATGAGGAAGGCAAGGTTCCTCCCTCGGGACCGTGAAACCATAAGCGGGGACAAAATCAACCTCCACGGGTATGGGAAATAATAAAAGGACCTCGGATGTGATATGTCCTATGGTGTAGACCGAGGTAATAGACCCCAAAGCAGGGAGTGTAAAGCTATGACTATAGGGTTGGTCAGACCCTAAGGTCAACATATAAGTCAACTCCCATTGATAATCTAAACTCCTAAGGAAGTCCTTCACATTTTCAAGAAAGCAGAAGGACCGAAAAGTGGTGTGAAAGGAGTTAAGGGGTATTATTGGGAGGGCTGGTCCCATGGGTGTATAGCAAGGAATGGAGACATCTAGAAGTGGACCCTCCCTTAGCCAGCTAGCTAAAGACTCACCAATGACCAGTTCACCCTCGGAAGGTAAGAATGTCTCTATATGAGGGTCTAAGGGTGAAGCCTCTCTCTCGGGAGGGGAAACGGAGTCCTCTATGATGTGGAGGGGATCACTCCCTAACTCCTCAACCTCAGTTAGGTACTCCTCAATCAACTCCTGTTCAGCCTCGTAACTCACTGGAACAAACCCAGGTGATGACATGGAGGTGGTCGGCGTAACGCCGTCATGGAAGACAAACTCACCGGGAAGGTGAGATGGGTGTAAGGTGCAGGTCCTCCTATCCAGGTCGATGGTCGCACTTCTTTCCTCCAACCAAGTTCGCCCTAAAATGATGCATGGACCAGCAAGTGTGCTGATCTTGCACCAAGCGCCATCGGAATATTTAACGGGGCCAAACCACCGTTGAAACTCGATAAAGGCTAAACCATCACGGAGAACAATCTCCCCAGTCTTAGAGAGTGACTCAATAATGTCTTGTGAGACACAGTTAGACGACACCCTACTGATGAAGTCGATCTTCGTATGCTTCCCATTAGGTAGGATGGCAGTGGACATGACAGGGCGCTGGAATGACTCGGTCATCGGTATAGGGATCGGGTCTCCCGACGACTGAGTGGTAGGGGCGACACTTAGGGGTCGTACCATAAGAGCGTCGAATCGGGCCAACAGGGATGACGATGCATGGGCTCGAGGAATCGCCATGGGGCTGGCGGGAAGCTGGACATGCAAGACTCAACGAGATAAGGGTAAAACTCTAACTAGACACAAACCTAAAATGACAATGCAATGGTACGTTACCTAGATGAACTAAGAGACTAAATGCACCCTAGACAACCTAAAGACTCAAATGACCTAAGACCCCAATTTGTTAGAACAAACTGGTTCCCTAAGCTCTGATACCAAATTTGATGCGGGACAATATGCTCTGATACCAAATTTGATGCGGGACAATATGCTCTGATACCAAATTTGACGCGGAACGGGACTAAAAAAAGGACTGGACCTACTATGAAGACCAAGTGCGGCCAGCACTCACACGTGACAAGGCAAGCCGAGTGAACGACTTCCGTACTATTCCTCCGGGGAGAGGCGTCTCTCAACAAGAAACCCAAGTCCACGGCCGTCCCTATGAGTGAAGCGAGTGGATCAAAGCGGCAAAGGAGCCGACGCGCAACTATAGGAGTCCAGTCCGAGCTCGGTGCTCGACTGGGGCCACGGAATGGGAATACTCTCGCTCACGATCTCGCGGTGTTTAATGCTAGCTAGGATCCCTACTCTCTCACGCGGCATGCAATAATCACATACTAGTAAAGCAGAATGCCGAAGGGGGAGCGTCGCACGTACCTCCACGCCTAGGCGTGGGGAAGGAACCCCGGCCGAGACCGACAACCCCGATACACACAATGAAAGAAAAGTACAAGCCAGCAATGGTGCCCACTCCTCGCAGGGAGATAACAGGCTACAACAACTCCATTCGGGGTGGCCGATACACGGGCTGACGGGCGGCACTCGGTGGAGGGGTTGATCGCGAGGAAGGCCCGGACGCCGACCAGCAGAATCGCAGCAACGCGCGACTCGGCGAAAATGGCTCTCACGGTCCGCTCCGGGGTCCGATTGGGGTGCCGTCAGCGACGGCGCGCAGTTAGGTCGCAGGAGGAAGCCTCGGCCAAAGGGCGCCCTCAGATTCCGATCGTGGAAGCCGTGGCCGCACCTGCAAGTGGGGATAAGAAAGCTGCCTCCAGAACCGCGCTGTCGAGCGGGGAAAATGGTAACTCGCTGTTCTGGAAGGCGAACGAGGCTCCGCTTGAGGGAGGACGCTGGGGACGCAGAGCAGCAGGTCCGGACCAAAGGGCTCGACCAGATCTGGTCGAGGTTGGACGCCGTGAACTCGGGAAGTTGCCGGGTCTTCTGGCGCCGGGTGGACTGGACAGATCCGCGCGACCTCACGGGAACGGACGCCACGAACAGCTCGGGCGTCGGAAGGAGACGAGGTTGGTGGCGTTGGGAAGAGGACGACGAGAGGTACCAACCCTGAAGAAATCAGCTCCAAACTCGGCGTCGTGCGTCCTGTGGGATTTTCGCAAGGAGGAGGTTGGATCTGGGCGCGCAGAGATGGAGGCTCCTGCGCTAGCTCATGAGGAAATCCGCCACGGGTGGTGCCGACCTCGGATCGAGGCGAAACCAAGGCCCACGCGTCGCTGACTTGTAGACGTATCCACAGAAAAAGGAGGGGGGCTCAGATTCGATCAGCACCGGACAGGTCGCCGCTGCAACTCGGGGCTGAATCTGGAACTCACGAATTGAACCGGAGACGACGTAGAAGAGGGAGGGAACCTCGGCGTCGCACCGAGGGGATGGGGCGTCGCACCCCGGGGTTGCTCCCGTCGCAGGAGCTGTGGAGAAGGAGAGGGTCGCCCTCTCCAAGAGGTGGATGCGCAAAAAGGCTCCTCAAGAAATTGTTTGATTGTTTCATTCATTTGAAAAAGAGGAAAATACAAGGGTTATATACCCGGGGGGGGGGGGGGGGGAACTAGGGTTTCAACCTAGCCACATGGGGGGTGGGGGCGCAAATGGGAGGAGGGGTGGGCCCCAACTCCCTCCATTCAAGGGGGGTTGCGACCAGCCCTCCCTCCAATCAAGGAGGGTGCGCTCAAGTGAGGCAAGGGGGGGAGAGTGGAAAGGGGAAAGGGGGGGGGGCGCCCAAAAAGGAAGGCGGCTGCTACCTCCTCCACTTGGAGGAGGTGGGATGCGCCCAAAACCCTAACCCTAGGGGTGGGTGCGCAAATCCCCACATGGGCCAAGGAGGAGTGGAGCACAAGATGGCCCACTAACCCTTTGCCCTCTAAATAAGCCTACAAAGCATAAAAAAATGTCCAATTGGCCTACAAGGGCCCACAACTAGAAAGTAGTGTCCACGCAGGGACTAATCCAAGGCCCAACATGGCCTAAAGCATGAAAAATAAATAGGGATAACTCTGCTAATCTGCTAGATGATCGCCGAGCCAAAGGGATGCCGGCATGCTCCATGTGCTCCGTCGAGTGATGCGGCGTGTGTCCTCACCAATGTCTTCTGGAGAGAAGGTCATACTGGCTTCTGGTATAGCCTCAGCTATGCAGGTTTCAAACTGGGCAGGCGTCTGCAGAGCAGTAATGATTGCCTGTCGAGTTTCTTCACTCAAAGAGAGAATTTCCCAGATCGTAAAACGAGCAGGGAGCTTCTTGAGCAGCTTCATTATTCGGCTTCCAGCCCGGACATTGGAGAGCTTCATCTCCTCAACCCATCTGGGCTTAGGAAGGTTTTGATTTGTGGGTCCAGACGGACCTGCTTCATCTTCCTCGGACTCGGCACCCTCTTGACTGGCACCGACTGTCAGGTCTTCTTTATTGGTTGCTGTAGGGCAAGCCCCATCTGCATTTGCATCCTCAGTAGATTGCACTGGCCGAGGGTGATTGACCCCGGGTGTAGGGTTAGCGTCTTGACAAGGCTGCTTCCCCTTTGACATCTTCACGAATTCAAGGAATGGAGGGACTGTCTTGCCCCCAGTCTTGCTGTATAGACCTGACGGAGGAGGGATTTGGACTCCCTTAACTTCCGGCGGGGGTGTCTTGTAGGGTTGCTCCCCTCTGAACATAATGTTGTGATTGGGTGGTGGCTGGCGCCCCCATTTCCGGCCTGACCGAGTGGCATGTGCAGCAGTTGCGGCTTCGGCCTTGCCTCCCCCAGCATGGGGTGTGAAGCAAATGTCTTCTTCTTCCTCTTCTCCGGGTAGGTTGAAGAGTGCTGACAGGGTATTGCAGGAGACGACATGTGTTTTATGGGCCCTAGGGGCCTTTCTCTTCTTCTTCTTTTGCTTTTTCTTTTTTTTTGATTTCCGCAGGCGCTTGCCCCCAGAACAGGTTGCTCTCTTGAGGTGGTGCTGCTTCAGCTTCATCCCCTTGCTTGAGCGAGAGTTGCTCCAGCTCTAGCCATGGGACGTGGTCCCGTACCAGCAGAGGTTTTAGTTCGGGCTGTACATATTCCTCTAGCCCTTCAATTAAGTGTTTCAATCGAAGGACCCCAGGGTTGGTTTCCTTGATTACTGGCAGCGGAGTTTGTCTCCTCCTGTTGGGTGTATATATTCTGACAGCTGCAGGTGGAGTGACCCATACGGGCGCTACCACTGGCGGAGCAGGCCGAGGTGTAATGCCACGGATATGTGCCCTTTCTTTCGGGCGGGGTGCCCTCTTCTTCTTGTGCTTCACAGGGATTTGCTGCCACCCCTGCTGTTCCTTCACGGGCTCCAGGAAATGGATTTCGTAGGTGCTCCGTGTACTTGCTTCAGAGATCTCCTCAGGTAACGCCTGGTAGAGGGAGATCATGTTGACTGCTGCTCTTCGGGGAGGAGATTCATGTGGCTGAGGAGGGTCTACTTTGTACTCTCCCAGCTCTATTTCATTCTTCTTCACCATTCCTTCAATGATGTCTTTGAAAACATAACAGTCTTCGATTGAATGTCCCAGCATTTGGTGATAGGGGCAGAATCTTGGACTGTCTCTTCTTTTGAGGTCCTCTGGTCTTCTTGGCTCAGGCAGAGTGACCATACTGTATTCTGTTACCCAGTCAAACAGGATCCGGGTCTTATCCTTAGGAAAGGAATAAGCCTTCTTCATTTTGTCCCTCAACGAAGGACCTTCTTTGTCATCTGGAGCTTTCGCAGGTTGCGGGGGAGCCGCCTTCTTGCCTTTCTCCTTCTGTTGTTCGAATGCCTTGATATCAAGCGCATTTGCTTCTTTGGGTGTGGGGCGCCGTTCCGCCGACTTGCCTTTCTGGGCTATGCTGGCAGTTGACGTCGGGACAGGCTTGGCTAGAAAAGCTTCCACCTCAGCTACCACATTATTCAGCCGGTCGAACGACCGTATTTCCATACCAATCATCTTTTCCAGGACCTCCCTCCTGAGATTTTGCTTACATATTTGCACAGCGTCCTCCTGATGCGGGGGCCGCTTACATCTCATTCCGAGGTTCCTCCACCTCTTGATGTAGTCAAGGGCGGTCTCATCTGCCCTTTGTTTTGTCGAATAGAGTTCGGCCACTGTGACCTCCCTCTCTGTGACATGGAATCTTTCTCTGAACTTCCTCTGCATATCTGACCAGTCATTGATTGACCCGGCCGAGAGGCTGGAGTACCATTCAAATGCGAGCCCCGTCAGCGAGGACCCGAAGAGTTTCAGCAAATATGACTCGTCGGTGGACAGATCACCCATAACGGTCATATAATATGCAATATGTTCTTTTGGGGAACCTTTCCCGTCGAATTTGTCAAACTTGGGTGGCTTGTTGACTCCCGGGGGAAGTCGCTTAGCCGCATGGTGTTGTGGGTAGGGCACCCGGTAGGCATCGAATGCGACGTAGTCGCCTTTGCTCTTCTCTGCGAGCTTCAGCTCGATCATCCTCTCCACCATCATCCGGCTCACGACCGTGGGGTCGACTGGCTCCGGATAGAAGTGTGCTGGCTGCAGGTACGGGGTGACCAGGGTGGTCGCCTGTGGAGGATGCAGCAGCGGGGGTGTTGGGTGCACCTGAGGAAGCACCGGAGGTAGCAACGGCTGAGGCTGTGGTGGCCGCTGTTGTGCTGTCGTCACAGTTGGCTCTGACGGCTGGGGTAGTGTGTAAAGTGGTGGAGGGTCGTCTCGACGAGCCGCTCCCCGGGATGATTCACCTTGGACTTCGGGTGGTTTGGAGGCTGATGAGTGTTCAGTTTTCTCCATCAGCTGTTTCTTCAGGGAATCTATTTCCCGTTGATATCTTTGCAGCAGCATCAAGACTGATGGGTCTATAGTGGTGGGGACACCTTCTGTTGTTTCCCCGGACGTACCCTCGGGCAGGATGTCGAGGAGTACGTCGTCTTCTTCTTCCGTCGTTACCACATTAGCGGTCAAGACGGGGGCTTTGTCATCCCAGTGGAGGTATGACTGGGGTTGTTTCTCTTTCATCGCTGTCAGAAGCCCTCTTGCTGCTTCTGTCCTGCAGGTAGCTGGTCCCGGCCGTACGGCCAACTGAGCCAGTTCTTGGGAGTCTTCAGGAAGCTTCCCATATCGGCTGGACACGCCAGCCATGTTGCAAGTGAAAACCTGCATCCTCCTTCTTTGTCGATGGACCCTCCGCCTTGCTTGTTGCGGGAAGGTCAGCCTCTCGAACACAGAAATTCTTCTTCTTTCTTCCCGCTCGGGGAAGGCTTCATCGGCTTTGATCTCATAGCCGTCATTGTGTCCGTTGTCATCGACCGACGACATCCTCATTATATCCTCCATTTCTTCTTCATCTGCCGTTGATGGGCAGTAATTTTCTTCAGTGGCGACTGTCTTCATTAGCCGCTGCTGTCCGAGTGAGGTGTTACCCAATCCTCGGAAATAGCTTCTGACCAGGCAGGCCATTTCTTCTTGACCCCGTTCTTGATGTAGCACGGGGGAGAGTGGTCGACCTCCAGCAGGAGGAATGTAGGCCAGTCGAGCTCTGTCAGCTGGCTGTTGGAACCTTCGCCCCGTGGCAGGGACGTTGGCTTGACGGGCCACAGCCCGGAAACTTCTGTGACGCGGAGGATCCGCAACCACCTCTTCTTCATTCATCAGGGACAAGCCCCTTTCTCTTCTCGCTCTCGCCTCGTCGTTCATAGGACGATGGCGGGTGGGCGTTGGATGGTAGGCAGGTTGGGCCCGCTTGGGAACCCACACCTGTTTGAATTTCCTCGGCCTGAGCGCCGGGTTTTCTTGGCCATGGTGGCCGGCTTCTTCTCTTTCTGCCCTCCTTCCAGCGAGAGCTTGATAGTTGTTGTAGACAGGGACGTTTGGGATGACGCGATCTGGGGTCACCCGTGCCGTGCGCCCGTTGAGGAAGACACGCATGCCTCCCACTAGCATTGATTTTCCGGACTGAGAGACAGTTCCGGTGATCACGGCAGTGTTCTTGCGAGCCTGGCGACGCTGACGTCCTCCAGGGGGCTTGTTGATATCAGTGGGATGCATCACCCGTACCAGGTGGTGCACCAGGCAGCTAGTGGCCGGAACCGGGTTCTTGAGCGAATCACCGCGGCAGGGGGCCTTCAGAGGCTCCATTTCCTTCACAGCTTCCTTGACGGGTTCCGTGGCTTCGACTTCCAGCATGTCGACAAAGGCCAACCCCAAGAAGTTGGGGAAGCCCACAGCAGGAGGAAAGCTACCAAACTCCATGGGCACCGCCAGGTACCCTTGCGCGTGTCTGGCGACGATCGCAGGACTGAAGCCGACGCCGGTTACCCCGTGAGTCGTCATTGTTTGCACTGAAATATCAAACAAGGCGATAATCAGTAGCCTTTGAGAGGGCTTCGAAGCCCGAATATCTCGACAAAGAGATGAAAGGTGACACTGGTCCCACCGGGCGTGCCAGACTTGTCTGAGCGTTTTCTTTTTTTTCTCTTTTCGTTTTGCCTTTTCGTTCGCGTATCGATCAACCAATTAACTAACTTGTAGTCAACTGACTGATTGACGACGCGGGCGTGCCAGTCACATACGTGACGATTCTATTGTGCGCTCATTCTGACCCATGTAGGGCGAATGTGAGGTTCGGTCGGGACCAGCAGTCCGCCATACCATAAAGGCTATGGCGTTAATTACATCCCCCACGAGGAGGGAACACCTTTGATTAATTGCCGAGATATCGGGCTGTCGGAGCCGGAAAAGGGGACTACATGATGATTATTAATTGAGGTACTTGCATCCTTCTATGATTAGCATAAGAAATCATCCCATAAGGGGGGGAAGGAGTTAGAATGATGTGACGACACGATTCGGAATGAAACCGGTGCAGTGCGCGCGAAGACAGGGATCAAAACGCTTGAAACGGCGCCCTGAAACGTAGGTAAAAAGTTTAAAACGGCGCTGTAACCGTAGGTAAAGGGGCAGGCCGTTAAAACGGCGCGGGAAACCGGGGCGCGCCGGGAAGGCCGCGCCGGGAAGGCCGCTCCGGGAAGACCGCGCCGGGAAGGGCGCGCCGTTTTAAGGCGTGATCGCGCACGAACGCGCCGAATTAACCCGACTTCAAGGAGACATGAGTCTCGTTAGTTTATTCATGGATTTATTAAGATTTTGAATGGCTTTGAGAATTTATTAAGTTGATTGTTCGTGGAATCGGTGCCGAGTCGTTTAAAGGCCGAGTCACGGGCTCACGTGAGGCGATTGTTCCGAGCTTAACTCGTTCGAGCCGAAATTTCGGCAGCATCTCCCCATCCCAAAGGATGGTCGGGGAGACGCAGGGAGTACTCACGTGGCGGAGCAAACCCCTAAAAGCCGGGTGGCACAACGGCGGCCGGCAGACCCAAACGGATAGGAAAACCCCGAGGGCTAGCCTGCTAGGGGTACCGAGTCCATGGGTAACGGTGAGTGAGTGAGGTGACTCGATACGGGAGCGAAAACCCCGAGGGCTAGCCTACGAGGGGCATGCGACCCGAATCACCACACCACTCGAATCGGGACGACCGAGTAGAGAAGGGAACCCCGAGGGCTAGCCTACGAGGGGAACGCAACCCATGGCCACCACGAGGCCCATCAAGGACCGTGGATTTGTAGTGTTGGGATTATCCCAATTTCTGTATGCTCATTGGCCCTCGGAGATCCATTACTGTCAAATAGATCCCTCGAGCCGGGAGGTCAAAATAAAAGAATCAGGGGGGATGTTCCCCTCTCCCCGGTCATCGAATCTCCTTAAAAGGACGGTAACACGACGCGGATGCAACTCATACTCAGTCGGCAAACTGATCATGATATATACAGCTATATATATATATATATATATATATATATATATATATATATATATATATATATATATATATATATATATATATCTCCGTATGTGCATAGAGAGATTAGTAAGTTAACAGAGCGATCACCGAGCTAACGCTCGGAGAACGATGATGCGGAGAAACCAAACATCAAGCTTATAGGGACAGCCTTGTTCCCTCCTGTTTATGATCAGAAACAGGGGGGAGGGGCAAACGGACAGGCCCAGGGTCGACCAGTAAGACATACATGCGTATATCTCGGACGGAGAAGCCTTCGACATTCCAGGAAAGGAAAAGCCCCAGGGAGAGGGGAAATTACTGTAGCCCATGGTGTACCAGGGCGTATCCGGCATCGGAGAAGACGGGTACGGAGCTCGTTCGCACCGTGAAACAAGCAAACATGCAAACAGAGAGTAAAGGAAGCAGATGGGAGAGATGACCCCGACGCCGGGCATGCTCACCTCCATCCGTTTGGTGCACAGATCATCGGAGAGATGTGCACATGCGCACATCACCCTCCACGGCGCCGGCACTGTTGTACGGCGCCGTATCAATGGCCACAGAAAACAAACTTAAGGAGGAAGAGGAGGCAGCGATGCAGAGGTAGAGTAAGGCCATTAGACTCTTTAACCCATTGATATACATATTCATTCATTCCACGGTAAACAGATAAAATATATACAAGCATATTCCGACGCCGGCGTTGTCGCACGGTCGCCGTTTTGCATTAACAGAGGAAGCTCATTCCGAACGAAGAGAAAGGGGTAGAAATAACGGTGAGAGAAGGGGGAGGAAAGGCTCGTATCATCGCCCCTCCCCCGTCTCACTTACAGTCTATCAGGGAAAATCCAAAAGGGAAAAGAGGAAGGTCGCCGGGAGAAATCGCGGGGCAACCCACCTAAGCAAATGAGAAAAACAGGTGGCCTCCTTCTTCGACTCCGGGGAGCTCGGATGGAGCAGGGTGGCGGCCGCCGAGAGGTTCGGACGGGAGCTTCCGCAGATAGACGAAAACCCTCCAACCCTTCTCTCTGGACTCCTCCTCTTTCTTTCTAATTCTCTCTTTTTTTTCTTTCAAATCCGCCTCGCTTTTTTTTTGATCGGGTCCCCCTTTTTTTTTTCTTCTCTTTGATCTGTCGACAGGCTATATATAGCCTTGGGGTTAAAACGGCGCCCCAGGAAGCGCGCCGGGTTGACGGCGCCGGGGAAGGCCCCCTATTTGGTCTTTGCGCGCCGGATAGACGGCGCCGGGGAAGGCCCCCATTTGATCTTTGCGCGCCGGTTTGACGGCGCCGGGGAACACTCCCTTTTGATCTTGATGTGCCGGTTTGACGGCGCCGTTTTAACTTGCTCACTTGGCGTGTAGTCCGGTGGACCCAGAGATGATTCCGGAAGCTTCTGTCCACTGTTCGTCTCACCCCGGTCATCAAAGGGCTCTGACGGGGTGTTCACGAAGCTCCTGATAGGACGAATGGCCTTAAATAAGACTTCGTGTGTGTCCGGTCCGAGCACACGGGTGTCCTACTGACATAGTCTTCGGCACCGTGATTTGTGCTTCTGGTTGAGACGAACTCGGGCTCGAAGCTTCCTTGCAGGATGATGTTACATCCCGGACAGTTCCACCTTGAATTGGTGATCAATCGGCCACTAGCGGGCCCACTATGGCAAGAAGCCGAATCCGTGCCGGATAATCGGGGTCTTCTGCTGACAGGATCTTCGGCCCCTTGTTACGGATGGCCGAGGACATTCTTCCTCCTTAGGAGAGTCATTGGGTAGACCGTCGTCCTTGGTCGGGCGATGGATGTGGGGTAGCGGCACGACGAGGTCGATGCCGGATCATTGGGCAGGCTTGATCGTGCCACCGGTTGGTTGCGGGTTTACCTCGGCTCTCCTGAGGTAAAGTCCCCGACGTTCCCTTCGAGGTGGCTCGGGGCTTTGTCAGCTTGAGGGGTCCTCTTGATAAGTTAATTTTTATCGGCTTCTGTGCTTCAGTGGGCCGTATCATTCATCATTGCGGCTTGGTTGCCAGAGGATCATATTTTGAGTGCCAACACCATTCTATGCGCATCTTGCGCCCATTAGTTCACTTGAACAAGACTAAAGGGACTAGACAACAAATATTATTCGTATATATTTGATCAATTAATACACAATTTTATTGTGCTAGCTTAAGAGGTTTGTGGACTCGTATAAAAGACGTAATAATACTTGTTGCACACTACGGGTGTGTAATTAAGAAGAGAAATGTTTACTTCCCCAGCAGGGCGGATAAATTTTTTACTCATCTTATACGTCATTAGATTACGAGTGGAGTGCATAGATCCCACCATCCCCCCCACTCACATTTCTAATGTAAAAAAGTTCTTTGTCATTTTTAGTTAGTAATTTGTCACCTTTGATACCGAGAGTGATAAATAATCAACTAAAGATGACAAATAACTTTTTAATGTTGAAGTTATTTGTCACCCTTAACTTTCTATTCGTCACCCTTAATTCTAAAGGTGACAAATAAAAAATTTAAGGGTGACAAATAATTTTATGAAAAATGATGTACAACGGTATTTAAGGAGTCTATTGTGTGAGACTCGCGCGTCAATACGTGGATCAATAACGCGTTGAACGGATAACTTTTCTACTCGTCCGGATGTGTAACTAGCATTCTCAATTAGAAATGTTGTACACTTAGAATATCCAATTAGTCTAGTTGGAGCTGATAGACTAACAGATATTAATGCGACGTGGGTCAATTCCCTTTCATCCCTTCAACATGTTTATTCGATTTCAAATACAATATTTGAGCAGATGAGTACAATGTTCACATAACACTATATTTATTTGCTCGACGCTGTATATACAGCACTAGGCGCAAAAATACAATGTTGCATTGATCAATACAACACTGAACGGATAAATACAGTGCTATTTTAACGCTGTATTCATCTATATATAACGTTGTATTTGAAACCTGTTTAAAAAAAATTAGAATTAAAAAGGAGGAAAAGCTAGTGAGATCGTATGGCAATCTCCTATTGGGAGGCTACTAGCTAGAGCCTAGTCCTCTCTTATTACACTGAGGGGATCTGGACTCCTAGGTACGAGGCCCAGGCCTACATCGAATGGGGTCCAGCCCCCAAAGCTTGGAAGAAGGCTCAAACTCTTTCAGGTCCGGCCCATACTCTACAATTAATCTTAAGCGATATTTGGTTCGGATGTTGGGGGAGAAATTTTGAGATCTTTGCCATCCTCGTTATCTCAATTAAATGTAAAAATGATGTTCCGATTTTCGTGCTTTATAAAATTTTGAAATTAGAGAGAGATGGATACATCAATTATGATATCTTAAAATCTCAATAATCTTACTAGGATGAGCTTCTGAGTGGATTTCGATCATATTTAGCAACTAAATACTCATCAACCATTTAAATCTGTCCATTTAAACTCTCCATCCACCGTTTAGAAACGGTGAATTTACGTATGCACTAGTGGCAATCTTGTTCGGGTTGTTTGTGTGGGTTATAAATTTTAATCATTAGAATTTTCTGTATAATTTTATCTCAACCAAATGACCTAAAGTTGTCTCGACGTTTGTGCTAGGTGAATTTTTTAAAATAGAGAGAGAAAGATACAAAAGGAGGGGTGTTAAATAATCTACAAAAGCTCCTCTTATAGAGCTTCGGGGTGGATTTCGAGGTCCAAAATCTCTGACACTCTGACATTTATTCAAAACAGTGATTTTTTAAAAAAAATCCACTTGCACAATTCCAACCAAAGGGTCCCTTAATTCATTTAAGCTCCACTAATAATTTTAATCATCTTATCATTTATTACAATCCATCATTTCTAATGCGACGATACAAGAGAGAGGAGAGAGAATTTTTCTCTCAACAAATTTTAATAGCTCAATAATTACAAGATACATAAATTTTGACAGTGTAAATGTCCGAACCAAATGCTAATTAAGGGTCCCTTTGCTTGAGATTGTTCAGGTGTATTTTTTTTGAAAAATCCTTGCATTGAATATAAATGTCAGAGTGTCAGAGATTTTGGACCTTGAAATCCACCCCAAAGCTTCATGAGAGGAGCTTTTGTATATTATTTAACATCCCTCCTTCTGTATCTTTCTCTCTCCATTTTAACACAAAAATCGAGATGACTTTGAGTCATTTAATTGGGATGAGATTATACAAGGGATTCCAATGATAATCCCAACCAAAGGAGTCTTAGACATGCAAACGGACCTTTTTCTCCTCCTCTTCACGTCGACAGACCCAATTAAGGATTCTCATCACCACCCCGCCCTCTTCCGGCCTGTATCGTTGGAGGGGAAAGCTCCGAGACTCGTTTTTGATTCCCATGAGACCGCTTTACCGTTGTAGCACTCTTTCACGTGATAGCATCGTTTCACGATTACGCCTTCTAACGTTTGAAGGGTGCAGGTTTCCACAGTCTATATTATTTCCACAGTTTACGCCTTTATCACGTTTCACCAAGGTCATTAAAATAATTAATTCTAAAAAGAGAATATAAACATTAATGAAACCAAAGTTTATGACTATTTTGTTCCTATTAATGTGTAAGTATGGTTCAAATCGAATGAAAATTAAATCAAATAAATTTAATTTAATTTGGTTTAGTTTTAAATATGTTCAATTCAGTTTAGTTCGAGTTGACTCTTCAATTCGATTTAATTTCGTTTAAGAAAGATTTCTTCAAATCAAATTAAATCAAACTGTATTCACCGGTAATTACGAGTGCTCTAAACTATATTCACCCCTAATTAGCGACGTCTGTAAATTATTAGCGACTATTTTTTTATTATGTCTCCTTTAAAATATATTAGGGACAACTATTATAGAGAGCCGTCGCTAATAAGTAAGAAAAGCGATGGCTGATTGTGTACCATCGTGCATGAGTCTTTATTAGCGACAGTTGACGATATCTATTTATGTCTGTCGCTTTTAAAGGTCATTAACAACGGCTATTTTTTAAGCCGTCATGAATAATTATTAATAGTGACGGCGTGTGAAAGTCGTTGCCAATAAGTCGTCGTCGGTACTCTGTTTCCTTGTAGTGAGATGAGAAGGAAAAATAAATTAATTAAACTGAAATGAGCAGATCCCATGGGGGTGTACAAGTCTCCTCCACAAACTCCAAGTCGTGAGCGCTCCGGAGTGACCTGCAACGCACGGCACAGCAAAGAACACAACACATGCAAGCTCGGACAGATCGAGCTGTTCCTGTTGGCCTTTTGGGAGGGCATGCGAGAGGCCCGTGCAGACCAGGCAGGCAGGCAACTCGCCAACTCGTGCCAGGTGCCCGACACGTCTGTCCTTTCGCCACCGCGAAGGCCGGCCGGAGAGAAGAAAGCGACCCACCCTTGCCTCCCTCCCCAGGGTGGCGACGAAATGAGACCGAGAGAAGTGAAAGCCAGGGACGTCGGAACACAAGAAAACTCCGGAGAGCTGCATCCGGTGGCCTGACAGCTGCCATGAAGGCAATTCTACGTATGATCTTTCCACTCTGTTAATAACAAGACCGGCTAGATGAGATTTTAAGCAAACATTGATGGGAAACTAACAGAGGCAGAATAAGATTATATTAACTAAGGTCCCGTTTATCGAGAGAGAGAGAGCCGTGTGGGTCCCACTACTCTTCACACGCGTCAATCGTTAACTTGGGTCGGTTAACACGCACTAGATCTCTTAGAGTCTGTTTACGCTAATCGCATCCGATTAGTAAAAACGCACTTAAAAGTTTATGCGAAAAATTTTGAACTGCGTATGAATCAAAGGTGTGATAAATCAATATGATACGGTCTATACTGCACGTATCAGATCGTACTAATCGAGGATCGGTACGATCGGTGCGTGATATACAACCGGTATATTATTCATATTAATTATTTTTTATAAATATTATTTGTTTCATTTTATGATAAATGACTCTTTATATGTGATTTGGTTCAGTGGATTGTTATAAAAATGTGAGATTTTGGGTTCAAAACTTGCAACACTTAAATTCTTTTTTCCAGTTTTCTTCGTATAAAAGAATAATTCTAACCTTGGTTCTCACTTTCAAATTACAAATACTCGAACCATTCTTACATATGATTTGTATCATATTATTTTTATCTTAAATATTTATAAAATAATATTTATTTCTTAGCACGTATTGATATAATTGGTCCGAACGACTCGATAAATCATGATATAAATAATAATAATAATATAAAAACACGAGGTAATACTGGATCTGAAACATAATTCTTTAACTACATACAAGTCACCACAGCAATAAAAATAAATACACGTTCATATTAATAATAATAATAATATATATAGGTCTAATATAAATCAGCAAGCTCGCATGATGATACCATGCAGAGAAGTGGAAGAAGATGGGATGGGATCCATTAATTCCTCGGCGGTAAAGCGGATATTCGTCGTCCCGTCGGTCGGAGCCGATGCTTGATTGCTGTCAGTTCACCAGAAACAATTTATTATTAGTTTCGTTAACTCGTGCACGCGCATTGCCGGGCCCGCGGGGTGTTGAGGAGGTGGCGACGTGTGTGTAGGGTGGATGGCATCCCGACGTCACGGTCCAATACCTTTTTGCTGTACCGATCCACGGACGCCTCCCCTCCGCCCCCCCCCCCCCCCCCCCCCCGCCGGCCGCTGCCCACGCTGGAGAGAACAAATAATTCAGTTGAATTTGATGTTATTTTTCTATAAATAAATCTTATTATCTAAATTCATATTTAACAAGAACCTTAATAATTCGATCTCTAACCTTAATAGCAACTTCCCGGTTGAACATAGCTCAAGTGAGAAATACCTAAAAAAAATTCCGTGAGAGGGGGGAGGTGCGGGGTTAATTGATATCTAGGGTGCGTTTGGTTGAGACTTGAGGGAGAAATTTTAGAATTTTAATCATTAGAATCTCTGATATTTTTATCATCTTAACTAAATGTAAAAATGACGTTCTGATTTACGTATTCTACATATTTTGAAGATAGAGAGAAATAGGCACATCTATCATTGCATCTCAAAATCTCAATAATCTCGTGGGGAATAGTTTATAAGTGGATTTTGATGATATTTAACAAATGAATACTTATCAATCATTTAAACATGTCCATTTAAACTCCTTATCTACCATTTTAGTCCGTTTAAACTCCACTAACATTTTTAATCATCTCAACAGTTGTTGAAATTTATTATTCTCAATGTGATGACAGAAGGAAGAGAGATGAGAGAGATTTTTTCTCTCAAAAATTTATGACATCTCAATAATTACATGGTACATGAAGTTTTCACGTAAGTTCATCGTAAACATCTCAATCAAACGTTATCTAAGGTTACGTTGGATAAGACGAGTGAGAATAGAAATATTTTGACGTGGAGATTATGAAAATATATGGATCTCACTTAATCATTAAATTTTAACTTAAAATAAATTTTTAGTGGGGAGAGAAAAGATATATTTTTGTGTCTATCTCTGTCTAGAATACAAGGAGTAGATTCTGAGTATTAAATTTTAAAAATATGCATTAAATAAAAATATCTCATTCATATTCTCCATCTTAGACCATCTAACATATAATTGAAATCTATTTTAAAAACGATACAAATACCGTCTAAGGACGCGTTTGGTATAGCTATGGGAGAGGAGATTTTTTAAGAATCTATTAGAGAGAGAAAAAGTTGCCCTGAGATAATTTTTAGAGATTTTCCACTCCTCTTTTTTTCTATATATCTTTCTACACTTCAAATTTCACCCAAAAAAAATCTCGACGGGAGATTGTTTCATTTGAAAAGTCTTTTAAAAAAGTAATGATTCTAATAATTGGAGAGAAAAAAAATGTTCTCAAATATTATTTCCAAACGCATCCTAAGGAGAAGAATGAGAGACAAAAGTTTGACATTTGCAGTTCACGACGGGGTTACACCCCCATTTAATACATGATCATATATATATATATATATTTATTTATTTATTTATTTATGTGACAGTGTCGCATATATTTTCAAAAGAAATTCTTCGTACCAAAGTAAACACAACTCAAATCAATTTAAAAGAGATCATCAACGACAAGATGGAATCCTCAAACAGTGTCCACGTGTTCCAAATCCAACCCGTCCCCCTTTATAAATCCAAATGATGCCAGCGTGCGGTCGACAAATGCGGACGAGCATGACACGGTGCTTCCGCCGTCGAATGGGGTTGGGACGCCGAGACACGTGGCGAAGGGAGCTTACTCTGGCGGTGGCTGTCAACCCTTTTGTGGGGTCCGTGGCGGCTCTCCCCAACGAAGGAGTGGCGCGCAACTGCGGATCTTGGCATTGGCTTGGACATCGTCTCCCTGCGTGCCAAGTGTCATGGGGGGCTCACAAGCAACCACTAACAAGCAGTACGTGGTTATTTCTTTTTGTTTTTTTCTTGAGTTTTTTAATGTTTAGGCCCCTACAATCTTACCTACTTAATCCATGTGATCATTTTATTTGTTAAAAACCCTCCAAATCTTCAAACTCTTTACTTAAAAGTCTTATATGATTGAGACAGTGGAAAAAATATGATGTTATTAAAAGAAGAAATATTCTATCTAGATATTAAAAATTCCCATAACAATCTCTCTCTCTCTCTCTCTCTCTCTCTCACCCTCCCATCCCCCCCCCAATCAATTGGAGGAGCAACAATGACAATGGGGGTCTCAATCTCAAAACAACCTCCCCCTCCACCCAGTATATATTGTTATTATTTTTCAAATGATTTGATCATTGTCGCAATATATGTTAATATTTAAGGGGAGGGGAGAGACCATCAGCACCAAAACCCCTCGATCACCCTCCCTTTCTCTCTCTATCTCTTCGCCCATGTCATTGTTGAAATCCCTTGACACTCCACTCCGACAAGGATGGCGATGGCTGTGGAGGGTTATTTTTATCCTTTTCTACCCTGTGTAAAATTAATTAGTCATGAGTTAATTAATATTTTTCTGAATCGTGTCTTATAAGATAAATTAGAGATGATTAGAATTCCAATGATGATTAGAAATGAACGGCAACAACTTTTTAATGGAACTTCAAAGATTGGAGGAGAATTCT
This sequence comes from Amorphophallus konjac, assembly GCA_022559845.1. Taxonomy (NCBI): domain Eukaryota; kingdom Viridiplantae; phylum Streptophyta; class Magnoliopsida; order Alismatales; family Araceae; genus Amorphophallus; species Amorphophallus konjac. The sequence goes on from CM040124.1 coordinate 344,392,465, forward strand.
AAAACATAATTATTATTATAATAGGGGCTTAAAGGTGAAGATTTCCTTTTTTTTTTTTATTGGCCACCCCCACCATTCGTATGGAAACAAACGCCAATGGCCATCGACAACATGTATACTCTTACGTTCGCAAGACCAATAATGCTGCAATTCACTCTAACAAGCATGCATGTTAAGAAGTGGGGTGGAACCAAACGAACATGGAGAATCTTTAGGGAGATTTTGTTAATCGAACTTGATTAGCGTGTTTGTGTGTAAAGAGAGAGCGAAGTCCACCTCTCTCTCTCTCTCTCTCTCGTCCGCTCCCCTATCTTACCCGTATTTACTCGCAGGTCAAACACGTCCTAAATAATTTCGATAATAGAATAAGAGAAGTCAACTCATTTAAATTTTTCACATGAAATGAGTTAATTTTAAAATTAAGATAAATTATTAAATTTAAAAAAATATTAAGAATAATTCATCCGAAATGCTTTGAACAATCGCTTTAGTGATCTGAGAAGGTAGTGCAATTAATACCCTCTTAGTTCTCATCGGTCACCACTCAAAACCGGCAGTGTCGCGTGTTCCAGACTCCATCATCAGCGACATCGATCAACGTCAACGAAGGTGAGATGTGAGCCAAAGCAAACGAGCATGCAAAGTCGGATATTGGAGGAATCTCCTACACTGAATTTTGTACGTTTCTTTGATTGCTTAATGCTAGCTAGCTATGTTAATCTCTACATGGTACGCAACAAAGTTACAAAAATTATTTGTTTTTCTAATTATAATTATAGTATAAGAGATCGACCGTGATATGTGAAAAAATAGATAAATATTCATTGCACATTCTGTATGTACACTACTTTTAAAATTTTATTTTTTAATTTTTTTTTAAAGTGATCGTCAAGGTATCTTAATTAGGGACGTAAGATAAGTCACCAAAAAAATATTTAAAAAAAATAAAAAAATCAGATCGAATGAATAATGTTAGATTTATTCTTTTAAAAATTAATATATTTTATTTTTATATTGTTAAATAATTAGATAATTACATGATTTACATCTTAAGTTAAAATATTTTACAGATTATTTTATAGCCGTAGCTCCCTACTTGTCATTGCCGTGAGCAAATTATGAGCTAATTAGCTACAAGGTTAGGCTTAAAACTCTTAATGACAATCTCTCGTGTCAGAACAGTCTTCGATTGAAAACAAACCAAGATATACATAATGTGCTTGTGAAATTATTTTCTGTCGACACCTTAATTTTTTAAGTTGGATGACGTAATTTAATAAGCTCTAATATAGTGTCAGAGGCCATAGTTGATCTCACGAGTCACACACCCCGCGTTTGTAATAGTCTACACGACAAAGTCTTGAAATTGACCGGAACGTGAGGAGACATGTTACAATAATAATGTATTAGAAAAAAAATAAAATATAATATTCTTATAATAATAGAGTTATCTCTAATCAGTATCTTAAAATTTTGAGTTAGATGGTGTAGTCCAAAAATCTCTAATACATTTTGAACCCTAATCCATCGAAACACCACCTACTAAGATAAATAATTAATATTAATGCTCCGTACATTCGGTTGGTCCCACTTATATATAAATAAATCTAATATGGTCCAATTAAAACATGTCATAATTTTAGGGCTTGTTTAGTTGGGGTTAAGAGGGGGATATCTCCGTCTTAATCTTATTAATCGTTTGATATGACCAAAATTAACGAGAATAAGGGGATTCAGGAGAATGGGGTTATCCCCAAAAATAGGGTTAAGACTGGTTCTCACTTTCTTAACCCAATTTTTCTCCCTTAATTACTAGTGATAATTAATTCGATTATTATTAATTGATATTATCGATGTTAATTAATCATGTTAATTAAGCTCATTAATATTAATTAATAAATATATTATTTAATAATTATTAAATAATTAATTATAATAATAATATTTAATCTTATTAGTGTTAATTAACTGTATTAAATAATTTTATTAGTACTAATTAATCATGTTAATTAATCTTATTAGTGCTAATAAATAAATATATTATTTAAATATTATTAAATAGTTAATTATTACACTGTTAGTTAATCTTATTGTGCTAATTAATATTATTAGTGATAATTAATTATGCCAATCAATAGTATAAGTACTGATTAATTATATTAATTAACATTATTAGTGCTAATTAATATTATTAATACTGACTAATCATGTTAATTAATCTTAATCTTTATTATTAAATAATTAATTATTACTGTGTTGTTTAATCTTATTATGATAATAAATATTATTAATACTAATCAAATATGTTAATTAATGTTATTAGTGCAATTATTCATATAGATTAATCTTATTTATGCTAATTATTAATTATATTATATAATTATCGTTACATAATTAATTATAACTATATATCTCGTTATTACTAATGAACAATAAATCATGTTATAATTAATAATATTAATGATAATAATAATCATTAAGAATAAATATATTAAATATGATTAACAATATTAGTGTTTCTTACGATCATTTAGGAGAAATAGTAGCACTAATCATAGTCTATAAGATGGATAATTTAGTCATTTTTTAATATTTATTTTCTTTCGTATTCTTCTTTTTTTACCAAACGAGTAATAGAGATATCACCGTACATATTTCTCGTGAATCAAACGACTACGAAAATACGGATAAGAATAAATTAATCTAAAATAATTTACATTTATTCTCCTCCGAATTTATCCTTGAACCAAACATGAACTTAATGTCTCTGCCCATTATCAGATTTGGCACATGTTCCGAAGGATTTCCGGCTGCAAAATGATTATGTCATGTGAAACATGCGTTGGTGCGTGCATGATTGCATGGCGCCAGCTGTACACTGACCATAAATATATATATATATATATATTATTTGTAGCCCATTAATTGGAGAAAACTTGTGATACAAAAAGACTCTCCTATGCGCGCATATGTTTGGGTTACGAAGATCAATCGGTGAATCATAAAAATGTAAGCCTGCATGCCGCAAATAATAAATGACCATACTCAGCTGAGTGGTAAATAAGAAAGAATACATATAGATATTAATAAGAGAGAATGATGCATATATATATATATACATATATAAATACATGGCAAATTAATTGACACCCAAGGGGACGTACGTACGTAGTGCCTGCACCCAAAGGCTAGATGGACGAAACGGAGAGCTCCACCTGTGGAGATCGATGCCTGTGGACACCGCAGCGCAGGAGCTAGAGCCAGCATGTGGGTGTGATAATATTGCATGGCTCATGCTATCGCTATCTACATCAATAAAAGATAAAACAGAAATTCTTCCGGGGCCGGCATGTCTCAGAGAGAAAGACACCGTGGAGATGTGAGAGACACGGAAGACTGGACGGATAGATAAGGGTGTGTTTTGTACGCATGTGTTTATATATATATATATATATGTATGTATGTATATATGTATGTATGTGTGTATATATATATATATACGAGAGAGAGAGAGAGAGATGATTTGTGACTTGTTGGTGAGTAAACTGAGGGTGTGTCTTTCTAAACTGCTATAGCTCGATAGCATGTGTGTGTGTGAGAGAGAGAGAGAGAGATTTTGTGGGTGGGTTAACGAAAGATGTAGGTTTTTTCAAAAGTGACTCACCTCAGAGGTCGGCTGTTGAGACTGCATCTGATTTTGATGCTAATAAAATTCTTAGTCAATATTTTATAATGGGTTGCTCAAGTATATTTAAGCTTTGGGTTAAAGGACAGAATATGGTATGGAAAGATTGCCAAATTTAAATGGGAATTTTCGTGTGCTTCTCGTGATAATTCTTGCGTGAAACTATTAGTGCTCGATGAGCTCTTTCATATGAGCCTGAGTTCAACCAGATCGAAAATTCCTACGAAGAGCTTTATGACTGTTTAAGGATATATAGTAGATAGGACAGTGTCTAGGTTGGTAGTGTCCAGAATCCTATAAAGAACCTTTATTCTATAAGCAATTTTTTCTCCTCAGAGGCTACTATCTAGGGTTGGTGTCAATATCACGGTAACATCACGAGCCCCGGATAAGAGAAATTTGCGTTTTCTACTTGAATCCTTACTAGATTAGGACAATCGTGGGAGGTTCCCCTCTAAAAATAGAGAAGTACTAGAACATTTAGGGATGCTGAAGATGCCCTAGAATGGATCAAAATCAAGGAAAATGACTGCTACTCTCTTGGGGGGATGGATCTACATGCCCTATGGATCCTCCACCGTCTCATCTCGTAAGATCGACTCAAGAAACCACTACTGCTCATCTCCGATCAGATGTGTGTTCAAGGAATCCTTTTTTCCTTCGTTTTTACTGTCTTTGGGTTGGTTTCACGTGGGTTTCATTGGGATCTTCCTCCAAGAGAAAGAAATTCGTGCATAATGCATGCAAATCTTTTAGAGATGTATATAAGCACTTTTTTGTCTAATTTTAGTTGTGAGCTAATTAACACCCTTAAATTTAGTGGTTGATTGGTGAGTTGGCATCTTGATGTCTAGCATAGATCGGTAAGGTTGCACCTTGATGTCATGCGGTTGATAGGTGAGCATGCACTTTGATGTCCAACGTGGATAGGTGAGCTTACACCTTGATGTCAAGTGATGTGTGAGGTGAGATAACACTTTGATATCTGGCGGGTTATAGTGAATGCCCAAGGCGCTCTTGGGGAGTAGACATAGGTTAATAAGGGGAACCACTATAAAATCAACATGTGTCTTTATGTGACTGTCTTCTTGTCTCCCTCCTCCACTTTTTATATGTGGTTGTGTGTTTAATGTGCATGATTACTTAAATAGTTTGTGATTGACGTGATTTGATTTAAACCCAATTTTTCCTATCTTGGGTTGACCTAGGTAGGGATTTTCAACAAGTGGTATCAGAGCCAAGTTCCCTTGAGGAAGGCTTAACCGCCTAAGAGAGATCCATGATGCATCTTGGAGCTTTGTTTCTCTTTAGTGAAGGTCAATCTGCTCATAGATTGTCACTTTTAATGGTTCAAATTTTAGCTATTGGAAAAATCAGATTATGATTTTTATGAAAGTTATAAACTATGAAATGTGATTGGTCGTTGAGAAGAGACCATATGTGCCCGAAGAGAAAGAGAAGAATTGGAAAGATGATGATCTCTGAAAACTCTCATTGAATGTCAAAGCTATTAATGTTTTACACCATGCTCTTGATGCAAATGAACATAATAGAATTTTCATGTGTGAGACAATGCAAAAAATTTGAGAAAAGTTTCTAATCACCTACGAGGGAACGTCTTAAATGAAGAAGATGAAGATCAACCTCCTTGTGTACAAGTACGAGCAGACGTTTAAAATGAACTCTAAGGAATCCATTGATAAGGTGTCTTTGGTGACATCATAAACGGTCTAAAATCGTTGGGTAAGATCTATTCTAATTCTGATCTTATACGTGAAATACTTCACTCTTTGTCATCCTCATGAAGTACAAAAGTTACCACAATTAAAAAGGCTAAGTATTTGTCTATCTTATCACTTAATGAACTAATGTGTTCTCTTATGACATATTAGATAAATATGATGAGAATGCAGGATGAAGAATCTAGGAAGAAGAAGAATTATTGCACTCAATGCCACTTTATATTCCTCAAATTCGAGTGATGGAAATGAATAAGATGAGATCAATGAGGATGAGATCAACTTGTTAATTAACAAGACAAATGGGGAAGCTCATACGGAAGAGGTTCAATGGATCAAGAAACAAGAACTATAAGAGAGCACCTTCTGAAGGGGAGAGTTGTAAAGAAACTGAGATCACTTGCTATGAATGCAAGGAGACTGGTCATATGGGAAGTGAATGCCATGAACTAAAAAAGAAGTTAAAAAAAGATAAGGATCATAGAAAGAAGAATGCAATGATCACTATTTGGAGTGACGACGACGTTTCTTTTTCTAGTGAAAAAGTGTAGTGGCAAATCTTTGCTTTATGACAAATAATTTTGAAGTGAGGGTAACTCTCGAAACTTGCTCAATTCTAATTGAGAAACTTTAATTTGCATTTGGTGAGATGCATGCACTCTAGAAATAAAAAATTAAAATATGAGAATAAAGTCTTCAAAAAAAATTTACTTGCCATACATATATAATGACTTCATTGATAAAGATAAGTTGAAATCCATACAACTTGAATATGAGAATCTATCTAGAAAAAGATAATTAATGCATTGTTAAAATCTGAGCTTGAAGTGGTCAAAACTGAAATTACATAGAATGCATTGCTAAATTTTGAGATTGAATTAGCTAAATCTGAAATATCTTGTTTGGAAAATAAGATTGTATCATTTCAACTTGAGATTTATAGTTTGCAAGTATACACTTGATAAACTCGTCAATGGTAGAGATAATTTGAATGTCATTCTTGGATCTTGTGAGGGTATTTTTGGTAAAGAAGGTCTTGGATACACCCCCACAAAAAAATCTACCTCTAAGAAAATATTTTCTGCCAAAGCTTCCACTTCTAGTCCACCGTTTAAAAATTACTACTATTGTGGTAGGAAGGGTTATTTTGTGAAACAATATTTTATTAAAAAAATACTATTGGTTACAAGACCAAATGGGTGCCTAACTTTTTTATTATTTCTGCAACTAACATGGTTGGACCCAACAAGTTATGGGTACCAAAAGATAATGATAGGAATGTGATTTTTGCATGTATGTCTTAAAGTATTAGATGAAAAAAATGATTTATTGCCAATGAATATTCAGGGCATATGACAGGAGACTAGTGACAATTCATCTCCCTTGAATCAAAAGATGGAGATTTCACTATTTTCGATGATAATAGTAAATGTCTCAAACATAATTCTCTGACACAAGTCAATTGTGTGACAAATGAAATAAGGTAATTTTTGAACCTTCTCATTGTTCAGTTATTAACTGTTCCACTAATTAATGAAGTTAAACTTTTATGAGAACGAGTTGTAAATGTTTATATTATTTATCTAATTGACTTGTATATAACAAAGATGTGTCATAAGGTTAGTAATTTGGATTTGGAATGGCTATAGCTATGGCATTAAAGATTTGGACATGTCAGCGTGAATATTCACTCTAGCCTATCCACACATGATCGAGTAAATGAACTGTCTAAGGGGTAAGTTTGAGTTCGACAAGGTTTGTAATGTATGTGCAAGGGTAAGCATATTTTTGGTTCAAAAATATTGCTTCAACTATTAGACCTTTGGAATTACTTTGCATTCATTTATTTGCATTCATTTATTTGGTCCCACTAGAATTATAAGCTTAGGTGGTAAGCACAAAATGACATCCTTTTGATTTTGATGTTTTCTTTAATCTTGTGTGATAATATGAGTGCCCTCAATCTTCTAAAAATCAAATAGCATTCACACACGAAGCATATTGAGATTTACTACCATTTTCTATGCAAGCATGTTTTCAAAAATTTGCATCCTTTTAAAATTCATTGATATTGAGCATCAATTGCTTGATATATTCACTATGTTGTTTAGTGAGAATCCTTTTATAACCCTTCGCTGAGCATTGAGGATGTGTTCTTTAACTAACTAAATTTAGACAAATTCAAGGGTTGGATACATCAATTTGGGGCACAATTCTAGTAAATGATACCCAGAGGGAGTGTGAGCCTCTCAGCCTACAAGAGTTGCCAGTGACTTTAGTCTCACATTGAATTCTATAAAGAGTTGGACTGACTTATAAGAAAAAGAACCCCTATCTCAATACTTAAGTTTTGGGGAAGGATAAATGATTCTTAACATTTTGTTGCATCATCCTTGTTTATCTATTTATTATCTTTTGTCTTCTGCTTTCTTTTCGATCTGTGTATATCTTTCGAGGATGTACCCTTACATTTCACACCCTTTTTGCCTGTTTTGGAGAGTTCATGGGGAGTAGTTAATAGGGGGAGGAGTAGTCGTTCTTTGGACTTAGTGTCCTTGTGTTGATTAATTGGGTATCAGTTTTATATATGTGCATCACTCTTATAATTGTGCTCTCATGCTTATGGTCATGGTGTTGCTTGCACTGGTTAATCATGCTTCATGTTGAGATATGCGTTGACTTGTGTTTTATTTATCATTTGTATCTTTTAATCTTGCCATTATCATTATTTTTATTAGAGTTTTGTCATTAACAAAAATGGAGAGATTGTTGAGACCTCTCTATTTGATTTTGATGATAACAAAACCCTTGGCTAATGTTTTCTAATGGGTTGATCGAGTATGTTAAGGTTTTGTGTTAAATGGAAGAATAGAGTATGGAAAGATTGCCAAATTCCAATGGACATTCGTATGATTCTCGTAATGATTCCTTCAGCAAAGTGCTGGTGCTTGATGAGCTCTTTCATATGAGCCCAAGTTCAACTAGATCGGATATTCCTACAAAGAGTTATTACCATTTAAAGATGACAAAAAAGACACTATCTAGGTTGGTGTCTAGAACTCTATAAAAGATCTTTATCTAGTAAGCATTTTTTTTGCTTAGAGACTGGTGTTTGAGGTTGGTGTCAACGCTACGGCAACACTACTAACATGGGATCGTAGAAACTTGTTGTTTAATGCTCAAATCCTTACCAAATTAGATTGAGATAGAGGGGTTCTACAACATTTAGGGCTACTGGAGATGCCCTAGAGCGAATAAAAACCGAGGACGTGACTATTGAGAGATCTACACGCTCTAGGGTTCCTCCATCGCCTCATCTCGCAAGATTGACTCAAGGAACCACTGCTGCTCGTCTTCTATCTGATTTGTAAGAAACCTTTTTTTCCTTCGTTCTTTTACTGTATTTGGGTTGGTTTCTTGCGAGTTTCATTGGGATCTTCTTCCAAGAGAAAGAAATTCGTGCATAGTATACATTCTCATGTTCTAGAGAGATGAATCGACTCCTTTATGTCTAATTTTTAGTAGTGAGTTAGCACCCCTATGTCTAATAGTTAATATAATTAATACATTGATGTGTAATATAGATAGGTGAACTAGCTGTTAGAAATGTATGATTAAAAGAAAAAAATAAAAACAGGATGTTGTAACGTTCACTTTTGTGAATGTTACAAACATTATTTAGTAACGTTCACAAAAGTGAACGTTACAACTACCATGATTCCATTATGGAATCATTGCACATGGCACACACATGAAGGGTGGCCATAAATGAAAATATTTTGGGGGTCTCTCTTGAGGTCTATAAATAGACCCATTGGCTAACCCAAATACAGCAACTACTTGAAAATTCTCCCACATTTCTTCTCCTTTGATTTCCTCTACACTTGATCTTCTTTGTGTTGAGTTCTTGAAAGTCGGGTCGAGATTCGTTAATGCTCTCTTCGAGGACGTGCCGACGAGAGAGAGGGTGTCGCCTACACGGGGTCATCGTATCTCTAGGAGACCGTTGCCACGAGAACCGCACGTCGGCCTGCAATAAGTTCTCTTAGTTCAGCGACACCGCGCTTCGACCAAAAGGCTACGTTTTCTTGAACTTCTTAATTTATGTTTTAGATCTAATTAATGCATTGTTAGTTTTATTGTTATTTTCAGCATATATCGTCAACAATCTAAGAGAACTTATTTTATTATATTGCTGAAATATGCGGATACAGATTATAAAAGTCTAACTTTATAAAATTTCACATAGCATATACGTTACATAATATATTGTTTAATTTACAATAATATAACGGTAACATAACATCGATGCCTCTATAAAACTTTAAAATTAAAGTAACGTACGTTACATTGATGCCTCTTGATTTAGTTACTTTACAATGGTAACGTACTTTACGTACTTAATATTGATGTCTCTATAAGATTTTGAACATTATTTACAATAACTATCTTTGATTTCAGAAATTAAAATTTATATATATATTTCTGAAATTAAGATTTAGTGAAATTTCAGGTTTTAAGGTTTTAAAATTTCAGAAATCAAAAATTATGATATTATATTTCTGAAATATAATTGCTCCCACTATTATATTTCTGATTTTTAAACATAACAGATTATATAAAAAAATAAAGTATTTCTGGTTTTTCTAAAAACAATTTCTGTTTACAGATTTTAATAAAAAATATATATATTTCTGTTTACAAAAAAAAATAAAGTATTTCTGATTTTTCTGAATATTCATGTTCCTATTACTTCTACTTTCAGAAAATCAGATAATAGTTTAAATTATTTATGCTTAATAAATAATTCCTATTTTCAGATAATTAGATTCTGAAAATTATTTCTGTGTAAAAATATACTTATTTCTATTTTCAGAAAATAAATTTTTGAAAATTAATATTTTTAATTAGTTTGCATGAATTAATTAATCTTAACTATTGAAAATAATTTCTACTTGCTGGAAAAATATATCTCCATTATTTCCTGCTTTTATTTGCGCTTTTGTTAGTTACTCTGTGATAGATTAAATTTAAATTGATTATTTGTTGACTTTATATATTTAAGTGTTTTGACAAAATCTCAACATATCACCTCAACAGATTTTGTCGACTCTCAAATATTTTCTCAATGGCTAGTTTAACTACAATAGAAACACTAAGTGCTAAACCAGATAAATTTGATGGAAATTTTTTTTTAAAAGGTGGCAAAATCAAATGAGATTCTGGCTGACCACCCTAGGGTTGGATATCAGCCATTAGTAATAGCACAACTGAAATTCGGTGCTCGGGTTCCTCTCAATCACAAAACACCCGTCGAATTCAAACTCGGTCAACTCGAACCCAAACTGAACCTGAATCCTCCTCCTCCACAGTCACATAGGAAGAGATTGACTATCACTGTCTCCACCGAATTCTAGGAGCTCTTTCAGATAATCTATATGATCTATATTATAACTCAAAAGGTGCTAACGAACTTTGGGACACCTTAGAAGCCAAATATGGTCTAGATGATGTCGGTATTAAGCAGTTCAAAGCATCCGATTTTAATAAATTTAAATTTGTGGATAATAAACCTATGAATGAACAAATCCATGAGTATGAAAATCTAGTTTACGAATTAAAAGCCAATGGATCACAACTTGATGAATCCTTTCAAATAGCATGTTTATTAGACAAGTTACCTCCCTCTTGGTCCGATTTCACTAGGACCCTTAGTCATACTCAAGGTGTTCTAACCTTAACCTAATTATTCGCGTCAATAAGAATAGAAGAGCAACACAAGTTAAGGGAAACTGCTACTCAAGATAACAAGCCTAAAGCCAACATGGTGGAAAATAAAACACAAGAACGTCACAAAATGTCATTTCCTTTTAAACGTAAAAACTTCAAGAAAGACTTTGACCCTTCACGGTGTTCACCACGTTCCTGACATTAGGCGCAACCTCATTAGTGGATCCCTTCTAGTACAACAAGGCTATAAACTTGTATTTGAGTCAAATAAAGTTGTAATAACCAAAGGCGTATCCTTTGTTGGAAAAGGATTTATGTGTGATGGTCTTTTCAAATTAAATGTGTGTACCTCTTCTTTTAGTGAACAATCTACAGGGTTAAATGTTGAATCATCTTCCATTTGGCATTCAAGATTGGGTCATGTAAACTATAACTCAATTAAAAGACTAATGCGATTAAACCTAATTCCCAAAATGGGTATACAACACCATGAAAAATGTGAAATTTGTGTAGAAGCTAAAATGCCCAAACAACCATTTAAAACTGTGGATAGAGATAGCGATATTCTAGAATTAATACATAGTGACGTATGTGACTCTGGGCGGGTATCTAGGGGAGGTAACAAATACTTTGTAACCTTCATTGATGATCTGTCAAAATATTGCTATCTTTATCTAATTAAAACAAAAGATGAAGTTTTAACAAAATTTCAAATTTATAAGGCTGAAGTTGAAAACCAACAAGAAAATAAAATTAAAATACTTAGGTCTGATAGAGGAGGAGAATATACTTCTCTTGCACTCGCAGAATTTTGTCAAGAACATGGAATCATACATGAAGTAACTGCCCCCTATTCACCTCAATCTAATGGTGTAGCCGAGAGAAAAAATAGAACATTAATGGACATGGTTAACTCAATGTTAATAAGCTCAGGCGCACCCGAGAACTTGTGGGGGGAGGCACTCTTAACGGCATGTTATGTCTTAAACAGAATACCATTCAAACAAAATGATACTACACCCTATGAAATTTGGAAGAAGAGAAGACCTAATTTAAATTATCTCAAAGTGTGGGGATGTTTAGCCAAAGTAAAAATAGCAGAAAGAAAATTGGACCTAAAACTTTAGATACTATCTTTATAGGTTATACAATAAATAACAATGCAGATAAGTTTACTAGCAATACTAACCGATTCTTAGTAATTAAATCCGAAATTAATGATATATCAAACAACACAATAATTGAGGCAAGAGATGCAGTATATTATGAAAATATATTTCCTTTTAAAACTATGATTGAAACTAACATACAAAATAATCGAGTTGGTCCTAACATTACTAGACTTAGAGAAGAAGAAACTCCTATAGAACCAAGAAGAAGTAAAAGAGCAAGAACGGAAAAAGTCTTTGATGATTTTTATGCTCTTCTAGTTGAAGATTCTCCATCCACTTATGCTGAAGCTATGAAATCTATAGATTCACCTTTTTGGAAGGAAGCCATAGATAATGAAATGAACTCTATAATTCAAAACAACACATGGGTCTTAACTGATTTACCTCCTGTATGTAAAACAATTGGATGCAAATGGGTGTTTAGAAAGTAACTTAAACCAGATGGAACCATAGATAAGTTTAAGGCCCGATTAGTAGTCAAAGGGTTTACCCAAAAGGAAAATATATATTACTTTGATGTATATTCTCATGTGGCTAAGATCACTACTATTAGGATCCTAATAGCCTTAGCCTCGGTACATAAATTAGTCATTCACCAAATGGACGTAAAAACTGCGTTCTTAAATGGTGAATTAGAAGAAGAAATCTATATGGATCAACCTGAGGGCTTTATAGTCTCAGGACAAGAAAAGAAAGTTTGTAAATTAATCAGGTCCTCATATGGCTTAAAACAAGCACCAAAACAATGACATCTAAAATTTGATGAGACTATAATATCCTATGAATTTAAAATCAACCAAACTGATACATGCGTATATCATAAACAATTTGGGAGTTACATTGCTATATTATGTTTATATGTGGATGACATTTTAATCTTTGGGTCTAATATGAATGTAGTAAAAGAAGTCAAAGAATTTCTTTCAAAAAGTTTTGACATGAAAGATTCAGGTGGAGCAAATTTAATTCTTAACATGAAAATCATAAAAGATTCATCCGGGATAACTTTATCACAATCTCACTACATAGAAAAAAATTCTTAAAAAGTTCTACTACTTAGATTGTCAACCAGTATCTACTCCCTATGACCCTAGTATCCACTTAAAGAAAAATTTAGGACATCCAACACTACAAAGTGAATATGCACAAATTATAGGGTCACTTGGATTCTTAACAAATTACACAAGACCGGATATTGCATATGCAGTCAACAGGCTTAGTAGATACACAACAAACCCTGACGAGAGTCATTGGAAAGCGTTAGAAAGAGTACTTAGATATTTAAAAGGGACTGTAACCTATGGATTACATTACACTGGTTATCCTTCTGTCTTAGAAGGATATAGTGATGCAAATTGGATTAGTGATTCTTTAGATGTAAAATCTACATCAGGATTTATTTTTCTCCTGGGAGGAGGTGCAGTATCTTGGAAATCAACTAAACAAACAGTGTTAGCTAGGAGCACTATGGAATCTGAAATGATTGCACTAGACACCACTTGCACGTAGGCAGAATGGTTGAGAGACCTTCTAGCAGATATTCCCTTAATAACTAATCCACTACCTCCCATATCTATATTATGTGATTGTAAATCTGCCATTGATAAGTGCATGCAAGCTAATGTAGATGTAAAGATGAACAGACACTTAAAAGTGAGACATAAATCAATAAGAGATAAAATGAAGCAACAATTGATTGCTTTAAACTTTGTGAAATCAGAAAGAAACTTGGCAGATGTCTTTACAAAAGGCTTATCTAGAATCGTGATTCTAGAAGCGTCGAGGGGGATGGGATTGAGCCCATAAAAGAAAAAAGTTACTACGGCAGTAACCCAACCTCAAGGAGGTTCAATGGGTAGAAACAAGCTTGATAGGTAACTTGGGAGAGCACTAATGAATTATATTCCCATCCCTATGGCGCTAGTGCTCACTTAAAAGCAAGAGGTAAGGGTGAGTGATACGCTCTTAATGAATCCGAGACTCAAGTGGCAGGATGGTTACCTTGCTTCCACCCTTTGTAGGATTCACCGACATATGTGGAGTCGTGAGGCCGCGACTGTGAAAATGTGGGTTATTTTCTACAACACATATGAGATACCTGCGCAAGGCTATTAATAGCGCAACCCGTATAGAATCTCGATTCAGCTATATTATGTGTGAATTTGAGAAAGTCTGAACTATGGGACCTGGTTCAAGGCATAGTCCACCAAGCGTTCCCACAGGTAATCTCAAATATCACTAAGTGAAAATTCAAACCGAAAGGTATTTTCACCCAATGCATAGTACAAAGGACTCAGCAACCTTTTATTTATTTATTTTATTTTTATTTTTTTTAATCATGTGGGGGATTGTTAGAAATGTATGATTAAAAGAAAAAAATAAAAACAGGATGTTGTAACGTTCACTTTTGTGAACGTTACAAACATTATTTAGTAACGTTCACAAAAGTGAACGTTACAACTACAATGATTCCATTATGGAATCATTGCACATGGCACACACATGAAGGGTGGCCATAAATGAAGATATTTTGGGGGTCTCTCTTGAGGCCTATAAATAGACCCATTGGCCAACCCAAATACCACACAACTACAAGAGCAACTACTTGAAAATTCTCCCACATTTCTTCTCCTTTGATTTCCTCTACACTTGATCTTCTTTGTGCTGAGTTCTTGAAAGTCGGGTCGAGATTCGTTAATGCTCTCTTCGAGGACGTGCCGACGAGAGAGAGGGTGTCGCCTACTCGGGGTCGTCGTATCTCTAGGAGACCGTTGTCACGAGGACCGCATGTCGGCCGGCAATAAGTTCTCTTAGTTCAGCGACACCGCGCTTCGACCAAAAGACTACGTTTTCTTAAACTTCTTAATTTATGTTTTAGATCTAATTAATGCATTGTTAGTTTTATTGTTATTTTCAGCATATATTACCAACACTAGCATATTGATGTCAAATGGTTGATAGGTGAGCTAGCATCTAGATGTCTAAAGTGAGTAGGTGAATTTACATCTTGATGTCAAGTGATGTGTGAAGTAAACTAGCACCTTGATATCTAGCAGGTTATAGTGAACACCCAAAACACTCTTGGAGAGTTGACATAGGTCAGCAAAGGGCTACATTAAACTCATATAAGATCGTCGTGTCTCCTTGTATCATTGCCTCTTTGTCTCTCCCCTCCATGCTTCATATGCGGTTGTGTGTTTAATGTGCATGATTGCTTAGATAATTTGTTATTGGTGTGATTTGATTTAGATCCAATTCAGCCCCCCCCCTTTCTCAGGTTTGTCTAGCTTGGGGTTTCCAACAGTTGGAATAGATCTAATCTTCTTTGGACTCTCCCAAACTCAATCAGTCAATGCTGAGTTGCAGAAGAATGTTTCCTCTCCATGTTTCAAGGAGTGCTTTTTTAGTTATTTTCTAGGTTTGACCATGATTAGCATAGTCTTGCGTGTGGAGAGATGGATGGATGAGTTGGAGGGGGGGTTGCCTGCCCCCTGCATAATCATTAACACGGTCAAATGCTCACTCTTTCTCACATGAAAGATCTAACGTGAGCCGATGCTTAAAGACAGTGGAGACCAGCTGATACAGATATGAGATGACCTCAGTCACCCATCTCAGAGTGCCTTTCATCCGGAATCCGATTCCCATCTCCGAAATCGAACAGAAGCCGCTCCCAAAACGCCATCACCCAGCTAGCTGTTCCTCCCATGGGGGCCTCTTTCTCACTTCTCACAGAGAAATGGTCCCCCACCCCCCAGGTCCAACTCCATTTTCTTAACGCGCTGCTCTCTCCGCACAATGCAATGATGGCAGCATTATAATCTGATTAGAAAAAAGAGCGAGGTTGCTGTTCGCATTATTACGTCCCGCTAGCACATCTATATGTAGTCCAGGTCCACCCCCTTCCCTCCTCGCTTCTGCCGCGAGTTCTAGGAAGATTGTGTGCAGAGGACGTTTCTCGGGATCCAGCAAGGCAGCAAAGTAGCAGTCTTGAATCTCTTGATGGGAACCCTTCCCCGCTTCCCTCTTTAAAAGGCTTCATGTTGGGCGCTTCCTGTTTGAAGGCAGAGGGCACCCTCATACCCATCTGACCTCTCTCTCTCTCTCTCTCTTCTTCTACTGCCAGTGGGACCGCAACTGCTGCAGTGCTGCAGCTGTGGCAGGCTAAGGCCCCAGTTGAACGCCGCCCTGTACCTGCTTCCGCGGCTGGAGTGGCCTTCACGGGAGTTGGGAATTCTCCACTTTCTGGAAAGGCTGCTTCTTGGTGGTTCCTTCTGTCTGCTACTGCCGTCCGGATTTAGTAGCCGACCAGGAAGACCCTTTCGGGTGGGGGTGGAATTGGGGTGGTTGGTGATCACTTCCCTGCTTCCACGGATCTTTGCATCTGATTTCATGGTCCTCCCGCGTCGCGGCGGAGGTGGAGAGGTGGAAGCTTGGTGCGAGGTGCTACAGTCATGTGATGCCACAGCCGTGTAATTTCCTCTCTCTCTCTCGCTCTCTCCCTTCCTTCCCATCCCTGCCCAGTTCTTTGGTCTAGTTCCTTCTGCAGCTCTGCTTCTGGGTTTTCTCTTTTTACCTCTCTTATCACTTTAGTTCCAGAAAAATTGGATCAGATTTATGGGGCGGTGACGATGGTTATGAATTACGCATGCTTTCTCTCGAATTTACCCCTTCAAGATCGCAACTGGCCCATACCTTCAGATTTTTGTGCGGATTGGCCTCAATTGTAGCGCATTCTCTGAGTGCTAAATTGCTAATTTTTACTTCTTTCCAGCGTGAACATGCCCACATCGGCTACTTGGGGAATCATCTACTTCCATTTCTCCCGAGGTTCCGAGCATCTCGACACCATTTTGTCCACTTTTCTTCTGAAATATCTCTGCAGCTACTCGACACCTATCTAGTATCGCTTTTTTGGCACTCATTAATGGTTCGAGTTCGACCCACATTTTTTTTTGAGTTGCTGCTTTTAAGGCGGATTAGCTGGCCTTTCCTTTTACCTTATATTCCTGTCTTTTCCTGGGATTAGGAGGTTTTCTCCAGTTACTCGTGCTTTCTGTTCTTCTTGAGTATGTGGATACCCAAGCCCTCAAAAACTGGGTCAACTTGCTCTTCGCATTAATTTCTTGCTGTTTCCAGACGCAACGCAGAGAAACCATCCCTGTCTTCTCATCACATGCCTCCTGTGAGGATCCCTCCTTCCCAACCCCCCCCCCCCCCCACCCCAACTACCTTCCCCCCTCTTAAGGGAAGGGGGTACCTGGGGGGTCTTGATGTAGCTTTGGAGTGTTTATTGCAGAGATTCAACAGACTTTTTTGACGAGTTCTTGAGGAAGGGCGAGGGTAGAAGTTGCTTTATTTATGTGCTCTAGAGAAAGGCTAGTGAATTTGGACCATCCTTTTGAAGGTTTTGAACAGTTTCATTCATCGGGTTGCTTCTGTCAGAGGCACACCCGTGAGTCACTTGCCGGTCTCTTAGCTGGCATTTGAGCACTTTTTCGTGATGGGCTGATTGCAAGTCTCTCTATCTAACGTGTCATCTTTTTCATCCATGGATTTCAGTCTGAGACTCACAGGGAGGGGGGGTCATATTATTTTGGCTACCAATGTTACATGAACCACCTTGATAACTGATTCTGATTTTCATCTTTCTTTTGCAGGGTCCCTGCATTCTGAGGTGCCAATTTGAATCCCTCCATTTTATGTAAGGTTAACATGTCAGTAATACTTGTTTGAATTCCTCCATTTTATCTACTTTGCCCGGTATCTAAACATTCTGGATTTTTAAAATTTGTTTCTTATGATTCTTGTATTGTGCAGAGAAATTGGTTCTGATCCCTGACTTCCAAGATATGGGATGCCTAGTGTCGACTCCTAAAGATGGTGGAGGTAATAGAAGAAGACCTGGCAGTCTTGGGGAGGTAACAGTGTTTGTGCCAGGGCTGCGTATTCCCAAGAGTGTGGATTTTTCTTTTCCACCGGGCTGCAGGTTGTCGAAGAATTTAGTAGAGCGTTTGTCGGCTCTGAGAACTCGGATTGTTGTCATGGCTGCCCAAGAAGCGCTGGTTGCCTTAAAGCCAAGACGACGAACTGCTACACAACACGGTACCTGAATCTAAGCATACCATCCTTTTCCCCCCTTATTTTGAATTTAAAAAAGACATCCTTTTTCCCCCTGTTATGGAAAGAAACTAGATAAATATGATAGAAAAATGACTGCAGGCGGTTCTACATTTTCTGATCTTTTGCAAGCACTTGAAGATTACTTACCTGTGCTGCTTGGTTTAGTTAAAGATGGTAAGTTGTTTATGTTCATTGGATGTTTCAAATCCGTCTATTACTATGATATGTTCACTTAGCTTTTGTAACTGACAGTTACATGAACTATATTCTACAGGAACTCAGATTGTAGACAAGGTGCAATTTGTGTGGGTTAACACAATTGATGATTCAGAGGTTGGCTGACTGTCAAAGGGTCTTTTCTTACCTAATTATGCTTTTTACCTTTCTTTGGAATGCGAAGAAGTATCCCAATTGCCGATGATTGATAGAAACTTTATATCTGTAGGAAACCATAATGGCAAATGCGTGGTATGAGGTCCTGTCAGTTTTGCACTTGATGGCTATGTTGTGCTTATCACAGGCCAACTTATTGCTTCTCCCTAGGACAGGTGCTGATGGGTATCAGCCCAAGGTATCTGAAGGTGGGTATGTATGGCTAGCACTGTACTTCACAACCATACCAACAGCACTTTCAAAAAGAAACATAACAACGTCACCATGAATTCTTATCCCATCTACCTGGGACTAGATCTTGGACATGGTATCATCCATAGAGATCATGTTTATGCTACAGATGCACTTTTTCGGTCCTGCTTTTGTGGCACAAGTATAGGGGTATAGTGTAGCTCACTATTTTCCCAGAGCTCAAGCACAAACACCTTATTTAATTGCAAGTGCGGTTAATTAAAGAAACCAATAAAAATCCAATGGTCAATATATGGTTATAAATCAGACAGTGCCACTCTGTTATGCTCTTTACATTTCCTTTGAGCTTTTTCACTTCAATTGGAACTTTTAGGTATAAAATTTGGTGGCAGTTTGGCATACATGTATCTTATAAGTTGTGCACTACTTTGCAGAGAACAGACGAACCTCTATTGATATTTTCTTGAAGGCAGCTGGATATTTGGATTGTGCTGTGCAACATGTCCTCCCTCGGATGCCCCTTCAACTCAGGTTTATTGGGCTTTTTCTGTTTCTAAATTATTTCAAGATTAACATAATATATAGGTTTTGAGTATAATTGGCATTTTTCCCACTATATTTACTTCTGTCACTTGAATTTGGCAAACATCCTCATTGTTGTTGTGCTTGGGCAAACTTCCAGGAGAGATCTTCCTCTAGACCTATCTGAAGGTGTGTTGAGAGCTCTTTGCCAGCAGGCATTAGGACAGGTACCTATCATTCAATGATATATTTATTACTTCACTGACATTGAATGATGTTGATGTTCATGATTCCAGTGTCTACACCAATGGTATTATATTGATATGGTTACAAGAAGAAAGCTATGTTTGGGTGTGCAGTAGGAGGTGACCATTGTACAACAAAACTTATATACATGCTACATAAAATCTGTGCAAGAAAAATGATGATGTAGCAAATGAGAAAAGGGAATGCACTATTTTTTTGATGCAACATCAATGTCCTTCATGATGTCTCAGGGCTGATGCAACACTGTGAGAATGGAAGCCACTAATTATTTAGGACTCATATTGGACTGGCCACAGACTGGACCCAAACCATTGTCTCTGTTCTTAACCATTCAACTTATGTTTACTTGGAAACGCACTTTGACCTATTTGCTCATGTGAGTCTTGTCACCTTTTCATGGTTTGGTCCAACCGAACTCACTTTTTGAGATTTTAGAGGGAAAATGTGCATCACTGACTGGCTGTGATTCGTTTGGCCAGGTATCTAACTCTATTATTATGCATTTCGTGCTTGCTATCTTACGAGGGAGGGTGTCACTTTTAAATTAGTTTTTAAGCATTAGTGAGCATAAGTGAACTCTGACACGGGAAGTGAAATTACCTGAAAAGAGAATAAAAAAGAGCTATTCCATCTATAGACGATCATTACTACTTGAAATGCCTGGCCTCAAGAGGCAAGGGCATTCTGAAAGTTAAGTCCATGCAAGACAGATACGACTCATATATCCAGTCCTATAGAGGAATGCAGACCCATGATATCTGAATTTACTGAAAAGTCAAGGTGATTAGTTTGCCCAACATGCATCAGTGAGGACATGTCCGGAGAAGATGTTCTAATGTGCGGAGAATTGGATGGGTGTATTTTAAGGCTGCTGTTCTGTTAATAAATGATCAAATATATAAAGGTAAATTTTCAATCATACAGTGTGCTACCATGCATGGTGTTCAAAGCATACAATGCGTGAGATAAGAGGCACTTTTATTATAGATGCAGGAAAGTAAACTGGAAATGTTGAACTGGAAATGAGGAGAATAGAGATAGTATGTACTCAATTTACATCTCGAGGGAATTTTAAAAGTGAGTTTTGTTCGTGCAATCATCGAAGGCCAAGAAAATCAACTTTTTCCTGGATGATCTGAGTTGAGAATTCGGAGGATGATGGAAATATCTAAATTTGAACATATGTGGTATGAAAGGACTCTTAAGAATCTCACCATCAGATTAAGTGTGATTTCTGTGGAACCTAAGAAATAACTTGATGAGGGTGCACCTTGGTTATGTAAAAGGTGGACTGTGTGCAAAATTAGCCAGAAACTGCACCAAAAAGTGGTGTTTGTAGCTTTATGCTGCAGCATTTTAAAATGGTGTTGCTTATCCTAATCTTAAATATGTGATACGTCATTTTGCAGGTTTTGCTGTGTTTTAACTATCATGGGAATCATTAATTAAGCTGCATGGAGACGTATATAGATTGATTCATAGTTATGTTTGCAGCAGCTGAGTCCCCATAAATATATTTTATTAAAAGGGTCCGATAAAAATGCAAAAACTCTTTAGTAATCTGAGATTCATCTCATCACTCTTCGTGTATACAGTTATGATGTAAGTGATATCTGACATGATTCTACAAAGACAATGGGCCAGCCAACTCATGTTTGAACAGCTCATCTGTTTTTTGAGAAAACATGTTGTATTTGTGGACCTCAGCTACTTCATGAAGGTTTTACCTATGATAACAGGGTTTGTCCCCCATTTAAGGTTTCATCTTGACCAATATTCTTTCTTAAAGCCTCTGAGGTTTCAACATGATACACACATTTGCAAAGTGTTTGTTTTACTTGTCCTGACAGGATCCACAAGCATTTTTGCAAAACTAAATTGTGAAAAACAAAATTCTTAGTTTTCAATGTCCCTTTTATTGCTTTAGGGTGTTGATATTCAACTTGGAATGGCTATTGATAGTCCTAAGGCTACACTAGCAGTGAAACGAAGATTAGCATGTGAGATGGTCAAGTACTGGCATCAGGTATCAACATCCTAACCTCAAATGTGGTTTTCCCCAACCACTTAAGATCTTGCTTTTGCCATTCATTTACCCATAGCTCCTAATGAATTATTGCTGCTTGTTAGATCATTTCTCCTTTCTAGTTCATGCTGATACCCTCCCCCCCCATCCTGGCCTTTTATTATGTACTGCAACTTTTTCATTTACATAAAAAAGATGTCCATAGAATGATCTATTATCTCTTTGGAATTGTGAAAGGGCCCTTTTTCACTACAAAATGCTCTCTCTTCGCTAATTTTAGTTCATTACAGGCACATGATAACATTACGCAGATTGCATTTACAGATGACTGGGGAGCAAAATATCAGCTTTTTGTTAAGTGGAAATATGTTGAGGCAAAGGTACATTGTCCGCGTTTGATTTATTTTCTTTTCTTCTCTACATCAAATTTTCCAACTTTGTTATGCACAAGTATAACAAGTTGATGACTATTTTCAAAGAGGCCACCATGCGTGGATCTATTTTCCATTTCTTCTCACTATCTTCTCTATGTCATATATTTCTTTTTTTCTCTTTCACGTTAATTGATCAACCCATGGATCCCGACAGAGGCATGGACTTCAGAGACAGACACTAAAGTAACTTTCGCATATTTGAAAAAAAAACTGTTCTAACAGAAGCTTTATGAATTGTATGTCAATGCATCTATTTTCTTTACTACATAGTATCTTAAAACAAGATAAAGAAATCTCCTAGTTTAAGACATTTTACTCGAGGAATGCTAGCGTCGCATGCCCCTTTGGACATGACATGCCACACTAAACCGCAGTCACCCGATCTGCGGATCAGAGATCCGATTGCTGAGGTTTGCCCCACCTTTTGGGAGGCTGACCTTCAGTTCAGCCTCCCTTTCCATCTGATCTTCATATGGGAAGACTGGTGGCAGCTGGGAAGTGTGGCAACACCTGGCATGCTACACTAGCATTCCTCTTTGACTATCAATTGTGCTTGATGTAAAATGAAAAATGCATTCATCAGCCTGAAACAGCAGCCACCTAGCTGATTCTTTGTGATATTCATTCGCCTTTTTTAGTTGTTTCCCAGAAACGATAAAAATCAAGATTAAAGTTCAATATCAACTGAAAATGTGCTAATATGAAATTTGCTTGATTATATGTTTTCCTTTTGGTATCATGCATGGTGAACTTATTTTTTTTCCTGTTAAATATTCTCACGTGTTTCTTCATATTTGCATGTATGCTGTATAAATTTTTTTCATACACCAGGCGGCTGCATATTATTACCATGGACTGATACTTGACGAGGGGAATACAGAAAAATCTCATGGGATGGCTGTGGCTGCTCTGCAAGCATCAGAGGAGTTCCTCAAAGAAAGCAAAAGGGCTTGTGAAGCCTTCAACTCAGCACCCCCTGTATCAAGGTTATCTAGTACCTCTCTTCAACAGTTCCTCTTTTATTTTGTGAAAATAAACAATTAAACTCAAATGCATTTTGCCATGCTTATAGATCATTTTTGTGGGGAAATCATCATGTCCTGAATATTGTGATGAACTGATGATTCATTTTCCATTCCCTTTGGCTATGTCAGTTTCTCTTGCGTCAGACATTGACCTGGAAATGATGGGTTGAGACTATGAAGGTTGTTGATGGTATATCAACATGGAGTTGTGTTTCTTTCATTCAGAAATAATGCTGCAAACATTTTGATTCTATGCCATTGTGTTTGCTGTGCTGCTTTATGGGAGGCTGGAGTTACATAACAGAGGATATGGCTTAGGATTAATTGACTCATCATTCTATTTTATGGAATACTTTCTTGAGTTTTTGCAATTTATTTATACGTCAGAAGCTAAGTCAAGAACTTCAAAGTGCCTCCTGCAATTATTTTTCTTTAAGCAGCTCGTACTGGTTAAAACAAGTGAATGTTCCACCTTTATCCCTTAGGTACTAAAATGCCGATGCCTCTGCAGGACCCCTCCTCTATGGGGATCTATGAAGTACCTATTTGAGAAAATCCCTAAGGATGCTTCCAGTAAGGTGCGGATCAACCGGGACCTTTACAGCCAAGAAAAGTAAGTGTCGCGGTTTCTTTTTTATTTTGTCAAGCCTTTCTAAGTCCATTACACTTTCTGTGGGTCATGCTATTATTTAGTAGTCAAAATATTTTTTCATATTCGCATATCTATGATGTTATTTTGTGTGCTGTTTGCATTAAAAAACACCTATCTATCTGACAAATAGTACCTCGGAATCTTGGGATCCAACACATTGTAAATGCTTGGTGTCGATATACTTACTATGTTTAGCGCAAGTGGTATACTTTTAGCTCTTTTATGCTAACCTCCTTTCCCCGGTGAATTTGTACACAATCTTGCCTGTTAGTAATTTGGTAGCCTGTGAACATAATTCTTACTTGAAAAGATGCGACAATTCTTTTCTAGGCAATTTTTGTTCCCATGTTCTTTTCCTGGTGGCTATTTTTCTTTCAAGCACTTCAGCTTTAGTTTGCTGATTCAGCAACCTTCATTTCTGCTTTCTCTGTTCTCTCTTTATGTATGTCACTTGGTAAGATGAAAACTGAAACGGTAGGCAGATGATCGGCAGTACACCCGAAAGTTTGGAACGGCCTCCGCCCCTCAAACCGCTGCCATACGGCACTTTGCTTTCATGCAAGAGTGGTCGCTAGATGAAACTGCTGATGAGTCTTGCTTTCAGGATACTCGAGACGGCTCCACCACTACCAGATTTTGCACTGGCACTTAAACCCGATGAGTATCGACTTCCACCATTGGACCCCGCATGGGATGAGGAGGATAAGCATCAGCACAGCCACAAGAGGAACTGAAGGTGACTCCATGTTGGAGTGCAGACACAATCACTGATTGGGGGGGGGGGGGGGATCCGTCCAGACATGAAGATTGGGACCATCATCTGTAAACACCAGTGTGCATTGGATAGGTGTTTCCACCAAACGCTCTTCTCCTTTTGCTCTTTTGGCCCATATGCTTCTCAGTAAGGTGGTTTGTTTCTACGGTTGCGGTAGAGCTTTGTGTTTGTACACATTCTTGTATCTTACAGAGTAGTAGGCTTAGAAGGGAGTTAGTCCGAACAACCTCATTCTCTTACACAATAATGAAGGAATAAAGTTTGCCATTTTGTTGATGTTGTGCTTATCCAGAAATGCCATCGACTTTTTTTTTTGTACATCCCCTCCACCCCACGGGACAGGAAAGAAAGAAAGAAATGACAGCTGATGCAGGCCTCTCTCTCTCTCTCTCTCTCTCTCTCTCAGATTGTAGAGGGTTTTGGGGGAGACAATGCCACAGTTGAAAACTGGGATCAAATCTTCTTCCATTTTAAATATGCTTGTTGAATGATTAAACTTATGATTTGAATATATGATATTAATACAACTATGTTATAGCATTCATGTTGAGAAGAACAAGAGTAAGATATGTCTGGCCTCAGCTGAAGCATTAGCATCAAGGTGTTTAGCTGCATATGTATCTCACACAGGCTTATCACATTTCTGTGGAAGAAGGGCCTCACATATGAGCGGCAAGAGAACAGTCGCCACTTCCATACTATCGTCTCCGTCTAAAGGTGTTTTAGCAATATATTATACTTCGTGTAATGTCAAATCGAAATTGATAGAACATATTTTAAAGCCTTTTCTTCGCGTACCTCGAATCGAATCTTAGAAAGAAGGTGTTTTATGTACGTGAGAGTCGCTTGCTCGGGATTCATGTGGTGGGGGGTTTGTGGGTGGAGCAGGGCAGGCAAGATTCCAATGTGGGCAGTGGTCCAAGTCATGTAACGTGGACAAAGAACCACAAACACCACCGGACACTCTTTGTTCTTCTTTTTTTTTTGTTCTGATGATGACAGAGATTTTAACGTAACAATACACGAGTCTACATGGAGTGTCAGAAACTTGAGTTCTAATCCAGACACCCATGTAAAGATTAGGGTAAAAAGTGTCTATCTTATTTAATTCAAGGAGATCACAATATATATGTGCCTGGGAACATACAAAGAAGGGCCAGACACACACTAAGAACAAAATACCAAAACTACCCCAAACATAGTTATTGTAACACTCCCCCTCAAGCTAGAGCATATATATCAAACATGCCCAGCTTGTCACATAGAACACTGAATCGGCCAACTCCAAGCGACTTTGTGAAGAGATCAGCAAGTTGGTCTTCAGTAGGAGTGAAAGGAGTACTAATCTTCTGAGACATGACGGCATCCCGAACAAAATGGCAATCAACCTCAATATGCTTTGTGCGCTCATGAAACATTGGATTCTTTGCAATATGAATAGCAGCCTGGTTGTCACATCTCATCACCATAGGTTCAGAATAAGTGACCCCAAAATCTGCCATCAAAGATTTCAGCCACATCATTTCACAAGTTGTCTGAGCCATTGCTCTATACTCTACTTCAGCACTTGATCTAGCAACCACACTTTGTTTCTTGCTTCTCCAAGTGACAAGATTACCTCCAACATAGGTACAAAAACCAGAGGTTGATCGTCGGTCCAACCGAGATCCTGCATAATCTGCATCAGAAAAAGCCTCAATAGATAAATAATCATTTTTCTTATATAGAAGACCACATCCAGGAGCTCCTTTGACATAACGCAGGATCTTTAGAGCCGCTTCCCAATGACATAGCTTTGGATTCTGCATAAACTGACTAACAACTGATACAGCAAAGGCAATATCTGGGCGAGTCACTGTCAGATATATCAGCTTTCCACAAAACCGCCTATATTGAGTAACACCATTGAACATTGGACTATCCTCCACTTCAAGATCAGATTGAGGAACAGTGAGTGTATCAGCAGATTTACATCCCAACATTCCCATCTCCTGTAACAAGTCTAGAGCATATTTTCTTTGAGATAGGGAAACACCATCATTACCATAAGCAATTTCAATCCCAAGAAAATAGCACGGTCTCCCAAGGTTCTTAGTAACAAAATGACACTGAAGGTATTTCTGAACTTCTTTAACACCATTTTTATCACTTCCTGTGAGCAACATATCATCAACATAGACAATAAGAATCACCACACCATCAGCAGAATGGCGAACAAACACAGAATGATCGGCTTGGCTCCTCTTTAATCCAACTTCAGAAGCAATCTGACTGAATTTCTCAAACCATGCTCGAGGACTTTGTTTTAAGCCATAAATTGCCTTTTGTAGTTTACACACCATCTCCCCCTGAGTAACATACCCAGGAGATTACTCCATATATACTTCTTCTTTAAGATCACCATACAAGAAGGCATTCTTGATATCCATCTGCAACATATTCCATCCTTGATTGATGGCAAGAGAAAATAGCACCCGAACAGAGTTAAGTCGAGCAACAGGAGAAAAAGTCTCAAAATAATCAACTCCATAAGTCTGGGTAAAACCATTGGCCACAAGTCTAGCCTTATATTTATCAATGGAACCTTCTGGAGTGTACTTTATAGTGAACACCCACCGACAAACAATAGGGGTAACACCGGCTGGCCGAGGTACAAGGACCCAAGTACCACGAGACAGTAAGGCAGACATTTCCTCATCCATAGCAGCCTTCCATTCAGGTTTGGATGGTGCTTCAGAGACAGACTTAGGAGAGTGAGCATTAGAAATAGACAAGGCATACTGGCGAAAAGATGGAGACAAAGCATGATACGAAATGAAGTCATCAAGAGGATGCTTCGTACTGGATCGTTTTCCCTTGCGAAGGGCAATAGGAAGATCCAGATCATAAGCGGGAAGTGAAGTCTCACCAGTGGGAGGGGGAGCCTCCAGTGAAGAAGTTGACTGTGGCAAGGCGGCCGGCGGTGCACTATGGGTCCGTCGTTGATAGACATGTCCAAATCTATTATCCACATCCCGAGGCTCAACACAACAATCAGTATCTGCAACCGGCACATCCAGAGAAACAAGATCAAGAGGAATAACAGAAGGAGAAGTATGTGTAGGAGAAGGCTGTGGAGAAGAGGGAGAATCATAAAAGGGCACAGACTCAAAAAAGGTCACATCAGCCACCACAAATGACCTCTTGGACCGAGGGTCAAAACATCGATACCCCTTTTGGGTCCGAGAATATCCCAAGAAGATACAAAGAATAGATCTGGGAGTCAACTTATCATGTCCTGGTCCAAGAGTGTGAACAAAACACTTACACCCAAAGACCCGAGGAACTAGAGGAAACGGATCATCATTGGGATATAAGCATGAAAAAGGACTTTTATTATCTAACACCTTGCTCGGAACCCGATTAATAAGATAGCACGAGGTAAGAATGGCATCACCCCAATAGTACTTTGGAACATGCATGTGAAACATAAGAGTACGAGCAACATCAAGTAAATGCCGATTCTTCCTCTCAGCAACCCCATTTTGTTGAGAGGTGTAGGAGCAAGATGTTTGATGAAGAATTCCATGCACTGAACAGAAGGAAGCAAAGGAGGACTGGACATATTCCTTGGCATTGTCAGTACGCAAAATTTTGATGGACGTGGAGAATTGATTTTGTATTTCTGAATAAAAAGATTTGAATACATCAAATACCTCTGAACGAGCTTTCAAAAGAAATAACCAGGTCATCCGAGAAAAGTCATCAACAAAAATGACAAAATATCAAAATCCGAGTCTGGAGGTGATAGGAGACGGTCCCCAGATGTCGGAATGTACAAGATGAAATGGAGCAATGCTCCTTTCACTATTACTAGAAGGAAAGGAGACCCTATGATGTTTCCCAAGTTCACAGGCTTCACACAAAAGTCTATTTGTTGAAGAAGAAACGGGAACAATCTCACGTAGCCTGGAAAGGGATGGATGTCCAAGCCGACAGTGCCACTGAAAAGAAGTATCAGATGCTGAGGAAGCCTTAAGTCTTTGGAGAGGTCCATCAACGAGGTAGTACAATCCTCCAGATTCATGACTGCCACCAATCAGCTTCTTCGTCTGGAGATCCTGAAATATACAATAAGAAGGATAGAATGTTACTGAACAGTTTAATGACCGGGTCAAAGAACTAATAGATAACAAGCCAATGGGAAAGTTTGGAACATAAAGGACATCTTTCAGGGTTAGAGATGAGGTATGAGCAGTCCCTTTTCCAGCAACAGAACTATACGACCCATCCGCTACAATAACAGACGGGTGAGTATTAGATAAATGAAGAGAGGAGAAAAGGGAACGACTACCTGTCATGTGACAAGAAGCACCAGAATCCACAATCCAGGAGGAATTGTGGTGAACTGCAGAGGCACTACCTGATGTGGTGGCATGAAAGGACGAAGAATGTGTTGAAGAGTCTTTTAAGAGCCGTTGGAATGCCTCGTACTCCTCGGGAGACAGTGTAACCCCTTTCTCAGATGGTGGTCCTATAGGTGGCTGCTGCACAGACTGTGGCATAGACTCCGGAGTGAGAGATGAGGAATCACTAGAGGCACCCAGATTAGCAACAGGTCGCAGACGTGATCCCCCTTTGCCATATTTCTTCCAGCAAAAATCAGGCTGATGTCCAATTTTGTTGCAATGAATACATGGAGAGCCACGACCACGTCCACGGCCACGCCACCCTGCGGCAAGAGTTGAAGCACTACCAGACTCTCCAATCTCACTATATGTTGTCTCAGTCAGATTCAATTTGGTACTTGCTCTAAGAACACGAGAGTAAGCACCGGCCAATGTAGGAACCTGAGTGTCTGCAAGCAAATTGTCTCTAACATGTCCGAGATTATCATCCATTCCAGACAAAAACTTAGCAACAATAAACTCTTCCTTTTGTTTCTCCAGCTGAGCGGCATCTATAACACTAGGCTGATACAGTTTTAATTCACTCCAGAGACCCTGAATTTCAGCAAAATACTGAGAAATAGGTCTTCCTTCTTACTTTAGAGTGAACAATCTTGAATAAATATTATAAATATGAGAAATATTTTGCTCTGCAGAATAAATCTTTTTCAGAGTATCCCACATTTCTTTTGCGATGTCTAAAAAGACAATACTATTGAAAATACTCTGTTCACAACTATTATTCAGAACTGAAATTACCATCCCATCATCAACTTCCCAAGCTTCATATGCTTTCTTATCAGTTTTCTCTGGAGGATCTTGCTCAATATGTCGAAGTTTTCTCAAAGAAAGCAGCAGGAGGCGAAAAGACCGTGCCCATTGAGAATAATTAGTGCCATTTAATTTTGTAGCAGTAGCCATCATATGATAAAATTTTCCGTCAGAAGTCGGGATAGAAGTGGACCCCGACGATTCTGCCATGACAACAAACCAAACAACCAAAGCCTCTGCTGCGCAAAAAAGGGACTCAAACAATCTTCTTACGGCAACATAAAGGTCAGCACATAGGGAGAAGATTAGAAGCCCTCATGCGCTGACCATCCTAAATGAACGAGCCGGTGCGGAGAAAACTCTGTTAGAAGATAGAGGTACGCTTTCTTACCACCAAAGATTTTCTAGAGACTTCAAACCCCTTTTACCGCAGGGCAAGATCGGGACCGTGTCACCCGCCTGTGGGAAGCCGGTCGGTCGCAAGGTGACAGGTCGCAGCCCTCACATCCAACTCGCCGTGCACACGAGGCCAGATGGTCGCACCGCCGCGGAGCCTGCGGAGCCCGCACCACCTTCGCTTTGCCTCTGCTTACAGATCACCGGAGGAGAGCCGCACGAAGGTAGAGGGGCCGCGGCAGTTCCAGTTCGCCGGAGGAGAGAGCCGCGGCCGACGTCGCTGGCGCTCGCGTGAAGGGCGCGGTGCGACCCGCGGTGGAGGTTCTCCACCGGCTTCCCTACATCGGGAACGCGAAGGGAGAGGGGAGCGGAATGGAGAGGGGCCGCGGTGGTTCCCTACGGACGGAGGACGCGGCGAACGCGAAGGGAGAGGGGGGGCGGTGGTTCCACGGTGGTTCCCTACGGAGGGAGGACGCCGCGGTGGAGGTTCTCCACCGGCTCTGATACCATGTAAAGATTAGGGTAAAAAGTGTCTATCTTATTTAATTCAAGGAGATCACAATATATATGTGTCTGGGAACATACAAAGAAGGGCCAGACACACACTAAGAACAAAATACCAAAACTACCCCAAACATAGTTATTGTAACAACCCAAAAGTAGGCAAGAGCTCATCATCTATTCACTCCAAGACATGTCTATACGACAGCTCGCCGTGTAGGTAGTGAAGCGCGGAGTGTGTAAGTGATCTAAATTTCTAAATCTCATTCTTCCCTACTTAGTTGACCATGGCATGTAATTTTTTTATGCGAGAGGGGATAATCAAATTCAAATTCGAGATCTTTCTCAAACGAGAGAAAATGACGAACCGACTGCACTAGACAACTGATTCTAATTAACCATGACATGCTTCATTGAAGGTGAAATATCCCTCTCGTTATGTTCTTCCCTCCTTGGATTGCAGTCCTTGTCCAACCCGCGTTCCTCAGATGATTCGAGGTAGAGATTATGATCTCTTTTCATGGTGGTCTGGCGCCCCACCCCCCCACACTGCGGGTCCATTAGTGGAAAACCCAGACTCATGATCATAGCAAGTCCATTAACTTTTTGGGTAAACGGATAAATAGGAAGCCGCGTTTCGGGTCTGGTACTCTGGTTCTGACTTATTCGACAGTGAGATTGAAGTGGGTCGAAGTGGGTCTAGAACATAATTCATGTTCTTAAACTCTAACATTCTTGGTCAAAAGGTTTTTGGACATTCGGCGAATTGCCTTGATTCAGATAAATTTAACCATATTATCATCTAACATGAATTGGCGGGTCCCTTATTGGGTAAACAAGTGTACCTAAATCCAACACCATCGAGTCTTATCGGGTCTGCTAACAGGTCCCGGCCAATTTTGACAGCCCCAGACTTGACCGTTTCAAATCTTCTCCAGACAAATTAATATACATACATCTAACGGATCTGCTAGCCCGTTTCTGTTCTAATACTCGGTGTTCCCGTTGTTACAAGCAACAAAACTTTTTGTAAATGTGCAATGGGCCTTCCTCTATCCAGGTACAGAGACACGTAATACAGGATTCAGAGCCCACTACCGGCTAAGCATGCATCGCTCTCATCAATGAACACATGACTTCGCCTGTGAAAGCAACGAAAAGGGAGTCTTCAACATAGCAAGTGTGTTATAACAAGTACCATACTGTGAAAATGAACCAGCTTCTTGGTGAATCTAACTACATAACTTTTCAATATGCTTTTCAATAGTCCACACTATCCAAATTCCAAAACATCAGTTCCAAATTAAAACAAGTTTATCTTCATAGGTGCTGGGTTGATGGTGAGACACTACAGGGCTGTCAAGTCTGCACTCTTTGCTTGCTGCCTTCCCAGGGATCATTAGACTCTAGACTAACAGAATTCACACTAACTATTCCACAATGGAAGCAGGGGAGTACTTGTACTAGTCCTCCGGGCCTGTTTCGTTGTTCCCTTCCAATGCTTCCCGTTCCCGTTGTTCCTCTTGTTCAACTGTTGCAATAATAAGACGTCAACACACGAGCTACAAATGAGAATAATAACTTATAGATATAGATATATTTGCAATGTTGTGGTACTAACGATATAGTTGGTATAATGCTTTCTGAGTGCGCCTTTCGAGCTTGTCAAGCTTCTTCTGCACATCTCTGCGAAGATCCCAATTTGGCTTCTTGGGAGCAATGTTTACAAAAGGGTCCTGCTTTCCCGTGGCAATATGGACAACAGCGTGAGAGGGCAAGAAGGCACATATGTACTTGACTCAAATAACTCGAGTTACCTCGATTTTCTCGGGTGCTGGTACAGCGGCTACTGGGTCTTCAAACTTTGGCAAGACTGGGGGCGCCAATTGGTGCCCCTGAAGCTTTTTATCATGAGGAAGATAGTTCCTAAACTTCATGTTCATCCCGCTGTCAACAGGTGGAATAATTTCATAGTTAAAAACTAAAACACCAAGGTTCGTTTCAAAAAAAAAATTAACAAAAAGGTCACAACCTGTCACATTAACACAAAATGATTAGTGTCCATCATATTGGGAGTAACATCATCATTTTCCTTATGGGAACATCTAACAGAAGCATCTGCCGTCTCTTCTGACTACGGAGAGAATGATACCGCACGTACAACTTATTGTAAAACTAATCAGTTTATGTATTCATGAAGTACAGCAGAACCCGCGAAGCAAGGAAAATAAAAGGCTCATATCTCAACGTATTAATTTTCATAAGCTTTCGGCGTTGCCATTGTGCTTTCATTTTCATGACTCAGATAATTAAGATAGTGTGGAAAACACATTATATTGAAGAGTATAAATAGTTCGGTATCATGAGTGAGTGTAAGCATTTAACTTGATGCTGAATGTGAATGGGGAAGTCATATGATCACAAAAGTCAATTTGCCTAATCAATTTTCTCTGTTTGCACAGATTTTAAGAAACTTTGGGATTATCTTTTATTTTGTGTGCGTACGCTGGTGGTGGGGTGGGGAGGGGGGAAGTGGGGATGAAAAAGGAGATGGCAATGATGATGATGATGACGATGGACGAAGAAGAGGAAGAATAAACAAAGGGCATGATGACAATGACAATAATGAATGGGATAAGAGAATTTCTATTATTTTTTATGTTTCTCTCAATTGAAGAAATAATTGAAAAATAAAACAGCAAGTACAAAAAAGTAATTATCAGTCAATCACAATGGATCTCTTCTCCTGACCAGCTGATATGGCAATAAGATCCAGGATCACTTTTTTTCTTTTGAAAGTGGTTGGTACCACATTTTATAAAATGCAAAACAGAAAGATGAGGATATACAAAGTGAGAGGGGAGAGGTCATACACAAAAGGACCCTTACAAGGATACCCCAACCTATATAACTAAAGCAAAGGCTGCAACACAATTCTATTCCAATTACAATGAGTCATCCCACCCTTCCATAAATCTTGTCACACCAAACTCCACACACTCCACAGCAACTCGAGCTTCTCTCCTAGAGATTCCAGAAGCCCTTGAACCACAGCCACTTACCTGCAGCCAAGCTTGACCCAATCCGTTGCCACAATTCATGCTGCCATACTGCCCCCCCCCCTCCAAAGATCCCCCCTAGAAATTCTCATTCTTCCTCCCACCTTAAGTACCTGTTTGGTGTTAAATAGCAATTTTGCTTCCCACCTGTTTACATGTGGAAAAATAAATTTAGGTTTTTTATTTTTGATTTATCCATTTTGAATAGATATGCACATATTTTAGCTAATTAACATGTGCATGATTGCTTCCACGTTTCATTTTTATCAGCCGATTTAGAATTCAAGTGCTGGACATTTCCTCATCGACCGTAGTTAGTGTTCATAAACCGAAACTGCCTTCTATGTCTCCTCCGTCCTAATGCAGCTGCTATCACCAATTAGATCGAGCAAAGCACCCGTATCCAGCTCAGGAGGGCCTGACTCGTCCCCCACTACAAGCCCCGAGAGAGCCTGCCCGATCTTCTCGTTCAGAAGAGAAAAAATGGACAAAGCCCTGAGGGCTCCCTCCCCCTCCCTGCCACCGCTACAGCAACTGCCAGCAGACCTTACCGCCTCCGTCCCCTGTGGCTCACCTAAAGGGAGGACCGAGAGGGACCTCAGGATAGCCTCTAATCCCAGGGGAGAGCATCTGTCCTGAATCAAAACCTCGGAGTTCCTCCACAGAAGGAGAAGGGTACTGCACGGCTCCGGTGACACCAGCCATAGATCGGGCAGGGCAGGTACCAGCCCCGCAGAGGGCACCAAATGGGCGTCGGTGCGGTCCCCTCCTGTATGGAAGGAAAAGGTTGTGGACCGGAGACGATGGCTACCGACGAGCGGAGCTGTTACTACCACCCAGACGCAGACGGACACTACCCACGTAAACCGGCGTCTGAAGGCCCGAGGCCTCCGGCTAAAGATCTAGGATCACAATCCTTGCAGTTACAACAGCATGAAAGTTTCTTTTGTGAAACGTGGGTAGTACCACTGGTATATAAAATAGAAAAAGTATACAAGTAAACGAGGGGGAGTGAGTCATACGACTCCCACAAACAAAATGTAACAGATCACCCTCTGCCTTGGGAGGAAAAGAAAAAAGTAAAACACGCACCTCCTGCACAGCTCACACCCCAACCACACTCAAAAGACCCCAAAAGGCTCCGCCCCTAACAACCCTGACCACCCGACCATACACCTCCCAGCGAACAAAGAAATGAAAGTACAATCACCCCAACGAAGACAAAGTGACTCTCCTCACCTCTACCTCAACCTACTCCTCAACCTGCGCTGGCCTCCTTTCTTGTCGGCAACCTCAGCCCCCACCTTCGCCTTCGCCAACACCTCAGCCTTCGCTTTCCTAACAATGTCCGCCAGCCATCTACACTTAATCAAGTTCAAGGTGGACTTTAGGTCTTTATCCACGCCCACATCAGATATACCAATCAGCTTAGCAGTCATGCTCTCCTGGGTATCCATATAGTTCTCCATCTTGAATAAAATATCTTTGACCTCCTCCTTGCTAAGACTCTCGTTCTCCAACAATGCTAGATCCTTCCCTTGAAAAGCTTCCTCGACTTGCTCCATCACCGCACACAATCTTCCGACATCTTAGGCGGGGGGGGCAGAGCTAGGACCTCCTGTTGGGTGCCACCGACCTCTGCCTCCATTGCAACAGACCCATCAACAACATCTAGATCTGGTGCTGGCAAGCAAAGCAAGGGTGCCAAGCGAAGCTGCTCTTCAATCAGGGAGGATAGGAAGGGAGTTCTAGAGGCACATCCTCCCCCTCCCCACTGCCACCAAGCCCCTTCCCACCTCCAATTCCCTCGCAGCCACCGACGTCACCACCTCCGTCCGAGCACACTGCATCGTCGAAGAGGTTACTCAGTAGCTCCAAGGGATCCGCAGGGGGGTCAGAGAAAGTGGCCGTAACAGGGGCCGAACAAGAGGAAGGGGCAGACGTTGCTGGGGCCAGACGAGATGAAGGGGCAAAGACAACCTTGCGATGCTTCAACCATTTCCTTGAACGGAAATTCCGCGGGCAAGCCCAATAGTGGCCGCAATACAACCTTGCCTGCGAGCGCAGAATGGCCCGCTGTGGAGGCACCTGCACGGTGCCATACGGCTGGTCCTGCGCCAACGACGCTACCGGCCGCAGAAATCATGGGAGATCGCTGAAGTCCAGCGGAGCGGGAGACCACCGCTAGTGCCGACCTGCCCTCCAGCTCAGCTTGGAAAAGACCCCAAGAGCCTCCGATCGGGCAGAGAAAACAATCATGGCCAAGTCCTCGAGACCTGTTATCACCGCAACTCTCGGATCCGCCAGGTAAGTTGCAGGTCGACAGGTCTGGGCCTCGCAAGCACCCGCCCACATCTAAGCGGGCCAATGGCCCAAGCATCACTTCGAAGAGGCCCATTTGACAAATGCGGCCCACCAACTTGAGATGGTCGCCTGAATCCGACGAATCCAAAAGCCCGCAAAACCCTGAAACGGATATCGTCGAGTCTGGCCTAGCCACACCACGCATAGTAGGGGACGACCCAATCAGTCCAAGAGCCCAATCCGCCATCTACGAGAGAAAACCGGGCCCACTAGCAAGATGATTCCAATTCAAATTGCCCGCCAAGGCCTCATCTCCAACCTCCGTTCGCGAGAGCGGACACCCAATCCCCTCTGCCACCGACTATCGCAGCTGCACTGTGGGCTTGCGTCTCCCTCATGGCGAACTCCACCCCCCCCCCAACCTCGATGAGGACAGGGGGAACTACTTGAGGGGTCACCGCTTACACAAGAACCTCCGAGCAGTTCAAAAGGCCCTCCAAAACCAACCTCAAGGACCCCTACTTCACCCTACCAATCGCCTTGACTAGGAAGGCTATCCTGGCTTCATCACATAGCGGGATCGGCACCCCCACCAACTTAACCCAAAGATCAATCTTGCCTGGTGAAGGGTAGGTGCCTCTCTCCAACGTCCACTTCTTGACACAGAGGATTGAGCCTCTGCACATGAGAAGCTCGGCCGCCTCCACTTCCTGCGCTTTACTTGTGGATGCTCCGATGGCCAGCAAACCATCCGGATGCAATCGTTTGACCACCCAAGGGCCACCCCGCGGCCACCTCTCCTGCAGTAGAAACCTCACAGCCTCCACATCAACTTCCCCTAGCACAGGTGAGATCCACAGGCATCTGCCTAGCCAGTCAGCTTGGCTCGACGAAGGGAACGTTCCTCCCCCTAGTCCTAAGAAGCCCCGGAGCCAGGCTTGGGGGCTTCACGACATCTACAAAAGACGCCATCCTCTGCCCCCCTGGGGACGCACTAAAATTCACATGTTATTTTATTCGTTTGTTGGCCTTCGTTTATTCGTTTGTTTAGTGCGAGGGCGTGTCAGTCACAAAGTGGCGGTTTATTCAGGCTTCGTGGAAGCCCTTGGTGCGCGCCGTCTGACTGATCAGACGATTGTGTGATTCGTGTCGGGACCAAAACCCGCCGCGCCATAAAGGTCACGACGTTAATTACATCTCTCCGGAGGAGAGAAAATCTTTGATTAATCGCCAGGAATAAGGGCCCTACGGCCTAAAGAGTTGTAGATAAAATGAGACTAAGAAAGTCGACAATTGTACTAAAAGGGTCCCGCATTGTCAAGGTGAATGTCAAAATCGTGTCGGTCACTCATGGACCATTTCATGTTCGGACAAAGGTCCATATTGAAAACACGACGAAAACGGAAATAAACCCGTACGAATGTATGCCGAGAGACGGCAAGTTTAATGTCTATTACGAGGTTGGGTCAAGTTCGGAAAGATATTGGCCCGAGCACGGGTGACTCATGACCATGCTGAGAAATAATT
This sequence comes from Amorphophallus konjac, assembly GCA_022559845.1. Classification (NCBI taxonomy): domain Eukaryota; kingdom Viridiplantae; phylum Streptophyta; class Magnoliopsida; order Alismatales; family Araceae; genus Amorphophallus; species Amorphophallus konjac. The sequence goes on from CM040124.1 coordinate 344,430,185, forward strand.
CCCATGACTCATAGTCAACCTGCTGGGCAGCATTGATGTTTCCTTGACGGGGTCACAGGAGAGAGAAGATCTCCGAGATATTCGCCAACACGGGGGTCTTTTAGTCTTGTTAGTTTAATGCCACTTATGTGTGAGTTTTATTCCATTTGTGTTATGTTTATTGTTTAATTTATCTATTGTTCCTTTGGGTTGAGTGTTCAAGACATCTCTCTTCTTTATTATCATTCCCTTCTTTTGAAACAAGGAAGAGTTTGGTTGCTTTCTGTCTTCGGGTTCTTCTTTTAGTTTCTCTTAGATTTTTACTCGAAAAATCACGCATAGATTCAAGCATGCGCGTGGTGAAATTAAGTTCGGGAATCGATCCCCGGTACGAGGCGGAGGTATGTCCTCCGGACGTAATCCAATCTTCCACACATCGCCATTTTATATACCGCAGGGTCATGGCATGCATGCACACGTGAAATGCGATGATGCAATTGGTGATTAAATAAGTGAGAAGCGTTTCTTTTATTCATGAAGTGCACCTGTAAAGCTTCTAGTTGATTTGATTTCTTTTTTTTATTCATGTAGATCGTGTTCGTGGTCCACTCGGCGGTACTCGGTTCAGCTCTTTGTGTCTTCCACAGTCCTTTCATCTTACTGGAGCGTTTTATTATTGTTTATTTTATTTATTTATTTATTTCTATTTTTATCCCTTATTTTTTATGTATTATTCTGGCAAAAATTCGACAACATCTCCTCCGGACCCAGACGCGGGAGGGGTAAAGCGGGTACACATTCACAAGGAGTGACGTGACCCCAAAAAAAAGTAGAGGTGCGCACGGAAGCGGCAACACCTTAAACCGTTACGTGGAAACGCGGTACAAAACCGAGTGAACACGAAGTTCAAACAAGAAGGGCGAATGCCACCGGATCGCGTGATGGCATGGGTCACCGGTTCATTTGAGATGGATGTCACCGAATCAGGTGAAATGGGTGCCACCGGATCACCGCAAGAGAGGTGTCACCGGTTGAGGTGGCGGAAAGAGCCACCGGATCGGATGGTGGTGAGGGCCACCGGATCGCGGAAGAGGGGTAGGGTAGGCCATCGGATCGAATGGGATCGAGGGCCACCGGTTCAGGTGGACAGCAATGTCACCGGTTCAAGTGTGCGGCCAGCTCACCGGATGGGAGGCTAATGGTCATCGGATCGAGGGAGAGGCAAGCCACCGGATGGAGAAGTGAAGGTGGCAAAGCCACCGTATCAAGTATGGGGAAGGTGGCAAAAGCCACCGTATCGAAGTGTGGAGGTGGCAAAAGGTCACCGTATCGAATGCTTAAGGTGGGCAAAGCCACCGTATCAAGTGGAGGCAAGGGGCCACCGTATCGAGTGTGGAGGTGGGCAAAGCCACCGTATTGAATGGTTAAGGTGGGCAAAGCCACCGTATCAGATGGAGGCAAGGGGCCACCGTATCGAGCTACGGAGGTGACCAAGTCCATCGAATCGGATTATGGAGGTGGGCAAAAGCCACCGTACCAAGCTATGGAGGTGACCGAGGCCACCAGATGGGAAAGCAATAAAGGGGTGGCTGAGCCACCGGATCGTGGTGGTGGGAATGCCACCGGCTCAAGAGGGTGGAATGCCACCGGATCAAGAGAAGGAAGGCCATCGGATGTGGGACCTTGAGAGGCCACCGGATCGCGGGCTCGACGGGGTCACCGGATCACTAGCTCAAAAGAGCCACCGGGCCAAAGGGAAGAGGGAGCCAGTGGTTGTCACCGGCCAAGAGTCTCGTCCGGGCTTCAGCCATGAATTGGCAGGACCCTGACGGCGAGGCTCATGCGACCAACACCCCGAAGAGAGGAATCGGAAGGAGAGAGACGAAAAGGGGAATCCGAGAGATGGCAGCAAATGCGCAGACAAGGGGGGAAAACGCTAGCATCATGGACGCTTAACAAGCCTTCTTCTATTCTCGCAAGAGGAGCAGCCCAAGGAAGGCTAAAACATCGAAGGAGGGAAAGAAAAAGAAGGATGGAGGGAAAACAAGATGCAGGGAGAGGGGAACGGAGCATCAGCTCCTCCCCTCCCGAACCCCACTCCCTCTCTTCACTCTCCCTTTTCTCTTTTCTTCTTCTCTTCTCTTTTCTCTCTTCACTCAGGTGGTGGTAGTCGTCGGAGCAGGTTGCTGGAGCAGCAGGCCCTTCCCTTCTCTTCCCCTCTTCTTCTTCACACAGACGGTGGTGGTTGGAATAGTAGAGGAGCCGGGAGTTCTCTCTCTCTCTTCTTCTGCAGGGCCTTTTTATAAGGGAGCTCGTCTCTTCCTAGCTAGCCCAGCTGCAGGGTCGATGGGGGAGTCTTCGAAGCTTCTACTCCAGTCGCCTTCACCGTTTCCTGTTTGGGGGTGAGCAGAAGGTTGGCAGCGTTGCGTCGTTTGAGGCTTGCACGAACGTGGAAATCCTCGAATCTTCAGCCGTTGCGCGCCAAGTGATGCGGACAAGGACCTTTGGTTGCTGGGAATGCCCCTTGGTCATTGTCCAATCTGCATCTTCTCTTCTGGTTTTCTCCCGCCGTTGCCACCGGATGAGGAGCAATCACCGTGTCACCGTATCGTGAAGGAACGGATGCCACCGGATGAGAGCCAGTGGAGGGCCACCGGTCATGCTATTGTTGTTGCCCACCGGATGGGAGTGTAGGAGCGCCACCGTTTCGCCATGGTGTGAGTGCCACCGTATCAAGAAGAGCAAAGGTGATGCCGGTTCACAAGCCCAAAGGGGCCACCGGATGAGGGGCGCTGGCGGGGCATAGCCACCGAATCAGCATGGTGGGGAGCCACCGGTTCAACATGGTTTGGGGGCCACCGGATAAGCTCCATTTAGAGCCACCGGATGGGCCATGGTTTGGAGGGAGGCTGTGAGTGGTTAATACGGTGGGAAGGAAGGTGAATAGTGTCGATACGGTGGGAAGGAAGGTGAATAGCGTTGATACGGTGGGAGGGTAGGTGGTGTCGATCCGGTGAGATGAACAGTGCTGCCACCGGATGGGTGAATAGTAATGCCACCGGATGGGTGAATAGTGTAGTGAAACGGTGAGGTGACTAGTGTTTCAAAACGGTGAGGTGAATAGTGTTTCTTTTTTCTTCTTCTTTTTTTTTCTTCTTTTTGTTTTCTTTTATTTTTTTATTTCTTCGACGTCCGGGCCTCCACGCTTCAGACTATATCTTCGAGGACATCAGGACCTCGCTCGATTTCACATCAAATTCGTTCGCCGGAGCGTGAATTCATGATGGCGCCGTACCGTGTACAAGATGCGGCCCCGCAACCATCGGTGTTAAAATTCGGCCGTCGAGACCTCTGCTTAATTTGTCTCTTCTTGTTCTTCTTCTGCCGAAGGCTTGCTGCAAACGCGAAAATTTAGGTGTTCACACCCCCCCCCACCGGCTTCTCCACCAAACCCCGCCTTCGCAGCACCCCACATGCACGGCGCAGGTGCCCCCTCCTGCCGCAGAGAAAGCATACTGGACCCAAAGAGCCCCGACGCTCGATCGAAGGCATCCCTAAGCCCAACAACGCGAGAGCACAAGAGAGACTCGAGGGAACAAAAACTCGGAGCCTCTCTGACTTAATTCATGAAGGAATACAAAATTAGAGTTTCCAAGCTAATACATCAATAGCCCTTAGCCTGAATGTGCAGCCCATGGTAGGCAGAATCGCCCGGGATCGGATCGGATCGCCCGATCCGATCGGTTTTTGGGCGCTGTGATCCGATCCCGAGCCTGCTTGCACCGATCCCGGCTGGGCGCGGTCGGATCGGCCCGGAATCGCCCGGATCGGGCCGGATCGCCCGATCCCGGGCGATTCTGGGTTGGATCGGCCGAACTGGGTTGGAGAACTTTGAATTTCAAATTAAAGTGTTTTGGGGGGGAAATCAAGTTGGGTTTTTTGGTCATGGGGACCTCTTGACCGGGAATTCCCTCTCTCACATACACACACACACACACACCCTTTCAAGCTTATCCACTGATTCATTCCTAATGAGGTTAACTCATTTATGATTTCATTAGTCAAAGTCAATTCCATTTGAAACTTTTGTATTTTCAAAATGTACACAAGTTGGTTATGTATGTCTGATTATCCATTTAGGGGTTCCCATCCTGACACTGTAGTTACTCAGAAGTTCTATGTTACACACTAATAGGCTAATAGCAACAATTCAGATTTTATCTAAAAGACAACTTAAAAGATATTAAAAGAAAATTCTTATTTGACAACTTAAAGGGCATTAATTATGATATAGATCTATGTTAGAATGGTTTTTATATTTTTTCAGATTTTATCTAAATTTATTTCCATTTTTTATACACTAATAGCCCTAGCCGAGTCAGCCAGCCTGACTCGCCTGGGATCGGTCCGGGATCGGCCCGGATCGGCCGATCCCACCGAGCCGGATCGGTTTTGGGTCGGCCGATCCGATCCCGATCCCCGATTCGGCTTTACCTTGGTGCAGCCTACTTTTCATGTGTCAATGAGGAGATGATGGATCATTCATACTTTCAGTGACCTTGTAGTGGATGGACATGGGAAGGGCCTTGTACATTGCATTAGCAAAAAAATGGTGAAGCCAGCCAAGGAATACCAAGAAGCTGCTAATTGGATGGGGCATGCCAATATCTTGTAGTTGATTGCAGTGTGTTTAGACCACTTTGTAATGATGGGTTTTAGCCACTACAAAAACTGACTAGAAAGAGGTAAGGACTATACAAGTCTACTGAGACAGATCACATATTAACTCAGTTGTGTCAATTGGCCGTGGAATCAAAGGATGAGAGGTCATCAAATTTGCGAATTATGAGGTGAATGCATTGCCTATCATAGAAGGCAGTTTCGGTTTCGGTTTTGGTTTCGGCCCAAAACTAAATAAAATACTTCTTTTTGCCAACTACAGGCTGTTCGGTTTCGCCCGATTTCGGCCAGTTGGTTTCGGATCATTCCGGTCCGAAACCAATACGTTTCGGCCGAAACCGGCCGAAACTGCCATCCATGTTGCCTAGTCTCTTCTCGACTAACTGGTCCGGTCGTTCCTTTTAAGTGAGTCCTTTTGGATTATCTTATGAGCAGTTTTCCATGTTGAGCTGTAATTGTATAATTTCATGTTTTATCTACACAGAGAGATGCAATGTAAACCTCTTTTACATAAAATCAGTCCTCAATTTTTTTTTGAAAGTGAGCCCTCCAAATTTCAAGGATTAACCACCGTAACTTACATGCATACACCTTAAAACAAAGTCCTTTTAATAATAAGTTTCCTTACACATACCGATTCAAAATCCAAACATCCTCCAATTTATCTCCCATGTTGCAGGGTATTCTTCCAAAAATGAGACAACAGTGACTCTCTGAAAGCATGACTTTTTATCACTTGAACTGCAAACCTTACAATCCTATGCATATACTCAATGTATTGTATTCCCTATCTACCAACATATTCTTCTGCAAAATGTTTGACAATGGATCTAAGCCAATGTGTTACATCTTCTAAAAAGCAATGGGAGCCCAAAATATTTAATTGTTGACTCTATGCCATCATGCATTGAACAGCCCAATTAACCCAAACACTGAACATTCTACTTTTAAATTACTTTTCAAGCAAAAGTGCCATTGAAAAGCATCAGGGTACAGATGAAGAGTGGGAGGCCTTATCGTAGCTCTCTTTCATGAAAAACCATATTCAATGTTTGGATCCATAGTTTGCCATCTCTCAAGATCTCTCTCTCCAAAGGTCCGGAGATGAAACCTCTCCTCTCCAACATGTTGAGATAGCATAGAAATCCAAGAAAACAATTCTTGGATATGTGTAACTACATTTTACATTTTCCTATTATTATTCTGTTAATTTGATCATATTAAATAGTTAAATGCAAAACATTTAAGCTTTTCAAAGAAGTATAGTATTATCATGATCTCTAGAATGTTGGTGCCAATCTCTCTAAATGTGAAATGATGCCAAGATTTGATATGGCATCCCTTGTCTGCATCTAGGTCAAATCCACCATCTTGTTCCCAATTTCAATAACACTTTATCATGTTTGCTAAGAAATGAAGCAGATAAGTTTACAAGTCTTATGTCACTAAATAATCAACCAAGTTCTTATCCAATATCTTACCTTAGCTAGGGCAGGAGAACCAAAAAAACATTTGAATAGAATACCAAGTGTCCACTGGCATGAAGGTCCCCACCCCCTTCCCAAATGAAAAAGATATCTTGTCAAGCATGTCATAATATTCTCTAGCACCTAGCAGATATTGGGAAACATTCTAAGTTAAGTAGCGCCAATAGTCATTTGGTCAATAATTAAAAGGTTACCCACAGAAGATAGTAAGCATGTAGAAAGTGTGACTTAAAGAAAAGGAAAACTGCTATGATATGAGAGAATGCCATATAAATGGGCTGAGAAGTCGACTTTAGTGAATGTCATTACAGTTTTACTCTCCTCTCTCGGTACAAGCAAGAATAGAATTAGAGAAGCCAGATAAATAAAATAGCATCACATGTTTGCAGACAAAAAGGTTGAATAAGAATAAGATAATTAACACATAAAGACATTCAACCAAACAACAACAGCAAAAAATTAAAAAGTTAAAAGCACAAAGATGAAGACTCACTTTTCTTCTTCAACATCTTCAGAAGGTTCCTCCTTACTCCCAGTTTGAGCTGAACCATTCTCTGGTGTGCTTCGAAGTTCTTCTGCTGCTTTAAGAGCCCTCAGCCGCTCATGGTCAGCAGCAACAGTTTGTGAAACTGAATCTTCATCAGTTACTGCAGCATCCCTATTGCATTATATGGAATAAAAAACAGAAGTACGCAAGTTAAAAGAGCATTATTCGAAGAAAAATATCTTCACTGGGCATAAACTCCTTATTTCATTGACTGGAAGAAGAATGGGAATTCAAGTTAAATGAACATCACGAAACAAAGATATCCAAGTTCAAGACCTCTGCCTCACATTGGAACAATTCACGCAATCAAAAGCATGAATGAAATATTAAAACACATATAAATAAGACACAAATTGGGATAAGGCTCTGATGATGATGATGATGATGATGATATAAATAAGACACAGTAGGTTATGGCAGACGCAGGCAAAAATCGACCATGAAACTGTGGAAACCAGATCCACAAAATCGAGAAGATATGTTATCAGAAATCAATTTTGATGCATTTCCTATATTTGCAGAATCTTCTGTGTAACCCACTTCAAACTATGTGGCCCAGGCAACCTGGAACTTGACAATGGTGTTTGATGTGTCAGGAGAATATACCCTTTGCCAGGTTCCATAAGACGCAGTTACAAAATACCAACCCTAGAAACTCCAATCTGAAACTTATACAACCGCCTCCTTACCTCTTCAAGATCATGCATACCGATTCTATCACGACCCTCTTAAGCGTCAATAAAATCAACACGACTCTTCCCAATCTCTCATCGCAAATCCATTTTTAACGATCTATGCCCTACGTGCGAAGGAAAAGACATCCCTTCCTCAAAGAATCAAAACGAACGGGTAGCCCTAACAACTTGCAACAGTCCAACAACTCTGCTCTGCCCACTCACTGAACCCACAGCAATCAGAAGCAGGACGACCCACTTATTCACAAACCACATCCCCAGGTTGCATCCGAAAACGCAGTTCCCTGTACGTAAAGCACTGCAAACAGCTAGTTTTTTTTTCAAATCTTCTCCAGGGTGTGGGGAGACAAGAAAAATGCATCGCATTCACCGATCAGATGGGGGGAGAGTGAAGGGGGGAGAAAGAAACGAAGCAAAGAAGAGAAGCTCACTTGTTCCCGTCAGTCTCCTCGGAACCACCGAGCTGGACGTCTTCTCTGCCGCCTCCATGGTCGGCGGCGGCATCAGCACCGGCGGCGGCTGGGGCAGAGTCCTCGTCGGGTGTGCTCAGCAGCTCCTTGGCTGCTCTGAGGGCTCTCAACCTCTCGCGCCGGGCTGCCGCCGCCTGCTCGACCGCGTCTTCGTCGGTTCCCATGCCTTCCCAACACCACCACCGTCGAAGTCCTCCGCTATATAAGACGCACCGGTTCATGTTTGTCCGTGGATGGATGGATGCACCGCCCTGTGGGCATGGGTGTACTTATCTGCCTGTGATAACATCTACATAACGGTATTAGTAGTAGATGCTGTCTCTTGAGGCTCAAATTTTTGTTGCTCAAATGCATACATACATGTACATAAAACGGATAGATATGTAGGAGCTGTTTGGGGGTGACGTAAAAAGGTGAAAAACACTGTGAAATGTTGATTTATAGTATTTTTTTTGTTATTTTAGAGTATTATAGAAGTTTGCCTCTTGATATCATATGACAATCCTTCCTGATTTTAACTTCTTTTCTAAAATTACCGAAAATCAAAACCTCAGAAACTTGGATTTTTCATGTGGATATTTTGCAACTATCGAATTAAGCAATTTAGATTTTAAAACAAAAAAAATCAACTGACTCAGAATTTGATATTTTAAAATTAAAAGATTCTCATAGCTTAATAAAAACAAACAACAACATCTTGATAACTTTTTCGTATCGAATATTTCAATATATATTTATTTATTTATATATAGTAGATGATCTAATAACGAAACCTTACTGAATCATTCGTGCGAACGTCTACGTTAACGTTTATACGTCTATATTCATTTTTCAATTGCGACTATGTTAATATGTGAATTTTTATACATCTATGTTAAATGTAATACATACACAAGAGAATAAGATTATATGTTCACATAGACACACAAATGTTAACATAGACGTTCCCACGGAATGATTCAACGTATTTACTAGATCTCTCTCTCTCTCTCTCTCTCTCTCTCTCTCTCTCTCTCTCTCTCTCTCTCTCTCTATATATATATATATATATATATATATATATATATATATATATAGTTTTCACGTGCAATTACACTAAGTTATGTTGAAGAAGAGGCCACCTCATCTCTTGCCCTCCTCCCAATTCTTCCCTACTATGGCCGAGAGCAAAGATGCTACGGTGCCGTTGATGTTTTTCATCCCATCCATCAGATCCAAATGAACCACACTTCTTTGAAAACATTGCAAAGATTTTTTTTTTTGAAAAGATCACTAGATGGGATAGAACATGTCAATGGAGGCATCCTCAACATATTTTTACCTTTAACATATAATCTTAATTTAGAATACAAACCATATCTTAACCACCCTTCTTTGAAAACATTGCAAAAATTTAGCTTAATCACCCTGAGTGTGTGTGCGGTGACTTTAATTTTGTTTTTTAAAATTTTTTAAATATGATCCTCAACATATCTTAAGTTAAAATGCTAACCACATCACCATAAATTAAAAAAATAATCGGATGATGACATGACTTATACTCTAAATTAAAATACTTTAAGAATCACTTAAAAAATAAAAAAATAAAGACATTGCACACCCAAGATGTACAACACATCTAGATGTGCAACAAGCCTACAGAATTACAGCACACCTCTTGACCCCCACTTTGATTTGGGCAGATCCCCAAGATGGCCCATTTTTACTCACAGAGCCCACATCCAAAGCATTTATTCTTGAGACTGACAGTCCAACGCCCAGCAATTGGAGCTCTCGGATTACCCTCTCGCACATCCTAATGGGTGACAGACATGAAAACTTCCCTGCATGGGCTATGTAATACAGTTCGACTTATGTCTTTTATTTATTTTATTTTTTTGGGTCAGGGAGTTCGACTTCCGTCAGCACTAGCATCTTGTGCACTACCAAACATAAATGAATTCGTCATAACTAGGGATTGGAACAATAATGATACAATACGAATAGCTAGAAAAAAAAAAGAACAAACTCTTGAATTTAGCAGCATTAATGGTGAAATTTGGAAGAAGTGCTAGCTCTTAATTGTTGGATCAGGAGTCAACAGCTGGAATCATGTCCAGTGCCTTAAGAATAAAAGCATACGTAAATGCATCTTCCTGCAGTTTCTCGAATCTGCATCAAAATGGTACATAAAAACATTAAAGACATGTGGAAAGAACAAGAGCATTTTTTTTAAAACAACCCATCCTGGAACAGATTGCATTGCACTAACTTTCTTAACTCCTTTTTTTCCTGGTTATAGCCAACACAAACTCGTTTCTTGAGTGGGTAGATTGAGAAACTCTGTGATATGTGGTCAAGTTGTGGTGCACAAAAAGGAGATCAAGTTCTGTACGCAGTCATTACTCTTCAAGGATTTACAAAACATTTCCTCAAAAGCAAGTCAATCATTCTCTCTCACAGCGATTGATGTTACCAAGGAACTACATGTCCTTTGGGAGCAGCTAGCAAAGATGACAGCAAAAGGAGTGGATCCATAATCTAAGTTTAAGGCGTGTTTATTTTAAATAAGCCCATCTCAATAGATTTTAAAAAGAATCTTGTACAGAGCTAGAAGAGATGAGTTACCTTCCTGACTTTGAGAAATGCCCAGCACCAAGCTCGCATTTAAACAGAAGAACATTGCCATCTGTTTTCATTTCCCGTAACTTTGCAACAAACTTGGCAGGTTCTGAGTACAAGACACGTGGATCTAGTGCAAGTTCACGAGACTTAGGCCAAGGTATCGAAAACAAGGCGGCAAAGCATAACTTTTTTCCAAACTGAAAAACCTGACCTACCATTTAAGCCAGCAGTGACAAGAATGTCCGGGTACATTTGTGGCGTTACCTGCAAAGGAGGAAGAAAATTTAGTGTGTGTGTGTGTGTGTGTGTGTGTGTGAGACTAAGAGAAAAAATAAGACAAAACTAATCATAGATTCATAATTCCCTGACACTAAATGCAATTTGGATTGAGAAATGAGTAAAGCCACAGTTTAACCCTACTCCAAAAAGCCGACACTAACATCCTATAATAACTATAAAAAAGTTTAAATCATTTAAGTGTTTTGACTGTCTAGGATAACCCAGGTGGTGCCAGGTAAACCCTCCAAAGGCATGGCACCTGAAACCCAGCCCACAAAATTTCAGCCCCCACATAGCTTTAATACTTTCCTGTTTCCTTGCTGTAGGGTTATGGCCAAGCGAGACACGGGAGACGAGCCAAATTATGAGGGTTAGCTGTTCATTGCTGAGATTACCTATTGGAATCAAGATAAGTGTTGTCCATTAATTGCAGAGTCAGTCTGTTTTGTGTATGTGAATGACGAGAAATGCAATCCAGACTCCAGAGACCAATGGACCAGGAAAACCTTCCAAACATAGGAGTTTGCATCCATTTGTTACCAAGCAGGTGGGATCAGTGATGGCAGTTTCAGCCGAAACCGATACGTTTCGGCCGAAACGTATCGGTTTCGGCCGTAACCGAAATGAAACTGGGAGCAGGTACTGTAGCGGGTCCGAAACTTTTAATTTTATTGGTTTCGGGCGAAACCGATACCTGTTTCGCCCGAAACTTTCATGTTTCGGCCCGAAACCTTAATGTTTCGGCCCGAAACCGGACGGTTTCGGCCCGAAACCCACGTGAACTCCCCTTAACTTGCTGTTCTCCCTCAGATCTGAGTCCGCTGCCACTGCTGCCCGAACCTGCGGCTGCTGCTGTGCTTCTGCTGTGCTTGCTGCTGTTGTTGTGTTGTGCTACTGCTGCTGCTGCTGTGCTCCTGGCCTGGGCCGCCTGGCTGCTGCTGTGCTGCCCCGCAGCGAGGGAGACTGCACTGGCTGCTGTGAGGGTCCGATGGGCTGCTGCTGCTTGCTGCTGGCTGCGGAGACTGCAGGGTGCTGCGGCTGCTGTAGCTGTAGCTTCGTTTTGTTGAGGTAAATTTGGGGTTTGTTTTGTTTTGGTTGAGTTGTTGAAAGTTTTTTTTGTTGTAGGTTAGTTTTTAGGTTGTAAGTTAATTTTAATCCATGATTAACTTATTAAGACTTCAAATTAAACTCTAATTACACCCTTACATTTGGGGCTTTCCGCTAATTAGGTTTAGTAAGGGTCAATTGAAACTCAATTAAGCTTCATTGAATAATCTGAAGCGGGAGCATGCTGATAATTAATTTTTATGAATGGTGATTAGGCTATAAATGATAATTAAGTCCTAATTACACCTTTAAATTTGGGGCTTTCCGCTAATTAGGTTTAGTAAGGGTCAATTGAAACTCAATTAAGTTTCATTGAATAATTTGAAGCGGGAGCATGCTGGTAATTAATTTTTATGAATGGTGATTAGGCTATAAATGATAATTAAGTCCTAATTACACCCTTAAATTTGGGGCTTTCCGCTAATTAGGTTTAGTAAGGGTCAATTGAAGCTCAATTAAACTTCATTGCATAATTTGAAGCGGGAGAATGTTGGTAATTAATTTTTATGAATGGTGATTAGGCTAAAAATGATAATGAAGTTCTAATTATACCTAAAAATTTGGGACTTTCCGCTAATTAAGTTTAGTAAGGGTCAATTGAAGTTCAATTAAGCTTCATTGAATAATTTGAAGCTCTATCATGTTGAATTGCATTTTTTCATTGTACTTACAAGAGATTGTCTTTAACTGTCTTAATACAGCATCATGCCTAGACGTGAACAAAGTCGGGAGCAGCAAGGGCAGGAGGATCCGAGGTGGGTCCACCTCTCCTTAGTTGATGTCGGGAGAAGAAAAGTGAAATGCAATTATTGTGATAAGGAGCTATAAGGCGGAATTACTAGAGGAAAACAACATTTGGCAGGGGTAAGAGGAGAGGTGAAACAATGTGACAGATGTTCCTGAGAGGTCCAAGAACAAATGTGCCAATGTCTTCTGGGCAAAAAGAAGAGGATGCAACAAAGGGTTGAAGATGAGGCTGAAATTGCTGAGGAGATTTCAGACAGAAGGGTTAGGAGAGATGATGATGAGGAAGGCACTGAGGATTCAGATCCAGAGCTGACTGAAGCAAGGGAGCGTGAACAAACCGCTCGAAGGAAAGGAAAGACACCCATGGGTTCAGGGACCTACTCCATTACAGCTGCAAGACGTCCTGACACTGAGCTGCCCCGCAGACAACAGGCCCCATGGATAGTTATCTGCACAGAAGGCTCCATGCTATACAACCTAAAATCAAGCAAGCATTGAGAGAGGTAAAAAAATCAGCAGAAGTTGCAGGGCATGCATTTAAAAGCATCTGCAAATGATTTTTTCATGCAGGTGTCCCTGCACATGCAGCTGAAAGTGAATGTTTCCAACCTATGCTAAATGCCTGTGGACGCGCTTTTCGTTTGATTTTTTTTCTTTTTTTTCTATTGTTTATTTGTTGACGTGCCAGTCACATATGTGAGGATTTCATTGTGCGCTCGATCTGACTTCTAATCAGTCGATTGTGAGTGATCATGTCTGGACCAAAAGTCCGTCATACCATAAAGGTTATGACGTTAATTACGTCCTCCCTAAGAAGGACAACCCTTGATTAAACACCAAAGTAAGAGGAGACCGGCGGCAAAAGCCCAAATGAGAGCATGCTAATTTATCTGCAAGATATTGAGTAGACCGGATAAAGCGAGGGTATATCAAGTGCGGAACAAATCCGGCAGCATGTCCCCATTATCTTGGACTATGTCAAGTGGGAATAGGAAACCATCCATGCAGCGGCAGGATGGAATCCGTGAAAGATCGGGTATATTTGACCCGGAATCCGAAGAGGGACCGATGTACCATGATACACCATATGCCGGTGCGATGTTTTGTTGATATCCCCCTTCGAGGGACCATCGGAAGACATGCAGTGGCAGAACTCCGTGGGCCAACGGGGTTAGGAGAAAATACCGTAGTCACTCGGTGTGATGTGGGCGAATTTCGGCAGCATATCCCCTTATCTTGGATCATGCCAAGGAGAGATAGACCATCATCCACGGGATGCCGGGACGAAGGCCGAAAGAGAAGGGCACTAGGCCCAGGAACACTGTTTGCATTCATAGCACCGGTTGATATTCCCTTGGAAACCATCGGAGCACATGCAGTGGCAGAGCTCCTTAGGTTCATAGGGTTACAGAGGAATCCGGATCGGGACCGAGTAATGTAGGGGAGGTCATTCCCCGTTAATTTATTTCCCAGGGTGTGCATGATGACCTCTGGATATCCCCTAGACGGGCACAATGGAGGTTCTCAGAGCAGCTTATCATGTAGATAAGGGTTCTCGGCGCAAGGGGTTCCCGGCGCGCAGGGGTTCCCGGCGCGCGAAGTGCCGCGCCGGGAACTATTCACCGTGCCGGGAAGGTCTCGCGCCGGGAAGGTAGTGTAGAAGGGCTTCTCGGCATGGAGGCAGGTGGGTTCTCGGCATGGAGGCAGGTGGGTTCTCGACGCGTAGCTTCTCATATGGATAAGGGTTCTCGGCGCAAAAGGGGTTCTCGGCACGGTATACGGGCGGGAAGAAGATCACGGCGCGGCCCCCTTCTCGGCGCGGCAACCCCCGCGCCGAGGGCTGAAGGGCGCGCCGAGAGCCTTTGGCGCCGGGAAGGTCCTGCGAGGCAGGGTTTCTTCTACGGGACTCTGCTCTAGGATGTGTGATGATTTGGTTTGAATCAAGAGAAGAAAAAGGGTAATAAATGGATTATTTCATGGGGTTTTCGATAGGTTGATCTCAGGAGGATGCTGGTTTACAGAAATAGCGGAGAAGATTGGGATTCTCATGCATTCGAAGCCCCTGAAGACTGCAGTCTTAACACAAGAACTGACTGGTTCATTTGAGGTCGATTGCAGTGAGGTATCACGAGATAAGCTGTCTCGGATCCTCAGGGCAAATTCAGAGGCCTGGGAAAGAGGGCCGAAGGCCATACAAAAGCTTATACGAACACATCCGAGGAATATTATAGCCCAATGACCCATTGACCAGGATCGGGGCTCTGCGATAGCTTCATCGAGACTATAAGAGAAGAGAGAAGCAGAGAGTGTTCGATAACCATTCGAGCAAACGACAGACACTCAAAATCACACGTTCATTGACCAAACGATGCGATAGAAGGGTTAATGACAACAATCACCAGAGAGAGATGTGGGGGAAGAATCCTGAGCTTTCATTCATTCAATCAGTCTCATCGTTTACATCTCATCATTTACAGAAATATAATTTGAACGACAGCAGGGAAGAACTATAGGCATTATTCAAATTGGAGAAAAATCCCACGAAAAGGGGAGAAAAGGTACATCAGATGAGGAAACAAAGCAAATTCGGATAACAAGAAGATGGGGGAGGGCGGAGCATTGACTCCTCTCTCTCCCCAAGCACCCACCTTCTTCTTCTTTCAACCTCCGCAGCAGCTTCTCTTCTCTCCTCCCTCTTGTTATCTGGCTATCTGAATATCTCTCTTCTCTTTTTTTCTTCGAGGGCTCTCTCTATCTCTCTCTCTTTTTCTTTTCTGCCTCTCTTCTATCTCTCTTCTTTTTCTTCGATGGCTCTCTTCTATCTCTCTTATCCTCTATCCCCTCCTCTTCTCTTAAGTGGACGAAATGGGGGGTTTTATAGGCACAGCACCCTCCTTCTCGGCCTGCTCCACTTCGGCGCGTCTTTCGCACCTTCCCGGCGCGCCTTAGTTCGGATGGGGAGCTTCCCGGCGCCATAGTCATAGGCTCTGGGCTTTGGTGAGGAGCTCCCGGCGCCACACTCATGGGCCCATTTAGGGCTTTTTAATGTTTAAATTCTTCTTATCAGCGGGCATAAGCTGTCAAAGCTATCCAGCCTGAAAAAAGTCTTTTCATTTGTTAACCCTTCTGAGTCTGTCAGAACAGGCGAAGGCCTCTTCGTTGGTGAGTTGATATAGTTTCATCAGAACGCTTCTGGAGGTTTTCATCAGTCAATAGACTTGCAATTTCATCAGTATTCCCATCTGGGCGATGACGACACCGAACATCAGCTTGGTCGGGGAGGACTTCAGCCGGGTAGATAGTTTTAGTGACTACTCTTCTGTAGTTCTGGCTTTGCAGGAATCCCTGGGATCTTTATTTCTGATCCAATCTTCTCTTCGGTCCCATCTTTATTCTTGATTATATTTCAGGTGTCAACAATGCCATAGCAGATGCTGGCCTTGGCTTGAAGGCCCCATCACGTCGAGACATATACGGGCGTGGCCTTGAGGGAGAGGTTGAGGAGCTCCATGATTGGGTTGAAAGCTTCAAGCATATATGGATGGAGAGAGGATGTACCATCATGTGTGATGACTGAACTGGTACCACGAAGAAGTCTATGATTAACTTTTTGATCTATTGCATCGAAGGTCCAATATTTGTTAAATCTGTAGATGCATCAAATTATGAAAAAAATGTCAATTATTTGTTTCATTTGATAGATAAGATGGTAGACCAAATTGGAGAGGATAATGTTGTCCAAGTAGTGACTGATAATGAAGCTAGTTATAAGACTGCAGGGAAGAAATTGATGCAGAAGCGCATTCACTTATATTTTGGGGTGTTTATAATTCGGTTCAAACCGAACCAAACCGAACCGAACCGAACTTCGGTTCGGTTTGAACCTAAATTCGGTTTGGTTTGGTTTCATAACGTGTGAAACCGAACCAAACCGAATAAACCGAATTTATTATTTATTTTTATTTTTATTAATATTATATATCATAAATATATTAAAATATTTAAAAAATGATTACATAGACGTATAAACATACAAAATATAAGTATTTTTAATTTTTAATTTTTATTATATACATAATTTATTAAATTCATATAGATTGTAATAAGATATAAAAAATTTGGTTTGAACCGAACCAAACCGAATTTGTTTGGTTTGGTTTGAGGTGTAGTTTAGTTTGGTTTGATTTGAGAAAAAAAAACTCAAACCGAACCATGAACACCCCTATTTATGGGTGGGGTCATGAACCAGCATTCCAGTTCCATCCACATCCGTCCAGTTCCTCTTCTCTTCCTCAAGATTCTTATGCTGATTCTGGATTCCAATCAAGCCAACAACCTTACACTCCAAGAGGGATCCAAAGAGGGATGCAGGACTTGACTACCTCATTATTTGGTTATAGTGAATATACAAAATACATGTAACCTGGTTATAGGTATCAACATCAAGGCCCAGACGATGAGGGAGAAGGTTCTTCTAGTTATTATCCATATTAGTGCATCATCATTTAGGTAAAGATCACGTTTATTGTACTGCTTGAACCTATTTCATGTTTAATATGTACTCAACAATATTAGTTTAACATGTTCAATGCTTACTTCATCACGTTTATTGTACTGCTTGAACCTATTAGTCTTCATGTTTATTGCACTTAATCCAATATCTTTATAGTCAAATGCATGCCTAATGAATTTTTTGATTTTTATGTGATTATTTATACTTTTTGATATTTTTCTATTTTTTTACATTTATTTTGATCTTTTTTTATCCTTTTCACTGGGTTTCAGCCGGTTCCGGCCGAAACCGAAACTGACAACCTTGGGTGGGATTGATGCAATCAGAGGTTTTAGTCTAAAATGGCCTGGCTAGACAAAGATAAGAAAAGAACACACCAAACATGACAATGACTGGGACATGAAATACTACACCCATCCTTGGATGGACCACCTCCTTTTAAATAATTGCTAATAGAGGAAAACAATGGACTTCAAGAACACTTTGATAACTGACTACAATTAGAAGCAATCTAACAACAATGTTAATCATATCAAGGCAATGTCCATATGAAGCAGCAAATATGCACACGAGATAATTGTCATCATGTGAAGAACAGGCACACAATTTCATGGAAATATTGTGGTATCCACATCATAGCAGCAGCATTTATTTCCAAAAACAAGAAGGGCAAAGCATAAGTGAATTTGCACTCACATTATCAACTGGAGAATAAGACTTCATATAGAAATAAAATTCTTCCTTTCTAGGATCACCCCACTCCTGCAGGAAGCATTTCAAAAAAATACCAAATCAAATACACATCATCCATAAAATACAGCATCCATAAAATTAAAACAGGCCTACTGCCATTTTCAAGGTTCACACAATGTAAGGAGCATCAAAGTAAATGTACACTTGTGCATTACTGTGACGTTAAACAACACCAGAGGAGACCATTGTGCCCAATGAAGCTAGATATTTTTGCATGAAATCTATGGAGCAACGTCATGAGAAAAGTTCAACATATATAATCATGAAAATGAACGATGAACAGCTTTTTCCTTCTCCAGTGAAATGCACCCTGTATCTTTTAAGCCTGCGAAAAATCTATTTATACCTCCACTACATGCAAGTTCATAGGCATGCTAATTATCTGAAACAATCTGAAAATATTTGGTACATAGACATGTGTACTAGTGTCACTGCACATCAGCCAGTGCAGATCCTAAGGGGCAAGCATGTTCCCAGATCATAGCAACAAAGGCTAGAACAGATGGAAGAAAACATCAGTTTCCAAAACTCCGCACACCTGACTTTAAAACAACACTCATTAGACATGCCAAGGTGATTTAGAAAAATATGTGCTTATGGACATGAATTTCAACTCATCGGGTAAATTTATTTAAATTTAAGGGTGCCAATGGCCTGTGCTCAGGCCGGGCCTGAGGAAGCCTGGGAGCCACTTGCTCTTCTAGGGCCTGTTTGTTTGGAGGATAGGTTAAGGAGAATAACTTAACCAAGGGTTGAGTATTCCAAAAAATAGACCATTTTGCTTTGATTGAGAAATAAGGTAATCCGGAATTGTGAAAAAGCTTAACCTATCCTTGTTCTACCTTTTTGGTGGAACAAGTTATCCTGAGATAAACCAGAATAACATGGAATACCTTGTATGAGCAATCAAAGGGAATAGGCTAACTTTTACCGGTTTATACCGGTTTATCCCGACTTATCCCCCAAACAAAGAGGCCCCTAAAGCAGGTCTAGGCCAGGAATAGGGTCAGCTTCATGGATCTGACCATCAAAATTCTGTAAGCCTCAGGCCCAACCTGACAGCCACATCCCGTTCATAGTCTACACAGTGGCCCCAATTGAGACCAAATTACATCTCTCACATTGGCAGCCTAGCAAGCATTGATGCCTCCTCCACCAGGGAAACGGCTGTTGAAAGAGTCAATTTGGGTGTGGATAGGGAATAATGAGGGAACTCCTCAAAGGGAAAGGAGAAAGATGATATGGCCAGCTCTGTGAAAGAATCTCGTAGGGAAACCATACGATGAGGAGGAGGTGAAAGATGAGGTAGCAGCTTATCACAGTTGTAGTGAAATTGGCGTTGGCAAAGAGGAAGATGACAATGAGGGCAGACTTGGAGAGAAGTTAGTGGCAGCAACAAGGCCCACAAAGGGGCCTGAGAAAATGATGATGACAGACGCCCGATGGTGGTCTGGAAGATGATAATGATGGCAATGCTAACAGTACGGCTCGGAGGCAAAGATGACAGGAATAGGAGAGAAGGAGATGGGATTAGGGTCAACAGGAGGATGGTCTGCTCCCATGGAAATAGAGAGAAACGGCTTGGGCCATCAGGAGAGCAAATGGGAATTTGTTGCTAGCAAACAAGGTCTTACGCCTCCTAGGATTCCACAGAAGTAAATATATCAGGGGATTCCAGGCTGGGTCAAAGCCCGAGCCTGAGCAGTGAAGCTGCCAGGCCAACCCAAAAGATCAAAATAGGCTACTATTTAAAGCCCAAACCCTGTCTTAATCATGGGCCAGGCTTGATAGGCCTGCCAGCCTAGCCAAGCCCATTGGCACCCTGTATTTAATACTATTTCACAACTGCTAAAGAGGCCTGTAATGCTAGAGGCATAGAAATAAAAGTAGTATCCATGACAACCTCCCATTCGGATGTAGTCAATGGGATAGTCGGATCAAGCATGGTTGTCACAACATCAACAAATGGAACCCCAGCTACTGCTGCCTTGAACAGATCTGGACGCATGTTCAGAACAGCACCAATGAGCAGACCACCAGCACTCCTTCCATTAATGCAGAGTTTTTCCTTTGAACAGTACTTGTTCTCTATTAAATACTCAGCACAAGCAATGAAATCAGTAAAGGTATTTCTTTTCTTCAACAGCTTCCCATTTTCATACCACTGCCTCCCCATTTCACCTCCGCCTCGAATATGAGCAATTGCATAGATAAAGCCTCTATCCACCAATGACAATCTCGACACTTTAAAACTGGGATCAATGCACACCTGGAGAAGAAGAAAACTACATTAGACAGATAATCGGATACAGAGTTAATGACAATATGATTAGATTCAAGGTAAATGTTTGATGACGAATTTTTTTTGAATTGATACTGTTTAAAGACAAATTAAGTAGGTTCAGACAAATAAATATTGATTAAGTAGCTCGAAGCACATGATAATGAATGTTCATCTAAGCATAACTCCACATACATGTTGTTTCGGCATATCCATTCACATCAACATATCATATGATGATCGCTTTAGTAACAAATATGACTGTGGTTTAGATATTTACACCAGGGTTTCAAAAAACCATTTTTGGGACCAGAACCAGTTGGGGCTTTTCTGGTTCAAAGGCCTGTTCTGGTCCAGTTCATCTGGCTCTTGTCTGGTTTGGCCAGTTTTTAATACCATGATTTACACTCAGCATCACATCATGAAGTAAATGTTGCATATATGCTTATGAATTATCTTGAGACATTCTATTTAGGGTTTTTTGCATGAAAACCATTGTTAGATGCGAATTTCCAAAAAAAAAAAAAATCATTCTTGGAAATGCATTAGCAGATTGCATAAATTCATATTGTGCAAAAATGTCATCGCCGTAACCGCGCATTACCAGCCATGAGATTAACCATGGTCAATTTTAACTAAACTTGCAAAAAGACAAAAAATACCCTTAGTTTAAAAAAATAAAAAATATGTTATCCCCTCCCCCTCCCCAGGCTGCTGGAGCTACTGCGAGGGCAGCACCGTTCGGCGGTTAGGGTAGGACAATGGTCCAGCAATTATGCGGGAGCAATGGGAACGGTGCTCCAGCTAGGCTGCGACCCTGCTCATGCACGGGAGGTGGGCGGCAGCCGGCGCTTTGTTGTGGTGACTGAGAGGGAGGGTTATGGGAAAGGAAGAATGGGGGGTTAATGGGGGTTGTCTGGGTGCGCAGAGGGTGAGATAGAAGAGGAAGAGGGGGAGGAAAAGGGGGGCTAAATGACGGTAGCCGGACGCCGCTGGATCCCCCTCCGCGTCCACTGTGCTGCAAGGCCCCCTCCCACTCCACCATGGCCGTCGGACCCCCTCCACGGACACCGCCGGACCCCCCCTCCACTGGCCTTCGGATCCCCCTCCCCCTACCTGTGTCATCGCAGCCCCTTCCCCTCCACCATGGCTGCCGGATCCCCCTCTTCCTCCACTTGTGCCATCGGAGCCCCCTCCCCCTGCACCATGGCCGTCAGACCCCCTCCCCCTCCACCATGGCCACCGGATCCCCCTCCCCTTACCCCTCTACCATCGCCGTCGAACCCCCCTCCCCCACCGCCATGGCCACCTAGGGTTTAGCTGGAACCTAGATGGAGCCATCGTGAACTCTCTCTCTCTCTCTCTTCTCTCTCTCTCTCTCTGAGTGACCTGAGGATATATTGGTCATTTAACACCCAAATAACGAGAATATTGGCATATTTTTCGAATATTCGCTCTTTCGTAGACGAAAGTTAACTACGATGCCATTTTTGCACTATTAGGATTTACGAAGTGATATGTCTGCTAATGTATTTTTAGTAATATTTTTTTTACAAACTCACGTCTAACAATGGTTTTCATGCAAAAAACCCTTTTATTTAAATCATATCCAAATGAGCCCTTTTAAAAAGGTAACAACATTTTGAATTCGGACTACCAACATTTTTATTTTTTAAATGCTACATTGTCTTTTCAATAAAAAAGGTAATTATTTTCCAAGTTGCTGCTATAATCACTCTAATGGCAGCAAGGCAGTGACCGAGAATAATGTTATATCATGCCTGAGCAAAAAGCTAAAATATTTTGAGTAAAAATTAAAATGAAACCTTCAAAAGGTTAGGGTGGAAAGACATGTCTAGGGGATTGTATAGCACACCCATGTGTGAGAGTTTTAAAATTTTAGGTTTATGGTAGTTCGGATAATGCATTGGGGTGATTTGATATCACTTTATAATTTAACTTCAATCCTCCATGAGAATGGAGAGTGAGGTTGAATGAGGGTTACAGGGACTTGGAATGAGTCCCTATGTTGATTTGGATTCAACACGTAGATTTGTGTATTTGACCTCTCTTCACTGGCCACAACCAGCATTAATTACATTGATCAAACCATCGAATACCCTTAATTAACCGCCAAATAATATCCCAGAAACGAAGTGCAACCGCAAGAATATGACTGACTGTGAACCCTGAATATAGAGGAAGACCCTCCTCATAAATTCCGAGCCACTGATTATACCTTTAACCCTAAATAGTGCTCCATAAACGTCAAAAGGGACTCTGCTATTTTCCTGTGGGATACCACAGGGTTGCATAAGTATTTTGACCTTAGAATTGGATGAACCATCAGTACCTAGCCCTTCAAAGCCATAGCTGGGAACTCTGCCTTGTAGCCTTTGGTTTCGTCTAGGCCAACCATCATGATGTAAAAACACAAATAAACTCCTATGATACCTTGCAGGCCACCAATACCAACAATGCAAATTCTCTGCTAGAAACACTCGCAGAGTATTCATGTACAGCAGGTTCGTAATTGAGAGATATATCTATCCTCTCCCATGGTTTTGCCTTCTCTTCAATAAAGAAAAAGGTTCAAAAGACAACAGTGTACTGGAGGATGGACTTGAAACTTGTCCTCCCCTCCTAGCTTGGTTGCCTCATTCGCAACAAGGAATTATAATCAGGGGAGCTATCTTTCATGCTGTCCCAGCAGTAATTTTATCTTCTCCATAAGTTGGATTAAATAAAAAAAAGGCTGATATAGTCTTCCGGCTATCTCTAAGGGTAACGTTGTCAACTGCGGGTATAAATCCAACAGTAGGTATCCTATCATCTTTCATTATAGGATTACACTGCCCAACACAAACGGCAATCATCGTCTTGCCATCAAAACAGAGAAGACAAAGGTTAACTCACACACTATCCCTCACCATTGGGCATGACATTCGGATCCTCTTGCAGACCCCTCTTCAGGCCTGAGCCAGCTTTGTAGTGTTAAGATCTAACAGATCTTGTTCATCTTATAGCAACTTGTTGCACCCGGGATTTACTCCAGCAAAAAAAAATCGGCATGGCTGCCATAGTAACCTCGTATTGGTCGAGGTCTACAAATATTTGGCGTATCGCCTCTTCATAAAATATCTCCACACACAGGTTTAACATGTGGCGTATCACCTCCCCCGTGGAGTACCTCCACACATTTAAGGCTTCATAGCCTACCTATTGCTGCAATTACAGACCTCTCGCAGCAAAAAGGGGTGGTCGAGAACCGGACTAAACCCATCACGATTGTCAGGGTCGTGTGGTTCCGGGAAAAATCCCTACGGGATAAAACCTCCCTCCATTGGACGTATACCTACGGATAAAGGAAGCTCATATAAGAAGACGGAAGACAGAAACAAAGGTCTACACACCGCAATCGAAGTCCCTCGCACGTGTACCACGAAGCACGGACAACAACAAATCTCCCCATCGCGGCCTGCGGCACGAGGAGAATGACAAATGAACAAGAGGAGCGCGTCTTCCCTTCTCAGGCGAGCAAACGAGGCTCCAAAGCCCCTATTTATTGAAAACCGGCGTCGAAGAGACCCGCCCAGGGTCCGGGGGACCCGTACCGGGTCTCCCGTCCCCGAACGGGTCCGCGCGAAGGCTGGCAGGCCCGCGAGGGGACCCGCCGGGGGTCAAACGACCCCCGGCGGACCTGCCCGGGGTCGATTAACCCCGGGCAGGCCTGCCCGGGGCCGCGCGACCCCGGGCAGGTCCTTTCTCCCGCACAACCAACTAAAAAAATTTGAAAAAATGACCTCCCCGGGGTCATTTTCCTCCTGTTTAACCCGTACGGGTCCGGACGACCCCGGGGAGGTTCCTACTTCTATAAATAGACCCCTAGGGGTCCAGAAAAAGGGGAGGACCTACTACAAGCTACGGAAGGCACTTGGAGCATTTTGTTCGTTTATTCGTTTGTTCGTTTGTTTTGGCCCGAGAGGGGTAAGTCCCCGGGTCTTGTGTATATGCCCCTATGAGGATATTTTTCTAATTTCACCCCTCAGTGGGTCATGTTTGTAAGTTTCTAAGTCTTGGGACGACTATGTCATATAATTCCGCCCCAATAATGGGAGAATTGCATAAATGTCCCCCCCGGGATCCGAGAAACAGAAATGTCCTGCTTTTTGCAGTTATACCCTGCAATTTTTGTAATTGGAATTACGCCCCTACTTCCCACGTTAGTGCGGACTTTTGTACAGTCAACAACTCGCCGACAACCCTTGTACTCATTCGGACTATAAAAGCACTCAGCATGTTTTATGTATGTCCTCGGGGAAAAATTATAAGAAAACCCCCGGCTTTCACAAAATTGTATATATACCCCTCCTTCGGCCAAGTTGACAGTTACGTGTCTTCTACGAAGCTCCCATGTCTTTCCTTCGGTCCGAAAATGTTGCCAGCCCAGTCCGACACTCAGATGTCACCCCAACCCTAGATCTGTGTAGGGTATGGTAAAATTACCAAAGTACCCCTACGACCTAAAAACGGCCTACTAGCCCCCGTAACCCTCCAGAAAGAGCCTCAGCGCCTTGGGAAGTTAGGAACCCGATCCTACTTCCGTTCCAGTCTAAAAATTTTAGAAATACCCCTGGCTTGAAAAAAATTACCAAAATACCCCTGGGGTGGCAAAATTATCGAAATACCCTCGGGGTCCAGAAAACTTTTCTCTACTTCAAAAATGCCTACAGCTTCCGCATATTTGCATCTTTACTCCTAAGTCTTAGGATTTTGCTCAGACTTAACCCTAATTACCAAAATACCCATGGGTTGGTAAAATTACCAAAATACCCTCGGGGTCCAGAAAACTCAATTTACTTCAAAAATGCCTATGGCTTCTGCATGTTTGCGTTTCTATTCCTAAATCTTAAGATTTTATTCAGACTTAACCCTAACTCTATTAACATGTTGGTGATAAATGAGTGGTCGTCGAGAGTCTCTCGAGTGAGCCTGCCCTCCACATCAGAACCTCTATAGAAGTACTTTGGAGATTTCTTTGACAGTTAAACAAAGGTGTTCGGACGTTAGACCGATATAAATCAACACTGACTACGGTCAATGGGGAGAGGTCTAGCACTCGAACCCAAATCGTCTGATACTATATGCACACACGGAATAACCCTCTCTATGTAGAGGAATGTCTCTTTTCAAAAAGAACATTTATTGTCTATTTTTCCTACGTGAAAAGTTCCGTGTCTCACGCAACTATAAAGGTATCAATTCTAAACATCAGTCCCAAGCCACTAGACCTCCTAAGGGTGTTATCCTCAGAGCTTCTCTCTCTAGAATCGGCTAGATCCGAAGCCCCATGGGAGGGCAGATGTCTTCCCGAATTGCAAACTACGGCGGTGTGCTTTGAGAGGGACAAAAAAAATTGTGA
Organism: Amorphophallus konjac; assembly: GCA_022559845.1. NCBI lineage: Eukaryota > Viridiplantae > Streptophyta > Magnoliopsida > Alismatales > Araceae > Amorphophallus > Amorphophallus konjac. The sequence goes on from CM040124.1 coordinate 344,455,749, forward strand.
AGCCTTGCCATCAAAGTCTTCAAATTTAAGTATTTCCTCCACAAACAGCAAATGACAGTCCAGTTTACAAGCGCAGCGATTATTTGCCATAGTGCGTCCCCTGATATTAAATGAATTTATCAGGTTGACACTACGGAGAATTTTGAAACAGACCCCATTACTGCCATAGTGCCATGCAGCAGATTTGTGGTTCTGATGGGGAGCATGCAGTATATTTAATCTTCAGATTTACAATCAAAGTATCCTATACATTCCTTCATGATAGTACTCATTCCTTCAAACACTGAAATTTGGCATTCAGACAGGTGGTCTCATGTATCCTAGTGAGATTCTGTGGCATTATTTGCCATGTACCAACACACCATCAAGAAAAATAAGTGTCAGTGTTGCTGATCTTCTTGCAGAGGCAAAGATATGTCAATCAAGCTTCAAGATTGAAAGAAGGATTTATGATCTGAATTTCAGAAAAGCTCTTGCATTGCTTACTTCTAGATGAATTTTCTTTGAAAGAGAATCAAACCCGGCCATATAGCCAACTAAAAAATAATAATAACTTTTGGATGCTGCCTTTTGTTTGTGCTGTTTTGTGTTATTGCTCCTTCGGAGGTGTAACACTTTACCTTTTAAATGAAATGTGGTTTAATACCACCTCCCAAAAAAAAAAACTTTTGGATGTCTATCACTGCAGAACTAGAAGTTAGCATGCTACCGGCAACTACCTATCCAAAATCAAAACAGCAATCTTCTCATCTTCACATTGGTGTTGATTTCAAAGCCATAACTATGAGAATGATGCTTAGAATTGATAAATTCATAGTTGTGGTAAAATGGACAAGATCTGTTGGATCTTAGCACTACAAAGCCGCCTCAGGCCTGAAGAGGTGTCTGCAAGAAGATCCTATTGTCATACCCAATGGTGGGGGATAGTCATTGTTGGCAGTTTCGGCCGAAACCGATACGTTTCGGCCGAAACGTACCGGTTTCGGCCGGTACCGATCCGAAACCGGACCAAAACACTGTAGCAGGTCCGAAACAATTAAAAAATATTATTTAAATGGTTTCGGACGAAACCATTAAGAATTTCGACCGAAACTGGTCAGTTTCGGCCGAAACTAGACAGGATTATTACCTTTTTTAATTTTTTAACTAGTTTCATCCGGTTTCGGCCGAAACCGAAACCGGTACGTATCGGTTTCGGAACCGGCCGAAACCGGTACCGAAACAGATACTGCCTTCCTTGGGGACAGTGTGTGAGTAAACATTCGTCTTGTTTGTTTTGATGGCAAGATGATAATTACCATTTGTATTGGGTAGTGCAATCCTATGATAAAAAATGATAGGATACCCACTATTGGATTTCTACACGCAATCAAGGGTAACATGACCTTCAGAAATGGCCAAAAGACTATATGTCAACTTTCTTAATTAATGCCAACATATAAAGAAAATAAAATTACTGCTGGAATAGAAAGAAAGATAGCTCCCCTAAGCATAATTCCCTATCGTGAATGGGGCAACCAAGCTAGGAGGGGAGCATAAGTTTCAAGTCCACTCTCCAACACCCTGATGTCTTTTGAGATTTTTCCTTTATTGAAGAGAAGGCAGAACCATGGGGAGTGGATAGATATATCTCTCAATTGTGAACATGCAATACATTTACTTGAATACTCTGCGAGTGCTTCCAGCGGAGAATGTGCATTGTTGGTATTGGTGACCCACAAAGCATCATAGGAGTTTATTTGTGTTTTAGCATCATGATGGTTGGCCCAGAGAGAACCAAAAGGCTACAAGGCAGAGTTCCCAGCTATGGTTTTGAAGGAATAGGTACTGATGGTTCATCCAACTCTAATGTTACAATACGGACGCAATTGTTGTGTCCCACAGTAAAAATAGTAGACCCCTCTTTGAAGTTTATGGAATACTATTTATGGTTACAAGTATAATCAGTGACTTGGAATTTATGAGGAAGGTCTTGCTATATATTCAGGGTTTACAGCCTAAACAAAGAAGAAAACAAGGCTCTCAAGAAACGAAACACAAAACGAAAGATGTCCTAGTCTAGAATGCCACAGCATAATCTCCTAAGCTCCTGTCCACACTAGGAGAGGCAGAGGATTGAAGAGTGAGCGCATCCCCAAGGACAAAAAAGTATAGTCCATCAACTTCAAGGCTAATCCCAATCGTTTGCTTGGTTTTCAGATCCTAAAACACATAGTGGATAGAAAAAAAGGTTACAAAACAGTGCAATTGTTCACACTGCTCACTAAACGTAGATTGATAGGAAGCGAAGGCACATAAAGGGTGGAAGAAAAGGTTAAATGGTCGGAGAGTCTAATGGAACCTTTACCAACAATAGTAGCACAGGTACCATCAGTAATTGTGACCCTGTCCTGACCCAAGGATAGGGAATAAGAGGAGACTGAGTGACAGCTACATTTCTGCGGGACTTAAGTCCCTTTTTGGAGTTTCGAAACTTGGCAGGCATCTTCTCTAGATACTTCTCTCAACAAAATCGAGATCATGGTTAGTGCGACCACCATGACTACACTTCTTATCAACAGTTGAAGGAGTCTTACCAGATGCACTGGCAAGTGCAAAGCACTCACCTGTCGACTTCGCTATTCATGAGGACCTTAAAATATGTTTCTTCAAGTGATGAAGAGGGATTCATATTCAGAATTTGTCCTCGGAGTGCCTCATAGTCAGCATTCAAGCCGCCCAAGGATTTCACAATGCAGTCATCCTCTTGAAGTGATAGAAAAGTTCTCTAAACCTCCGGTGAGGACCAAGTAAGCATACACGAGCAGTCAAGTTCATCCCATAGACTTGTAAGGGCGTAGAAATAGGCAGTGAGAGACTGTGTTTCAACTCATGAATAGTATGACTGAGTTGATACAAGGACACTCTTTTTTTTTCTTTTTTCTTTTTTTTGCGGCCATACAAGTCGGCCATAGTTTTCCACATATCAGCAACAGTAGACTTGTGGAGGGTTGCTTGTTGAATGCCGGGTTTAACAGAGTTAAGAAGCTACGACATGACCAGACTATTGTCTCAGCTCCACATCACTTATGTGGCATCCATTGCATCAGGTTCCTTCTGATCACTAGTAAAATAGCCAAGTTTGTGTCACCCGGCGATATACAATTCTGCAGTGACAGCCCATGAAGCATAGTTGTTTTCGGTGTGTTTGTCAGAAGTAATCTGAGAAGCGTTCATCGCAAAAGCAATAGGAGTAGGAGTAGGTTGGACTTGATGGGAAGAGATCTGAGAGTCTGTGGAAGTAGAATCCGCCATCACGAGAACAAAAGGAAGGGGTGCAGATATCAAGGAAGCCAGTAACCACAACAATGAGAAAGTGAGGGGTGGCCCTAAATAGCAAGCAAAAGCAGCAGAAACCACCAGAGGTAGGAAAGAGAAGCAGCATAGAGAATACTTTCTTCGCCTACAGCGAAGAAGAGAGAAAACCCCAGGAAGAGTTGTGCGGCCTCCCTCCAAGTCTGCAGCAGAGAAGAACAGTGCAGGAGGGAGTATCTTCCCCCTGCAGATGGGAGAAGAACCCCTAAGCAGGGGTGCAATCCTTTATGGGAGGTCTTCTGATACTCGGAAAGAGCGGCCGGGATTAGCGCCGCTCTGATACCATGATAGAAGGCGGCGATGTGGAGAAGAAAGGAAGACAGAGATAGAAGACTGCTCAACTGATCAGTCCGCCTCCCTTTTATATTAATTTCCAAGAAGAATATTACATTTCTGCCCTTACTAGAGAGGGTGACCAAGAAACAGGACAAAAATACAAAAGAATTTAATAAAAGACAAAAAAAACTAAATTACATATCTGCCTCTATTTCTGTTTTCCTACACTGATCATCTTGAAATGCCATTATCACATGACTACAATCTGAACTATACTTGCCATTCATTATCAATACATTAATTTGTTTCCAATACATAAATTCCATAGATGATACCATACCCTTGGATGGTGATCCCTCACACTTATAAAACATGAACTGCTCAAAATATTCCCAACGCACTAAAAACAATAAAGTTCAGTAAAATATGTGGAAACCAGAAAATGTCTGTCAACATGGAAAAAAAACTTTGAATAATGAGACTTCTCTGAAGTTGGATCATTCATGGGAAGATGACTAATCGCCCTAATGAAATTAAAAAAAAAAACATGGCAGAAATCAACAGCAAGATAATTCCAATTCATCGTCAACTCCAATCCGTCTGTAAGACTTAATGTCTACCATCCACAAAACAGGAGCCATCTAAGAACCACTCCCATACTCTCAAAAGCTTCATGTAAACCAGGGTTACTTAACCCTAATTCAAAATTCAACACACTCTTTCCAAATCATCATGGATTAATTAAGGACGTGGGGAAATGTAAGGGTTGGCATGATATCAAGTGGGGAAGGGTGGCTGCCAATAAGAGGGAGGCCTAGAAATCAAGGATGTTAGAGATTTTAATTTGGATCTCTTGTGCAAGTGGTTGTGAAGGTTGGGGGCAAGAGATGCTGGGCTGTGGGCGCAGGTTATCATATAGAGATACACTGGCAGGAGAAAAGTTTTGAATATGGATACATTAGCACAGTATCGAACTTCACCGATTTGGCGTGGTGTTTTGACTTGCATGGATTTTATCTCCTCCGGCGTGTGGGTCAAACTAAGGAAAGGCGACCAGTGCCTTTTCTAGAATGATAGATAGTGTGACGACTTTACATTGGAGGCTTCTTTCCCCAGCCTCTTTGTTGTTTTAGCTGATCCACTAGGGTTGGTCTCCCAGGCTTTTGACTCAACTTTCAGGAGGCACCTAGGCGCCGACCTTCAAAAGTGACCTCAAGCTCAACGAGATGGAGTAGCTTCAGGACCTTTTACTCTTCCTCCTCAACTACGTCCCGCACTCTGACAGAGAGGATGTGTGGACTTGGAGGTGAAGTAGGGAGGGGACCTTCTCTGTTAAGTCTGCTTACACCTTAATCTCAAATGGAGGGGTCTGCCATAGTCGCACCCCGCAGGTTTGGAGACCGCAGAGCCTGCTGAAGGTGAAGGTGAAGGTCCTCCCTTGGAGGATTTCCCACAGGAGGCTATCCACTCGAGAGAGGTTCCTACAATTCCTTTTGGGTGTCCAGCCGACATGGCTACCAATGTGGATAGGAGGACGAGACCATGGATCACATGTTTGTAGGCTATACCTACTCACAGGAGGTGTGGGAGAGACTTGCTAGGAAAGCCCATTGTGTCATTAGCCGATAGAGAGAGGTGCATCACTTCATTGCGACTTGAGACAGAAGGTGGCCCCTAAGAGGAGACGGTGTTGTCTGGTGGCTAATCATGCACGCCAGTCTTTAGTCTTTGTGGGGTGAATGGAACAATAAGATCTTTAACAGGGAGGCTAGAGTTGAGGGCTCTCTTGTATCTTTCATTTGTGAGAGAGTGAGGGAATGGGTGGAGTTGTTTTGTAATGTGAATTCCCTCAACACCCCTCTTTTTGTTTTGCCAGGGGTTAAAAGTGTCCCACACTATCTTGGTGTGTGTCTTTTGTACAAGTCTTTTTTAGGAGCTCATTAATTATACATGTACATTCCCTTTTTTCATTTTACACAATAGTGATACTACCCACTTTCAAAAAACATTCTAATCTCGTGGCCTTATTTAGCTTGCACATTACTAGTGAGTTATATTATTTCCAAGACACCATTTGACAGTTAATCAATGGTGTTCGATCATTTGATCGAAGTAATGAACATCGGTCGAGACTGGTGGGGAGGTCCATCTGCATGAATCCACATCAATATGGGGGCTCATTCCAAGTCCTTAAAATCTTTGACTTCTCTAAGGATTGAAGTGCGAATTCCATAGTGATGTTGAATCACCCTAATCCGATGTCATAATCGCCAACCCTAAACCTAAGATTTAAATTTCACACTCTCACACCATGCTATATGCATCCTTTCTGCAATTCTCACAAAACCTAGACAGGAATCAACATCTATTACAACCATCTGGAGGCAGCTGATGTTTAGAGTTGGTGATCAACATTTTCACCCCTTTATCTGCATATTTACTGTACATTTGTAGACCAAGAAAAGTAGTAATTGCATGGGTAGATGCCAGATATATTCTTGGTATGGAGTCCACAATCAGATTCAATCTATATTGGCATGTTTCAGCAGATTGAGGAGAAATAATTAATGAAAAAACAAATTTAACATGATCCTCCTGATATCGTCTCCCAATAGTTCATCTCCAATTTTGAACTAGTTCATTCTGAATTCCATAGATACATAGTACAATCTGGGAAAGATGGGCCCATTTTATTAGATTGTGGAAGTGAGATTTTGGATTGCATAGGCAAGCATAAGCTTCTAGATGTTAACCAACACAACCCAAAGTATGAAGGTGATATGCCCGACATACAAATAATTGCACAAAGCAGGACACTGAATGCTAGTCATTCACTTGTATATGGAAACGCGTACTGTTCCATGTGGACAAACAAAAATGTCAATTACCTCGTACGAGCCATATCCATAAAGCAACAAAGGATCAGAGCCATCCAGCTTTACAAGATTCTTCTGATAGACAATTGAAATGGGTATCTGAGTGCCGTCTGAAGCAGTTGCCCATTTTCTCTCAGTCACATAATTTGATGAATCAAAGCCACCCAGTACCTGAAATTATTTTGGATCAATATGCATTTTTCTTCTATAGTGCAGTATCTGGGAATATTGATATAAAATAAAATAAGCTTCCTCTGCTATATGCTGCATCATGCCACACAACAGAAACTTGCCACCCATGACACAAGGGAACAATATGCTTCAATAGCTAACCTAGGCAAGGATGGTAGTATCGGTTTCGGTACCGGTTTCGGCCGGTACCGAAACCGATACGTTTCGGTTTCGGTTTCGGTTTCGGCCGAAACCGGTTCAAAACAGTCAGAAAAGGCAAAAAATGTATTGAGTAGGTACGGTTTCGGCCGAAACCAGACGGTTTCAGTCCGATTTCGGGCGGTTTCGGTCCGGTTTCGATCGGTTTCGGTATCGGACTTGCTACAGTGACTTGGTGCGTTTCGGTGTCGGCCGAAACGTATCGGTTTCGGCCGATACTGCCATCCGGGAACCTAGGCTGACAGATGACAACCTTTCACTAGCATTGAACAATCAGAACATGTTGGCTTCAGGGAGGAAAATTCCCTCCCTTATCGCAGCACACTAAGAAGAGATAGGTGGCAGTTCAATAGCTATCGTACAAAATATGAAATAGCATAGGCAATTCTTATTTTAGAGGTGGCTCGCATTGGGAGGGTGTTTAAGCAGTGCTTGACTATGCAAATGTACTACTAAAATCAGCTAACTGCAACAATTATCTAGAAATTCCATAGAGCGATTCTGGGAGCAATGGCAGATAATGCATGTATTTCCTATGTATAAATTTATTAGCAATCTCATGTCCAACACTAGAAAACTAACGACATCCCTTTCTGAGCCAAAAATATGGGAATATAGTGAACCCATGCACCTTCCAGTAATTTGACCCATTATCCAAGTTAATCACAATTACATTATGCAATTTCCAAAGATTTTCATCTTGGATAGGAACACATGGAGATCTAGGGTCAAATTGCGGACTGAAGGATCATGACAGGGGCTAAGAGGATTAATAGACAAAGTAGTGGTTGGCATTCATTCTTAAATAGGTCTAATTGAATAAAAAATGAAGATGTAGTACATTAAATACCATGGGATAGCTTCAAATGAAAACAAAAATTGAAGATGAGTAGTATATAATGAACTATCTCTGTCAGCGTTCATCAATCTTGTACAGATTAGAATGTGGCAAAGTTCAGGCCACAAGCAAATCCCATACAACTAGAATTCATTTTCAAATAGTCTAAATCAAGATTTATCCACAAATTATAAGCATAATTAGCTCAGGAACATTGACGTAGAGAGCAGAGCTTACCGTCTCAATCTTCTTCAGGACAGAAATGCCCGTATCCATGTCATAGTCATAGATCGAAGGTGGGGTTCGCATCGAGCTATAAGAAAATCTTAAAATGTTCGAGGAAAATTGAGATACTCCAGGATCAGTTGAGTAGATAGGATCGATAAAATCAATTGTTCGGCCACTGTCAAGATGCTCTATTGCTTCACCGATTGGTGGAAGTCTGTAGATGGTAGCTTTTGGTAAACCATTTTCACGCTCATACAGCACAAGATGGTTTTTGAAAAGTTTCACATCCTGTATTTTTACACTGGAGAATTTGTGCTGATTAGTGATCTTATGGTTTATAAAAAAAAAAGAGGAAAGGAATCAGTAAAGTAACTTCAAGTCTATTGGGATTTGGCAAAATATATTGATACTAAAGGATTAAAACAAAAGACATGAGGAACCTCTATGTGCATCATTACTTCAAGTATGTGGTACATGAAAAACTTCAAAAGACAATTTTAATGAATAATACTTGTGCTGCACCCCACCGTCCCATTGGTTCAAGAAAAAAAACATTTTTTCCTTGGCATGGGTTCCACGCAAATCCCATCCCATCGGTCCAGTTGGACCGATGGGAGGGCGAAGGTGCAAGCCACCTGGTTTGTGCAAGCCACCTGGTTTGCTGCCCCCCTAGGGTGTGCAGCAAGCAGAACTCATTAACAAAACAATTCAGATGGAGTGTCCATGAGTCTGTCAACAACAGGGGAAACATTTTGTGCACATGGTTCACAATCACAATAAATGGTAGATAAAAAGGTTTGATATTGGTGATGGCCTTTCAGGCGGGGATACAATGCATTAGTGCAGGTATTGTCAATGTCAAATGCAATCCCAATCAAGAATAGCCCACCCCCCACCCAGCCTGAAACAAGGGAAAGTAAGTGGAAGCATGCAAACAGTAATTTTGGCTACCATCACTATAAGCAAGCAGTGGGGTGTCTTTTACACCCCTTTTGTTTCACCCATCATGTCATTCAGTTTTAAGAACCATTGTCTAAGATTGGGCTACTAAATTGATTTTGCCCAGCATTTTCCTGCAGTGAAATTACGGACTCATACATTCAATTCCTATGGAACTCCTGGAGCTTCCAAGATCTTCTAGCCATTATGCTTGCACTAGATAAAGGGGGCCCCATGACTTTCGACCATTCAAATTAGATCAATGTGGGATCATATCAAGCATGTAGGATCTTGCTCCTCGTAAACACTGCCTCTACTTATGGATCAGAACATTAGCATCCAATCTGTATAGTTTAGTCCTTTCTTTTTTTTTTGGAAAGCAGGTAGTACCACAATTGCATTAAAAAAGAGAAAGGGATATACAAGTATGGTCAAGAAGCTCTCAAAAAATCCCTATACAAAAGATCACACCAAGACGGTGTGGATCACATTAACCCCCAACAAAGTAAAAAGAGGGGAGTTGAGGAAATTCATGTGTTAATAATACTGAAACACTGATGAGCAACATATTGAAAATTAGAAACAATACTAATGCCCACGTATTAGACTCCAACTGAAGTCTTAGATTCAATGATTAACCAATTCCAGCAGATTGATCTTAAATGTCTGGCTGATATGGGCCATTCCTGGCTTGAATCAGCAAATCCACATCAGTTTTCAAATAGCTGATCCTTAGGCAGATGCCATGCTTGAAAAGTGTGTCAAGTTTTGACCATTTTTTAATGTGAACTTGCGGTGTATGTCTTGATACTTGGAGCAAGTTACCTTCATCAATCAAGTGAGACAGATGAAGTCCAAAGTAGTAGTCAGGCATGAAACTGTGTGTCCTATAAGAAAAGAGAAGAGCTTATTTATCTTAAAGGAAAACCAAAAAATGCAAATAAGTGATTGACAGTATTAAGTACCTCTCCCTATGAGGAAGAAGAACAGTTGCCCTAGATACATTATCCAATGGACAAACAAGTAATTCTGAGTTGTAGAGCTCTTCAGTTCTTCTCTGAATGAAAAAATGGGTTCCTCGATGACTGACAGATGTATCAATGCCATCTATGCGGGGAGTCAAGGTCACAAGCCCCTTATCTTGTCGAGAAATATCTAGGTAGAATACAAACCGTGTGTTTTTACTTTCAGACGCTACAAATAAATATTGTTTGCTTTCAGAAGCCTCAAGCTCAAGAGAGAACATATCATCCTTTTCATGGTAAAGGCAACAGTCGCTTGATTGGTCAGATCCCAGTTTGTGCAGCCAGACCTACAAAGACCACCAAATGAGAACCAAATGGCTATCGCAAGGATGGAGGAAGAATCTGAAGGTTACTATTATTGCTTGATGACAACTTCATGTAGACTCACTTTCACGAATGTGATAATGCACTTTAGAAAGATACAGAGAAACAATGTTGAAGCTAGATCATCTCCAACTCACTAGATGTGTCCTTAATGTACATATATGATTGATTGCACCCTTATTTTAATCTAACCACTCCTGGACAAGAAGGTGATCATTGGGAATAGCATGCAGCATTTAACAAGGTTAGGCTATTTCAAATTCTTATGACTTTGTTTCATATCTGTTGTGTGGTATTTGGTGACAACATTTTTTGGAAGGTGACCAACAGGCCACATTTCATTGAAATAAAGAAGAAGAGGACATTACAAAAGAAGAAGACAAACGCCTGCCCTCCCAGACTGCACTAGCCTCTACCTGTAGTAAGCAAAGTTACGCGGTTACAGAAAAAATCTTTTCCACCCCCTCAAGTTATACAGAAGGCTAGACTGTCCAATGGGGCCCACAAGCACTGACATACCACTCTGCAATATATTTAATGCAATTATTGATGATAGAAGCTGGGTGACTGAACTCCTCTAAAAATTCTAGCATTCCTTTCTGTCCAGATACACCACAGCATAGCTGGTAGACAAAAACTCCAATTTTCCTTGTCCTCCTCCCCCAAGAAGTACTGGTCCCAATCCCTGAAGAGTTCATGGACGTTATTGCTGATGGTCGGCTTCACATGTAAAGTCTTGAAGAGCAGCAACCACACAGATCGAATAATACCACACTGGAGAAAAGGTGAGCTGCTGATTCCTTGTAAAGACCACAGAAAACACACCACTGTCTAATATCTGGTTTGAACCTGAGCACCCTGTCAGCAGTTGAGATCCTATTCCAGGCCATTTTCCACAAGAAAAGCCAAATCTTGTATTGCAATCTCATGTTCCATACTTGTTTATGCCAGGCCACAGTTTGACCCCCATACATAAGCACTCTGATTGCTGATTTAACTGAGAATGTAACAGTTTTTTCCCACCTCCAGATTCTATTGTCCATGTTTCCCTGGGATATATTCAAATTATCAAGGATGGCAGATAAATGCATAAATTCATTGACTTCCACATCAGTAAGGTTTCTTCGGAAAAGCAAATTCCACTGAGACTGATTTTCTGAGTTTGACCAGACTGTGTTGATGTTAGTATCTTGTGTGACAGCTATGGCATACAAAATAGGGTATACTTATTGAAGAGGCCTCTTATTCATCCACGGATCTTTCCACACCAACATAACACTAGATATGATATGCATCAGTTTGCACCCATGAAAAAGAAAAAATAGTGGCATAGGAATGAATGAGGTGACAGAGAAAAAAAAGTTTAAGAAGATGCTCCCAACCTTTAGAGTGCAAAGCAACAATACCCTTTAGAACGTGAAAGTTATATGACCACCTTTGAATGAATTTATCATTTCAAGGACAATGCAAAATGAGAATGGTTCATGTTGCACGGTGCTTCCCTGAGAGATATAGATGGATATGTTGGAGATGATACTAAGGAGACCTGAAATGCAAGATACATTGACATTGAAAGAGAAAATAAAGGTGCTTTTTCTTTATTTTGACCATTTGTCCCAAGCAATATTGAAAGCTAAAACTGGAAGTGCAGAAAGATGAAGAAAACTCTCATATTTTTTTTATTCAGTAGGGGGGGTATGGACAGAAGATGCAAGAGTTCGCTGCCGATGCCAAATTAGATGGGGTTCTGTAGGTTATCATCTTTGCTTCATGACTACTAATGAGGATTCCCTTTGTGAATGTGGTACTGCACTTTAAAAATACAGAGGGACGTTAAGTAATCTAGATCACCCTCAAATCATTAGATGCCTAACTTGAAGGTAGATATAGAATTAACTGTGCCCTCATTTTATTGCATTCACTCCCAGGCATAAAACTATAAATGAGTTTCTCTATTGAGGTTGAGTTAGAAAAAAAACTTTCATCTAATAGATAACAAGCTTTCTCTTTATGTCACAAGAGAAAACATAAAGTAGATGAGACAGATGCACTTTAGAATATGATAGAGTAAAAGAACTTTGTTACTGGAAGACTTTATGCTTTATGTAGCATAACATATAGCAATTTCAGAGTGAAAGAAACCTTGTCAGGTCTAAGGATTTCATCCATTGTTATGTAAACCAATGCCTCATCACCTGCCCACTCAACATATGATGTTACACCTTTTAGAGGTGCACCAACAAGAACTCCCGTCTCAGCATCAATGACATAAACAGTGTAGATCTCATCACCTTTGGTATCTTCAGCATATGCTACAAGCTTATTATTGGGGCTTACCTGATAAAACCAGACAAGAAAGAATGGTCAGAAACAATAGAGGAAAGCCACGATTATAAATGAGCATTCAACAAAGTACTCAACTTTGAAGGCATCGATCCTATAGTAGCCATGCTCTTGAGCTTTAATATTTTCATCAAGGATAACATGCTCCTCTGGTGCATCAGGTCCAGTGGGCATAAACTCATATACAGATGCGGGAACTCCACCGTTAGGGATAAGGCGCCTGCAGTGCTGAACATATTCTTTACCCATCAAAGTTCTCTCATAGTAGTAATATGGACCTTTCCTCACAGGAGCAGAGATATCATCTTCCTTGATTCTTCCTCTAATCTCCGCAAAAAGTTGATCCTCGAACTTTTTGGTCCCTACACAGCAATGTCCAATACCAGGGAGTATCAGCATCTAATTTCAAGCAACATAAGGGAAAACCTTCAAGGTCATAATGTGTGGCAATCAGAGGGTTATTTCCGAAATGTAAATGCATGCCATTGCAGTATTTTTTTACATCCTTTTCCAATAAAAATTTGCAACAAGACTTTTCTTTGGATAATTTTATCCAGTATCAGGACCTTCAGCTTCAGTAGATCCATTGGGTTGGTATTTGGTAAGAACTTTTACAAGCCTCAACCAAAAAGAGCACAAGTATCATGATGAACTGTCATTATCCTTTTCAGATTGTTTGCACGTAAACCAGACTCTGCAACAGATTACGAGCGTACCCATCTCTGTGAGCTACTTAAGCCTCCTAAAAGCCGGGTATCATGGCCTAATGGTTGTATGTCTTTCTTACGATTTAGGTCGCCCAGGGTCATTGGACAGCCTTCTTTCTACGATTAAACTACCTGCCTATGCAAAAATTGAAACTAAAGGAAAAATTAGGAAAATAAACTTAAAAGATGAGGCGTAACAGCTTGAGAAGCGATGTGCGACAAAAGGTAATTCTCTTCTTTTTTAATTTTGCGCTTGCAGACGGATCAAAGAGGAGGAGGAGGAGGAGGATCACTAATTAAATAATATGAAGCAAGTTCAGGTCTTCCCCCATTTCACTAGCTTGCCACAAAATCTTCGCCAACTTTGACGATCAGATATATAATTCGAGACAAGTTCAGTTCGTCGTCGCTCGTGGAAGGCTCGTCCACCACATAACCCCAGAGAAACATCCTAAAGCATACATTACGTCTCGTAGTTACTAAAATTTTGATCGCGCCCATTAAATCCGCACACCCGCGAGGCCACGAGAAATATGACTGGCGATGCCACCTCATAAACCCGCCGGGCCACGAGAAAGATGACTGCAATGCTACCAAATCTTTAGACGACGGTTCCCAAGTTCTGATCATCTTACCAGCCATGACGAAATCCGTATACTCATTCTCCTCCTCGAGGTAGTTCAGCACCTCCGGACTCGTCCGGGAATCATCGCGAAGCCAGTAATAGTCATCGACCCTCACGTCCCCGAACATCTCCATCTCGTGCCTCACCTTCTTCGCCACCGGAGGAGCCCTCATGGCTGCCGGCCCCGCCGCCGCCAATAACGAAGCGGAAGAAGGTGGTGACGCAGTGATCCGGCCGGGGAGCGCGGCGACGGGCAGCCCCGGGAGGCAGGGAGACGACAGCAGCAGCCGGCCGGTCAGCAGCAGCGGAAGGCAAACAAAGCGTTCCAGACGGAACATCGGAGAACTTGGAAGCGTAAAATATTGAAAATTTGGAGGAATTAATAAACTTTCCTGAGTTTTCTCAAATGGAGTTGCGGGATTTGCAGCTTGTTAAAAAAATGGCGAGTAGCACTGTAGCAGAGCTGTTAGGTGCGGTGTGATAGGGTTGTCAATAGGGGGTTGGCCCGATAGGTTCGCGAGTCTGGCTTGATTTCTGGTCGAGCCGCAAAATCTTTTTAGGTCCGCGAATTTTTAATCGGGCTTAAAATTTCGGCCCGACTAGACCCGCGGATCGGGCTTGGGCTTTGAGTTCAGCCCGTGGGCTAGCATGATCCGTTCTTTTTTTTATTCTCACTTTAAATTTTAAAAATTAATTAATTAAAATTATGTTATTTTACTTAATTACAAATTTTAAAACCCTCTTTTCAATTTTCAAATAAATTATGTAATTAATATCAAATTTTTAATTATTTTAATGAGATTATAAGTTTTATATTATTAAATTTATTTATTTTTATTTATTTTATTATTTTATTTAAGTTGTCGGACCGGACTGGGTCTTAGTCGAGCTTTTATATTTTTTACATAATATCGGGTCCGACCCGGCCCGGCCCGACATAGGTCGAGCCCAGGCCGAGCTCGGATTTTAATCTTGATAAGTCGGGTCCGAGCCAGGCCGACCTAAATCCGACTCAGACCCGGCCCATTGACAACCCAAGATGTGGATAGATTCAAAATTATAAATACGTCCCTGACTTTGGTCCGAGTGTCGCATGACACATCCTACCCTATTATTTTGGGTGAATTATATTATTTTTTTGTCAAAAAAATTATGTCAATTACTATATTCGTATTTGGACTTAATAGCCTAGTATCTCTTTTAATAATATCAACGGCATCTTGTCTTAGATCTTCCACGAGTTACTTTACTAACATCTACTAAACTTTGATCGTATTTTTCAACCGACGTTTGAGTTAAGACAATGCATGTCTAAACCATCTTAATTTATTTTCTCTTATTTTATTATCCATTTGAGTTACGTTAAATCTTTAGTATTCATTCGTAATCTTATTTTAGTTTTGTCGAATATTTATCTCAACATCCTCATCTATGTCTTACACATTTTGTAAATGTGTTCTTTTATTAATATCCAACACTCGATATCATATAAAAAATTGTCTCACATTTGTTTTATAAGACTTCTATTTAAGTTCCACGTATATACGATCACAAAAGACTTCTGATATGTTTATTCATTTAAACCAACCTAGCTTAATTATGTGTGCAACGTCGTTATATATCTCCCCGTTCTCTTTAATAATAAACTCTAGATATTGACAACTACTATTTTTAGAAATATTTTACCTATCAATTAAAACTATGTCTTTCTATATGTCACTCTCGTATTACTAAAATTGTAATGTACAAATTTTGATTACTTCTACTAACTCTAAAATATTTAGACTATAAGTCGTGCCTCCAGTCTTTTAATATAGGGTTATTTTGCATATTAGTCCCTATAAACTTAGTGAATTATCGATTAGTCCCTCCATTCTGAAAATTATTTTAATAGTCCCTATAATCTTAGTCGTTACACGTTTAAGTCCCTACCGTTCATTCGGTTAACTAAACTATAGTTACCTTATACTAAAGGTAATGAAAATACTAACTTACCCCTGGGTTAAGTGTGAGAGTGTGAGATAGAGATAGAGAGAGGGGTGCCTCCCCCCTCCCCTGCGACCTCCCCCTCCCCTGCGACCTCCCCCCTCCCCCTCCCCCTCCGGCCTCCCTCCCCCCTCTCCTGCGACTTCTCCCCTCCCCCTCCGGCCTCCTCCTCCCGGCCTCCCCCTCCCGGCCTCTCCCCCCTCCAACCGCAGCCGCCTCCCCGTCATCCTCTTCCCCCTCCCTGGACTCCTCGCCGCCGTTGTTGATCCCCCTCCCTAGACTCCTCCCTGCTGTAGTACCGCCGTCGTACGGAGAGGAGGCCCAGAAGCGGTCGCCGTGGTGGAGGTGGTCGGAGGTGTGTGGAGGTGGTGAGGGTGGCAAGGGGCTGCCACGGTGGTGTGTGCGACGTGGTGTTAGAGGAGGAGAAGGCTGCCGGGGGTGGGTTGGTGGCTACGTGGCCACGGCCGGTGGCGGAGTGGAGGCCAGAGGGGAGGCTGCGGGGTGGTAGCAGGAAGAGGATAGGCGGGCGATCGGCGACGTGGTGTGGGGTGAGAGAGAGGGAGAACGAGAGAGGGTGAGGGTGGGGAGTTGGCCGGTGACATGGGGAGAGGGGCGACGGTGAGGGAGGTCGGCGGCGAAAGGGGGGTGCAGGTGGAGGGGCTGTTGCGGGTGTGGCATAGGGAGGCCGTGGGCGCAGTGGAGTGGCCGTTCACGAAGAGGAGGAGAGGAGGGCGATCGCAGCGAGGAGGTGCAGGGGTGTGGGGAGGTGCAGGTGCAGGGGTGTGGGGAGAAGTCGACCTCTCCATCAAGGAGCGTCGACACCACAGATAATCCAGCAAGCAACACCTTCTATCTAGTCATGAAAGGTCGACCTCTTCATTAGGAGGTGTCGACACCTCACAAGGGTCCTTCAACAACACGGCGACACCACTAAAAAAGACTTTCGTTTTGGATCCACTATCGTTTGTGCAGCAAATTTGCCAATGTGAGCATTTCCATGCATCTTGCAAGCTCCAAGAAGAGCACTCCAAACTGATCTATCATGTTCAAAAGGCATTTTCTGCATCAATGCATAACCATCGTTGATTCGGCCAGCTCGACCCAGCAAATCAATTACACACCCATAAATCTATTGGCTTGGAGTGACATTATAATCTGTAACCATCAAATTGAAGTACTTCAAACCTTCATCTAAAGTCCAGCATGCCTGCAAGCATTTGGAAGCCCCATAAAGACAACAAGATCGGGTGAGATACCAGAAGAGACCATCTCATCAAAAAGCTTGATTGCTTCCCCTGTAAATCAATGTATTTCATACCCAATCATCAAAGAAGTCGAAGAAACCAAGCCCTTATGAGCCATCCCATTAAATATCTTACACGATCAGGCTACATTATCACACTTCGCATACATATCTACAACTGCATTTGACAATGGTCGGTTTCCTCCATAGCCTTGTTGCACAATAGCTCCATGATCCTGCTTCTCACAATCCAAAATAGCCAGATCTGTACAGACAACAATAATGCTTGTAAAACTGAAGCAATCGGGCTTTATGTGAATTCATCTCAATTAGTAGCTCCAATGCTTCTGGAGAGCCAAGTTTCTCAAGCCCGGCGATCATCATGTCCCCGGTAATTAGACCTTTCTTAGGCATCTTATTGAAGTATTGATTTACTTCTGTTTCCCTCTAGGGCGCTCCCATGGCACCGTCACTAAGCAGGGGCTTCGGCGCCGCCTCCGCAGCGGCCCTCCACCTCCCCCGCGCCCCTTCCCGGTTCTCCCGAAATGAGGAGGCTTCTAGGAACGATCAGCAGGTGAACCATCTTTTAATGTCAGCCATTCAGAGTTTGTGCACCTGTAAGGACATATTTTCTCAGGACATCATCAGGATGTATGGTTGTTTGAAAGAAAAAGGTTACACGGTTGTAGACGGCAAAAGAGTGTCGTCCACCCTCAAGGGAAAGAAAAACAATGATATAATAATAATAATAAACAATGACAATGATGAAAGAGTGATCGGCAGAGAAGGTATAGGCGGCGGGAGTCGTCGTCTACCCTCGTCTGTCTTAGGAGATGGGGATAAAGAGATCGAATCAAGGAGAGAAAGAGAATAGGGATGCAGAACGGACTCTGGTACGTGGCGGAGATAGGGGTCGGAAGACCCTCTCGCGCAAACTGACCCCTTCCCGGTAAACGTGACTTACCGTTCCACGAGCAGTTTTTTATATACCATGAAATCCGAGAATCTATGTAACAGAAGTAGAGAGGCACGAAGACTCAGAAATTGCAACGGAATATCGTTCTCCAGACAATTACAAGGACAATACGAACAAAGACGTGCCACCACAGGACATTGGTCTTTGTGGGGCTCTAACAGCAATATAATACTATCAGCAATAATGAATATATATGTACATATTAAGATCACCGCAAGACATTGGCCTTACGGGATTTTTATTACAGCATAAATAATAAATATTATATGTACATACGTAAGACCACCGCGAGGTATTACTCTCCGCGGGGTTTCGACAGAAGTTAAAGGAATAAAACGACAGAATGAAAAGGCTTCGCGAGGAATTACTTCTGTCACGTGCACCTTCGCGAGGAATTACTTCCGTCGCAGGGTTTAGACAAAAATTGAAAGAATAAAAATGACAGAATGAAAAGGCTTCGCGAGGAATTCCTTC
Source organism: Amorphophallus konjac (assembly GCA_022559845.1). NCBI lineage: Eukaryota > Viridiplantae > Streptophyta > Magnoliopsida > Alismatales > Araceae > Amorphophallus > Amorphophallus konjac. The sequence goes on from CM040124.1 coordinate 344,474,353, forward strand.
CGTCACGTGCACCTTCGCGAGGAATTACTTCCGTCGCAGGGTTTAGACAGAAATTAAAGAATAAAATGACAGAATGAAAAGGCTTCGCGAGGAATTCCTTCCGTCACGTGCACCTTCGCGAGGAATTACTTCCGTCGCAGGGTTTAGACAGAAATTAAAGGAATAAAATGACAGAATGAAAAGGCTTCGCGAGGAATTCCTTCCGTCACGTGCACCTTCGCGAGGAATTACTTCCGTCGCAGGGTTTAGACAGAAATTAAAGGAATAAAATGACAGAATGAAAAGGCTTCGCGAGGAATTACTTCCGTCACGTGCACCTTCGCGAGGAATTACTTCCGTCGCAGGATTTAGACAGAAGTTAAAAGAATAAAATGACAGAATGAAAAGGCTTCGCGAAGAATTACTTCCGTCACGTACACCTTCGCGAGGAATTACTTCCGTCGCAGGGACCTCCGCGAGGAATTACTTCCGTCCACGGGGTTTAAACAAGAGGAGAAAGTGACGGAAAAGGAAAGGGGAGGGGGATGTGATCGCCAGGGGCTGAGAACCCCACAGGAAGTGTTCTGATCGCGTTCGCCGCCGAAGCGGGAGCAGTGCGAGTCCTCTCTTCCTCTTCGATCGGCCGGCCGACGAAGAGGGCCTTGCTTTGGTTACCCTGATTTTATTATTCTTTTTTTTGTGTTTTATCTTTTTGTTATTATATTTTTTGGGGGTTTTGTTGCTTTTATTATTATTTTATGCTTTTATATCTTTTTTAAGAGAAAGATGAGAAGGTAAAGAGAGAAATCGAGGGGTGAACGGTAGGATAAGATAATATAATATAGAGGAAAACTACTAGGAGAATATAGACAGAGTAGGAAACCTATTTTAGATAAAACAAAGAAGAACGGAGGTGGAGATTTAACGATTTACGATGATAACAAGGGAGAAGAGATAGACTTATTTTTAAACAACACGTAAAGGATGATGGAGATGGCAATCTAACAACAAATAACAATGATGAGAAAAAAAAACCAGAATAGATGAGGGAGACGATAGCCGGGTACCTCAAAATAGGAGGGATGGTTATCCCCGAACTGGGGATACGTGAGTTGCTCCTCCTCCCTTTTCGGCCGACTGGGGATGCGGGCTTCTCGACTGGTTGTCCCTCGCAAAACACAACATACAAAAGGAACAGATGGTGGATTAGAAGAAAAGTAGTGTAGTACCGGTCCCTTGAAATGAAAATGGCATGATCATGTTCAAACACGCACCTGTTTAGTGTTGTTTGAAACCCCTTTGAAACTAAATGGTGATGGATAAAATGACAATGGGGACAGATGCAAAGATATTCACAAGCCAAGCCTTCTCGAGGAGAGAGGTATGACACAGATGATGTATGATGCATGCAAAGGACTAATAGACTGAATGAAAGTAAAAAAAAAAGGTGAGAAGAGCTTATTAGGAGGTGCCGGTGACGGGCTTCCTCGGCAGGGTGAGGACGGAACGAACACGCGGCGCTGCAAAGCGACCTTCCCTCATTTCACGGGCTTCAAAAGACCGAATTAGAATCTTTCTTTTCGCTTCACATATACTCACATACGCCCTCACATACACATGCACACACGAGACAATAACAATAACACAAATTAGAGAAGACAGATACTAAGAATAATAGAAATGAGAATATGGTAACATGTATGGGAGGGAGATAGGGAGAGAGAGGGAGAACTCCTTCCTCTCTTTTTTTTTAGATTTTTTTTTATGTAGAGGATATATATACGAACTATATAAGAAATGTGTATATAGAGTATTATATATATATATATAAGAGGGATGGAGAGATAGAGAGAGAGGGGGGAGTGAGAAGCAGGGGGAGGGATAAAGAAATAAAATAAAAAGGATGGGAACAAAAAGAAAAGAACGAGAGGGGGAGATCAGAGAGAGTAACGAGAGGGAGAAAGAGAGAGAGGGTAACAGGAAGAGGGATTTAAAAAAAAAAGTAAAAGAAAGAATGAGATAGAGATCGATATAGCAGGAGATGAGAGGGGGAGGGGAGAAAAAAGAATAAATAAAAAAGAGAGAGAGTGAGAGGGGGCGCGAAACAGAAGAGGGAGAGAGGGAGGGGAAGAGAGAGAGAGAGAGAGAGAGAGAGCCGCAGTGCGGCGAGAGAGAAAGAGAGAGAGGAACCGAGAGGGAAAGAGAGAGGAAGAGAGTGGAGAAGGGAAGTGAGAGAGAAGGAAAGAGAGAGGGGAGAGAGAGACGGGGAGACAGAGAGAGAGAGAGAGAGAGAGAGAGAGAGAGAGAGAGAGAGAGAAGGGAGAGAGAGGGAGTGCGAGAGAGAGAGGGAGAGGACAAAACAGAGAGAGAGAGAGGGGTGGAGGGAGGAGAAGCCGCGTGGCGGCTAGCTTCACGGTGCAGACGGAGGTGGCCGGCAGTGGGAGTGGGGCGAGCGGCGGCGGGCACGGCGGTGGCACGGCGAGCAGGGCGACGGCGGGGCGACCGGTGCGGAGGCGGGAGCGGCCGGTGCAGAGGCGGGAGCGGCCGGTGCAGAGGCGGGAGGCGGCCGGAGGAGAGGGCGCTGCGGGCTGGGGGCCAGAGGCGGCCGGAGGCGGGGGCGCTGCGGGCTGGGGGCGTGGCCGGCAGGGGCGGCGTCGGGGGCGGCTGGTGCGGAGGCGGGAGCGACCGGTGCAGAGGCGGGAGGCGGCCGGAGGCGGCCGGAGGCGAGGGCGCTGCGGGCTGGGGGCGTGGCCGGCAGGGGCGTGGACCGCGAGGGCGACGGCGGTGGCGTTGAAGTGGAGAGGGCGGCGACGTGGATGGAGGTGGCAGCCGGGGGTCACAGTGGAGGTGCCTGAGGCGACGGGAGCGTGCAGGCGGCGATGGCGAGCGGTGCAGGGGGGGCGACGGGGCGGCGGCCGGCTGCGTGCAGGAGGCGGGGCGGCGTCGGAGCGGTGCATGGGGCGACGGGGACGTGCAGGCGGCGGTGGAGAGCGGTGCAGGGGGGCGACGGGGCGGCGGCCGGCTGCGTGCAGGGGGCGACGGGGCGGCGGCCGGCTGCGTGCAGGAGGCGGGGCGGCGTCGGAGTGGTGCAGGGGGCGACGGGGTGGCCGGAGGAGGCTGGCAGAGGCGACGTGGGGACGTAGGCTGGACGGTGGAGGGGCTCGTGGGGAGTGGTTAGCGGCGTCGTGCGTAAGAGGAGGTGAGGGGGAGGGTCTGTGTGTATGCGTTGAGAGGAAGAGGGAGTGGCCGTGGGCTGTTCGTGGAAGGGAAGGTCGGTGTCGAGAGAGGTCAGGATCGGTGGCCTCCTGGGTGCATGCAAAAAGGGGGGGGTATGTGTGTATCGTGAGGGGCTTGCCATGGGGTGGTGGGTTACGGAGGAGGTGAGAAGGAGAGAGAGAGAGAGTGAGTGTTAAAGAGAGGGGGCAAGATCCTAGAGACCCGGGAGGGGAGTGAGGAAATAATTTATGTAATAAAAGATGGGGCCATGTCCATTAAATTTTATTTATTTTTAGAACAAAAGTGGGCCAAACCCATTAGTACACACCTATATATATTTTTTTATTTTTGAATAGGAATGGGCCAAACCCATTAGCAGAAATGTTTTCTTTTGGTATATTTTTTGAATAGGAATGGGCCAAGCCCACACGATGAACCTTCCCCCCCCCCCCCCTTTTTTTTTAGGATTAAAAAGATGGACCAAGCCCATTAACATTTTTTTTTGTTTTGTGTAGGAATGGTCACAAGCCCATTAACAAGAATTACCATTCAAGAAGCCACAGATTATTAGATTAAATTAGAGATTACTCAATTAACTTAACCGTGCGAGCTGCTTTGGGGCGTCTTAGTGTAATACGGGATCCGCTCAGCATAATGCTAAAATGTCGTGTCTACAGCTACCCCGTCTTGGCGTCTGCATTGTAGGGGAATGACACGGAGTGGAATGAAATAGAAGTGTAATGAAGTGGAGTGAAGAATGGACTGAAAAGTGGATGCCAAGGCGTGATGAGACACGTTTTTAACACTATGTGATTGGAATCTTTCCTGAGTTTCAGCAAAACAACCTCGAAGAAGGTCCTCCGAAATCAACGACTGTTTGGCTGGACATAACAAAAGACTAACAGAAAGAGGGACCAACTTCTCGGCGTGGAAGTACCTGAGTCGTAGACCCGCAGGTTTCACCTTGGGGAGCGGTTACCAGCCAATGTGGAAGTGCTGCGACCAAGGTGGGTCCAATGGAGTAAATAAAAAGGGTAGCTGATAAATCCAAACAAAGGTCTCTTTCGGCCAACAAGTCCAAGATGGTTTCACAGAAACTCAGTACTCGATTCAGAATGGAATATCCCGTATTAATCAAGAATTTAAGCACATCAGCCCTCACAATCGAGTTAAATGAATGATCTTCCACAGTGATATCAAAGTCCTACATGAATGCATGTTGGGTTTAAAGGAAAAATTAAAACAAACTAAAAGTAGAAAATAGCCAAGGATAATATTGTTAAGTTGCTTAGGGCGGGTCAGGATACCGATTCGATGAGACGATACTGAGCCGGGGCCCGTTTATCCACGCACCGACTCACCGAAAGGAACCATCGTTCCTGAGCTATCACAACCTAACGGCATATCCTTATGTCCTGAACTCCTCTGGAGTTATCACTGTTTTTGTTAGAGGGGAACTCAAACTCCAGATTCATCCAAGGCATAAGGTCCTTGACGTGCTCTAATAGCGTAAATATCATATAGTAGGATGCATGACACAGTGGGGTCAGTCACCGAGGTGACTGATGGTGGGACATGGTAGGGCAATGGCGCCCTCTTGCTTTCTTATTTTATTCTTGGAACCTGCACCGAACAGCAAACAGTGAAGAATGATTTATTTCATAAGAAGTAAAATTACATTCAACTGTACAGGACGTCCGCATATCAATACAGGAGCAGGGGAAAACACGACGCAAATCAGACAAGATTTATTCGGTTAAAATTCACCACGGTAACTTGTCATAAATGCTTTACATTTACCCTCCCCCCCTTTTTTCACTATAAGTACCCCTTTGATCCTTAGCAAAAGATCATCCATTGGTGGTTCGGGGAGTCAAGCTCTTTTTTGAGATGGGAGAGAAATCATGCCCTTTTGAGATGGAAGGTGGGCCTTCCCGCCCTGCCAAGAGGAGCAAGTTCGGCCGCGAATTCAGGAGGTTGACCGACATTGAAGGCCATATGAGCGAGAGGATGCTCTCACGAGCGGTAAGTTGGCTTTTCATCCTAGTTTCCTTCATAAGTTCTCCCTCGCTTTTTCATTCTTTTCTTTTCCTTCCTTTCAGCCGTATCCTCTTTTCCCGGGCCCGAGAAAATTCTCAAAGTTGCCCTGGCTATCGAAGCTTACGTCCAACATCACTATCAGTATGAGGGCCGTTATTTCAAAATGGCACCTCCAAGGGTTGGTGATCCATGCCAAGCATTATGACAAGATCTGCATGGACTGGGCGGCCCTGGGTGCATTGACAGAGGTTTGGCATCCGGAAACCCACACTTTTATCTTCCCTACTTTTGAGGCAACGGTCCTCCTCGAAGAGGCAGAACTTCTGCTAGGCTTAAGAAGGTCGATGAAGGATGACAGGATAAAGGTTTCACGGATGCGGAAGAGGGTCTCTACCGAGGAAGTTCTTGGGAGCTTTATGCCATCTGGAACCATAAAAAGCGTTCAGACTCAGAACGGAGTCAACTTACAAAAGCTCGCAGACTGGACCGTGACTGCCTTAGAAGGGTTGATAGATGATGAACATTTAGAAAGGCTTATGAAAGGGTTCACAATTTGTTTGGCCGGAGCTCTCCTCTTTCCTTGCACTGACAACATCGTAGAGGAAGACCAATTGGGAGCGATTTGTGGACTTTGGGAGGGAAGGAGAGTGGGGCCTGCTGTCCTCGCGCATCTTTACAGTGGTCTCACGGCTTCCAGCATGGGTAGGCCTCCTCACGGGTGCATGCTTCTCCTCAACTGCTGGATTGATCTTCACTTCAAATTTCATCACTACGAAGGGGTACAGACCGCCTCCAGGATTTTCGAACAAAGCCCCCTCCATTACATGGCCGATGTGTTGGGCTTTAGTGGGAAGGTGGCCAATCGCATGCCCTGTCTGAAGACACGCGGCGACTGGCGTACTCACTTCAGCTCCTTGGCGCGAGATATGTTCACTTGTGTGCCAGCATGTTTACTTTCACGTGGGCTTCTCACGCGATCTTCTCCTGATGCAGAACTCCATCTTATCGGTGCAACCAAATTTGTTCTTTACAGCTCGCACCGGTGCTGCCTGCAAATTGGCCTTCCTCGGCACTCTCTTCCCATGCCATCCAACCTTCCTCTGATTAAGAAGAGAAAGCTGGGCACGGAGGATGATGCGAAGGATGTGAAGGCGATCAAAGCTTCGTGGAAGGCAAGCATTCCGAGGAAGGTGACGGTATCTGTGAGTGAGGATCGAGAGCTATGGGAGGCTTATGTAATGGAGCTCGGGAAACTGAGGCCCGAGGTGCCCAAACCCTGATGTATGTTATCTTAAAATAAATGCAGAGCCTTAATGCCATTGCACTCCCTTTCAGTCTCTCCCCTCCCCTTTTCTTTGTGACTGGCATGGCGGACGTCGGGTGATGGTCGGCCGTTACCAGATAGGATCTGGGGGACTGAAGCAACCACAGTATGCGGAGATGCCCTAAGATGTCATGGAGCTGAGGATTTCTCTTCAGGTGGCGAGGAGAGAAGTAAACTGGGAGAGAATGGAAAGAGAGGCATGGATAAAGCTACATCGGGATCGAGACGAGAGGAGGGCACGTGAGGCCCAAGTGATGAAGCTCCGGAAGACACAGCGCTCGGACACGTCACTCCTTCAGAGTCACTGCCGTTTGGAGGAGAGTTGGAGCTCACGGTGGAGGAGCTCCTAGGGTTGGTGTAGTCTCCATCGCAGAGCAGGGGGCGGCTCAGCCAACAGCCTCGGGTTCAAGAGCTTCGCGGCCGTTGGGGTCGCGAGAGAGGCCAGAGGAGGGCGAGGAGCGCTACCAGAGATGGTGAGAATGCGCGATACGATGAGACAATTGCAACGTCGCAGAGCTTTAGATGACCTCCCAGGGACTTCCCTCTTAGGAGAGGAGAGAGACGACCAAGAGGGTGGTGCGAGATTTAGCAAGTTGCTCGTACACCCTCTCTCTTCTCACGGTGAACACGACAGTTTATATAGACGTATGAATGGAACGACATGCTCTCATGTGACGGGTTTGCCCTCCATGCGTTCCTTCTCTTCTACGCCTCTTCTTTTCATGCCGTCCTCATGTGACGTGTTTAACAGAACTCCCCTGAGATAACGGATCGTGTCTCAGACTCATTGGGCATTTCTTTCGGGAGAATCCATCACAAATTTTAATGATGTACCACCGAATTCAAAGATGCCAACCGCCCTTCTGTCCTTTTCCATGTAGACGAGTCAACTCCCGGATTCAAAGATATCGACTTCCATTGTCCTTTCTCCTGTGGATGAGTCCACTCCCGGATTCAAAGATATCAACTTCCATTGTCCTTTTTCCTGTGGATGAGTCCACTCCCAAATTCGAAGAGGTCGACCTGCATTATCCTTTCTCTATGTGGATGACCTCATCTCAGATTTATTTGAGTCATGATGAACACAGGGAACCTAGATGTGTAGGGTGTGAATTAACCCGCTACGCTCCCGACCTCGTTCACTTCGAGTGAAAGATGGGTGCTTTGTTACAAGGCCCATAGCAAGAGGAACTGAGACAGATCTGGATCATATCCCTTCAATCCTATAAATACTCCCCCCGCCTGCTTCACTTGAAAGCACGGAGTTGTGGAGACTGGTTAGAAGAGTGAAAAGTCGACAGGAGGGAGTAAGAGTTTCTCATTCTCTGAGATGGAGGGAGAGTCCAGTTTCAGGGTGGAGGGCGAGTCTTCCCGCTCCTCGAAGAGGAGCAGATCCAGTGATAGTTCTAGGAGACTCTCCGATGTTGAAAGGCCACTGAGTGAGAGGACCCAATCGGAGCTTGTAAATGAGCCAGTTCTTCCCCATATTTCTTCATGATCCCTTTCTTCCTTTCTCATTCTCTTTCTATTTTTATTTCAATGATGCACCCGCTTCTCACTTCCTGTGTAATCCACAGAGTATGACGAGGTCACACATCTCATGGGAGTTAGTGGTGGCCGCCTATCGAGGCTTGCCTGACTTCCAGAAAGCTCGACTAGATGCGATGGGGTTTGGTGCATTCCTCCGGATCAAACCCATTAAGCTCGACCTCGCCTCATCCAAGCATTGCGCGAGAGATGGGACCCAGAGAGTCGTGCCTTCTTGATGTCCTGGGGGCACATGGTGCCCAGTCTCGAAGATGTGGCCCGAATCACCGGCCTTAGAGTGGATGGTGAGGCGGTGACCGGGGTCACCTACCCCGATTATCGCGAAGTGGCTCAGAAGCTTCTTGGTCTGGAATTAAAGGACCAAAAGAATAGGTCAATAGCCAAGGCATCTATCATGGAGGCATTGGGGCTCACTGACACTCGTCATCATGATAACGAGTCCTTGGAGGAGTTCATGGAGAGAGCGGAAAGAGGGTCCCGCGCTGTGTACTGCGTGGATGCCAGTAGCTGGGAGAGATCAAACATGGACTTGAGGATATTCCTCCTCTTCCTGTTGGGAAAATTACTGCTGGGTTCCAAAGGAGACGACATCCATTGTCGTTTCCTAGAATTTTTGGTGGACCTAGAGAGGGTAGGGCAATATGCCTGGGGAGCCGCCGTGCTGGCGCATCTGTTCGCAAGTCTGTCCCAAGGGACAGATCGAGAGGTGACTGTGAGTGACTTCATACCGTTTCTCCAGGTAATTATTTGTTTATTTATTTATGCAACTAATCTATTTCATGAAATGCTGATGACATGTGACGACACAGGTATGGAGTTATTACTACATCCCAATGGGGCGAGCTCGACAGTGGCGTGTGGCTGTGGCACCACTAGCTCGGCGGTGGCAACCCATTATGAGCACAACCTCTCTATCTTACCAGCTGATGGTATTAAGGCGTGAGCTGCAAGAGTTCCCCGCAGAGATGGTAGGACTCCATTTTTTTGTCTTTTCTTTTGTCTCTCTTTTTTTTTTGGTTCTTTTGAGTGATTAAGGAGACATACGCATGCCAACGCAGGTGATCTGGAGGCCTTACTCGGGCTTGGTCGATGTCGACCAACCGTGGGTCATCGCAGGTCGCCCTCGATTTGGTCGGGACCTTTGGGTCCACTGCCTGAATGAAATCGAGCCACTCCGGCTACGATTGGTCACGAGGACTCTAGGGCTTGCCCAGGAATGGGTAGATATGACCGCACCACCCCGCGTCGGGAGGAAAACACGTGGGCCGGTAACCTGTGTCGACTGGCGGGTGCGCTTCCCCGAACAATATGAAGATTGGCAGCGGGGTGGCACGCTCGTGGAGTCGCACGCCCGGGATAGTGAAGATTATCTACGTCTCTATAGGGCGATGTATGCAGAGCGACTCCATCCTGAGGGACTTGTGGAGGTGTATCTCCTTTCTCACTTTTTTGATATATATATATATTTTATTATTATTATTATTTATCATTTTTTTAATGTAATGCTGACTCTTATGACATGGGTTTAGGATGCCCGTGATACCATGATAGCGAACTTGCAGGCTCGCTTGGCGGACACGGAGGAAGAATTGGGTGACACCCGTGAGGTTTTACATGTCTCGGTGAGTATGTATGCAAATGCATATTCCTAATTATACCCCTAGGTTTTGATGTTTAGCCACTCACTGTCACTTCTTGCTATCATAGCGCGCTCGGCTCGACGCAACCCTACCAGCAGTAGGGGCAGAGGGTGCTTCTTCCAGTCTATGGATTCCTTCGTCGGAACTAGATTCACTCCATGAGCAGCTTGCCCGTGTAACACAGCGCGCCGCGGAGGCAGAGGGAATGCTTTCCGCACAGGTGAAGGTTCCTCTTATCCGAACTTCTCTATTTATGTCTCATCACACGCCTGAAATGACGGATATGGCAGGCCGAAGAGATGCAAGAGATGTTTGCTCATGCATCACAAGGGAAGGCCAGGATAGCGGAGCTGGAGGAGGAATTGCAGCGTCGCTCAGATGACATTTTTTCTCGGGACGCCATGGAGCTGAGGATCACCCTTCAGCTGGAAAGGGATGACAGAGAGAGAGAACGTTCTGAGAGGGAAAAGGACAGGGAAATAGAGAAGGCCAAAAGATCAGTCGAGAAAGAGGAGAGGAGGGCCCTGGAGGCCCAACTATTTGAATTGAGGACCAGTCTCGGTCTCGTCGAGCAGTGGCTGAAGGATGGCGAGGAACGCTACTGAAGGGCACGAGAGCGTGGCTTTCGTGTTAGTAGCTTCTTTGCTGCTCCCGCAGATCGACGTCGGGGAGTGGAGATAGAAGAGGACCCCAAAGCGGTAGAAGTACCGCTTTTCATGGTTGGATAGCACCTTCTAGAGTTTCTCGTCCAGAAAGCGGCGAGACGAGTAATGTAGAGAAGGAGGGTGGAAGCTAATGTAAGCTCTCTCTTGTTGTTCGTTTTTGTTGAGTGGGAGTGGAATAAAATATTTTGTGCTTGGTTCTCTGCTTCTTTCTGATCTCCCGAATCCCTGTACACATCTAAGCAAACAAGTTAGCATTTCTGCTCTGACTTGCCCCTTGCTCAATAAACAAACGTGATTTTGAGTTATTCTTGATAACGAGTCAAGGGGCAAGCCTTTATTAACAAAGGCAATGATAAAAAAGGATGATGAATGCGACAGACAAGCACACGGATGCAAACGAGAATTTAAAATGAATGGTGCATACAAATGCGATCATGCGAAGATGTGATTTTTGTTTTGTTTTTGTAGGTGTATTCATTTTTTTTTGTATTTTGTTGTTTGTTTTATTATTTTTTTGGTCTTTTATATTTCCATTTTTTTTGTGCATGTATATTTTTTTAGCTTTTTTTGGATTTTTTGATTCGTTATTTTTTTGTTTGTTTTTGGTTTGTTTATTATTTTTGTTTTTGCTAATGCACGATGACCACTTGATATAACATCTAACCTGCATGAGAACGAGGGTTTCTTGCTAACCTCCCAGGCATCCTAAGTGCACGTCTAAGTTGATTTGGGCCTCTAGACTCCTCGAATGATAATCCCGCCGGCTAAGACTTACCCTGATGACAATACCGTCATACCATGCTTAGGCTCCCAGTTGCTTCCGACCACAGGGATTCACCCAAAAAGTGTTTGAGGTAAATGATTTGCCCGACCCGGGTCTATTTCCTCACAACTCTAGATGATATGTAATGGAACACCCTGGAACCCAAATGACCAACCGCGCGACGCTGACCCAGAATCAGACGCCGTCGCACCCATAGGTGACGCGCTTGCATTGGTCTAAGCCCGAGGTTAGGCTAAGAAGACATTAAGATGGTAGATAAGGGTCTTGACCGGCCAGAAACACGGAGACTCTGACAATGACTTCTGCTTTCTAAGATGGACAACCATACGTTTGTGTCGAAAGGTGGTTGCAGACTTTGGTGAGTTTCACCCTTTAGGAACTCCATTGAGCCTTTATCTTCAGGGGAAGAAGGAAGAGTATTAGGGGTAAACCTCCTGAGAGAACCGGCAAAACCGTTAACCCGGCGAGCTAGTAGGGGCACACTTAACTCTCCCTTTCGGACAACTTCAGACCAAATCTCGAGCATTTACATCTCATGGCGCCTCTTGTATAGAATTTGACTTTCAGTCAAAGGGGTTTCATTTGTGGGATCAGGCACGGTTACGACCAGGCTTTTCACTTGACTTTGGTTTTGTTCTTCTTTTCTGATTTTTCTTGACAGATTTTTGCGAGGGACATAGTATCTTGACATTATGGAATCCCTCTTGGATGCCTGCGGGGACACTGCCATCTTCTCGTGCTCTGACCCATGCTCGAAGAATTGGGCCCTACTCTTGCCCTAGGGGTTGTGTTCGTGTTTTCCATGCTCAGCGTTTTAAGGGCGCCGGCTGTCTCATTCGGTCGAAGAGAGAGAGAACGAAGATTTAAGCATTCTGGAGACCTTCTAGGTGAGGCCTCACCATGAGCGATGCTACCGATCTTTCATAGAACACATGTGTACATGTATGTTGCCCCTTTTGAGGGGGGCATAAGCCGAACTAGCCGGACAGGGATCCCCACGGTTCTGGCAAACCAAGACCCGGAACCTACCAAGTCTTAATAGGCCCTATCCCAACACGGAGGTTGAATGCAATGACTTAACTATTTGGCGATCTCCGGGCATTAGCATTTTGAATTTTCTATTTTTTTTCTTCTTTTCATTTTCTTCTATTTTTGTTGTCTTTTGTTGTTGTATATATACATATTTTTGTTATTTTCATTATTTTCTATTTTTTTTTGTTGTTTCATCATTTTTTGACACTATGTACACCTATCTAAGGGAAGTATTTCTTAAGATAAAGCCCATTCCAAGGGTGGGATAACTCGATCCCCTCAACATTGACTAGCCTATAGGCGTTGCCAGGATGCACAGCCTGAATCACGTACGGTTCTTCCCAATTGGGTTGGAGTTTAGAACGCGGCCCACCAGGTTTTACAAACATTCTTTTCACTACCATTTCACCGACTTGAAATTTCCTTTCAACGACCTTCTTTTGATAAAAACGTGTGAGTCTGTTTTGATATACCCGTGCATGCTCGGCAGCGGCCAGCCGTTTCTCATCTAAGAGTTCCAATTGGGAAAGGAGTGAATCACGACATTCGTCGAGGGGGAGGTCCTTATCCAATTGTACTCTCAGAGAGGGGACCAGAATTTCGTACGGAACTACCGCCTCCATCCCATAAGTGAGGGCGAACGGGGTTTGCCCAGTGGGAGTACGGATTGAAGTGCGATAGGCCCATAGAGCTTCAATCAGCTTTTCTGACCAATCCGAGAACTTGTTAGACTCACATGTCTTTTTTATGATTTTAATTAATATTTTGTTAGTGGCCTCTGCTTGTCCATTACCTTGTGGATAATAAGGTGATGAATGATGCAATGCAATTTTATACCTTTTGCAGAGGTCTTGAAGGTCCTGAGAAATGAATTGCGGTCCATTGTCGGTGATGATCGTGCTTGGAATGCCTAACCTGGCGATGATGTTCTTCATGATGAATTTGCAGACTGTTCATGCTTTAACCTCCACGTAAGCTTCGGCTTCGGCCCATTTGGTAAAGTACTCCGTTGCGGTAAGGATGAATGATTTTTGCTTAGTGAGGGAGTAAGGATTACCGAGAGGACCAATGACATCGAAAGCCCACATGGAGAAAGGTCATGGGGAGGATACTGGATGAAGTGAAGAAGATGGGGAATGAATTTTATCGGCGTGAAGTTGACACTTGACACACCTACGGACATAGACGGCACAATCCTCTTCCATGGTGGGCCAGTAAAAGCCTTGCCGAAGGATTTTCTTGGCAAGCATTTGGCTATTCACATGGCCACCGCACACACCAGAGTGTGCTTCCTCGACGCATTTCCAGACCTCCTCTTCGTCGAGACATCTTAGAAGAACCCCAGTAAGATTTCTCTTGTATAGCACTTCTCCGACCAGCACGTACCTCTGTGCCACCCTCCTTATGGCTTTTCTATCTTCCGATGTGGCTTCTCCAGGGTAGGATTGATCTTTGCAATACTTGGCAATTTCGTAAAACCATGGCTTCTCCTCATCAGCCAATTCTTCTTCTAATTCTGTCAACATAATTTCCCTCTTCTCAAGGATTTCTTCCTGTAGGGCCTTTCTTGCTATCATGTCCTTGATATTTACGTATGAAGCGTCATCGATTGCAGGGGCGTGACGCTTGTAGACGTGAATGGTATCAAACCATCTTCCTAGAGGGAACCTTAGAGATGATGCCAATGAGGCGAGGGCATCGGCCAGAATGTTCTGATGACGAGGGACATGGACAAAGATCAATTTGACGAACAATTTGGCAAAGGCAGCAGTGAGTTCTTGGTATGGCTTGAGCTTGGGATCGCGAGTGCGATATTTGGTGAGCACCTGGCGAAGAATGAGTTGATTATCACCTACGACTCGTAATTCAGTGATACGAAAAGAATGAGCGAGTTCTAGGCCAGCTAGAAGAGCTTCATATTCAGCTATATTGTTGGTAACGGTGAATTTGAGCTGATATGCCAGTGGGAATGTAAGGTCTTCAGGCGACAGGAGGGCAATGCCGATTCCTTTCCCTTGGGAATTCAGAGCTCCATCAAAATATAACGTCCACATGCAATCATCTGATTGGTTGATAGACATTAGTTCCTCATCTGGAAACTCTGATTGGACAGGATCGAATTTGGGGAGAGGATGGTGAGCGAGATGCTCAGCTATGGCATACCCCTTGATCGCCTTTTGCTGAATGTAGGTGATGCCAAACTGAGAAAGAAAGCTTTGCCATCGTGCTAATCTATCCGTAAGGATAGATTTTTCCAAAAGGAACTTGATAGGGTTCATTCGGGCAATCAAATGGACTTCATGAGCTAGGAAGTAATGTTTCAACTTCTGCACTACCCAGACAAGGGCGGCACAAGTTTTCTCCATAGCCGTGTACTTCTGCTCACAGGGATTGAGGAGTTTGGACAAGTAATAGGTCGCCCTTTCCTTGCCCGCTTCATCGGCTTGTGCTAGGACAGCTCCCACGGAGTCGTCCAGGACTGAGACATAAAGGATTAAAGGTCTACCTGGCGTGGGTGGAATTAGAACGGGTGAATTGGCCAGATATTCTTTCAATCCTTTAAAAGTTTTTTGGCATTTAGAATTCCAAAGGAATTCTACTCCTGACTTAGTTAACTCGTAGAAAGGTTTGCACCTTTGTGAGTGCTGTGACACAAATCGACGAATGAACTGCAACCTTCCAATTAAACCTCGAACTTGTCTCAGATTTCTCGGAGGTGGCATCTCCCTGATTGCTTTAGCTTTGTTGGGATCTATTTCAATACCCCTCTTACTCACAATGAAACCAAGTAATTTGCCTGACGAAACACCAAATACGCACTTTTTTAGATTCATTTTCAAATTGAACTCTCTGGATCTTTGCAGCACCTTAGCTAGAACTTTCGGGTGTTCTGCCCTAGTCCTATATTTGACCAATAAATCATCCACGTACACCTCTAAATATACATGCATCATGTCATGGAATATTGCCATCATAGCCATTTGATAAGTAGCTCCAGCATTCTTCAAACCAAATGGCATGACCAAATAGCAATAAGTTCCCCAAGGTGTGGTGAATGATATTTTCTCCTGATCTTCTTCCGCCAAACGGATCTGATTATACCCCGAAAATCCATCCATAAACGAGAGAGTTTCATAGCCCGCTGTATTATCAACCAACACGTCAATGTGAGGCAAGGGGAAATCATCTTTTGGACACGCGCGGTTAAGGTCCCGAAAATCGATACAGATTCTCACCTTTCCATCTTTTTCATGACCGGGACAATGTTTACCACCCATTGAGGATATAGGACGACTCTAATAAACTTGACCTTGTGGAGCTTATCGACCTCTTCCTTCATTTTTAAAGCCATTTGAGGGTGGAAACGTCTTAACCTTTGCTTTACCGAGACGGATCCTGGTTTTAACGTTAGGCGATGTTCGACCAGGGTGGAATCTAATCCCGGCATATCCTCGTAGCTCCATGCGAACGTGTCCCTATATTCCTTGAGAGCCTCGATCAATTCTTCTTCTTCAGATGGCGGCAAATTATCACTTATGAGGACGATCCTAGGGTCTTCCTCGGTCCCCAGGTTGATTTCTTTGGCGGGTTCTTCTATAGCGGCTGATGGTTCATCAAACCTCCTCATTCCGCTAGCATACGCGTCGGCCGCGTCCTCATATTCTTCGTCCCCTTCTTCAATAGGGTACTCTTCATCTGTGAGCTCATAAACTCCGTATCCCTCATCAATTGTGCAATCCTCCTCACATTCTAACTCCGGCAGATGGATGGGATTTTCTAGCAATTGAGGAATGGCTAGAAAGGCTTGACACCTATTGGCTAGATCTAGAAGGAATCGACGAGGAATTTCCCTGCCCTTGGATTTTCTTCTAGGTACTACCCTTGACTCGCTATTCCTAACCTGACTGACTTGTTCTACAGACGAAGAAGAAGTTGAAGAATGTACAGGAAGAGACCCCTCGATAGAGGGGTAAAGAAGGTCGCTCAAGGGACCTTGAATGAGTGGCCCGTAAGTCGGGGCACACTCGTGAGAGATGTAGGAGGTCTCCTCAAAGGAGATGCACTGTTGAGGAGTTTGAAAATTGACGTTTTTTTTTCATTTTCATTTTCAATTACAAAACAATTGAAAGAAATTAGAGAATGGGAGGAGGGAACTATAGCTAGGGGGTTGCATGGCTCATTGAGCAGATCATGGTTGAAAATTTGGCATGGGCTGAAAGACCCGCGCAAGAATGTGAGCATAGAAGGGGACCTGGGAATATCATCAGATAAACGTCGGGTCCAAGAAAGAGTCAGCAACAACGGCTAAGGAGAATGATCAGATAGAATGACGGAAAGTGATCCGTCAGTGGCAACTTCCTCTCGGCGAGGAAAACTTGGAATTTCGGCAATGTCAACGACATCTCTTGGTACCTCGGAGATCAAAAGTGGCCCCTCTAAGTCTGGAGGTGAGAACATCTGTTGTAGTGCCATGGAAATATCCTGTATATCAAACCACTTGTTCCACTAACAATCCAGGTCATCGTGTTTCCCCTTCTTTGCAGCTCTCGAGCAACCTTCAGCCAAGTAGGCAATATGTAATTTCCCGAGTGATTCTTGCGGACAATCCCCCATCTGCATTATTGGCCCCTTTCTGAAATGGGAGTACAAGGTCCACGTGAGAGGTTGCTCATATGCTTCAAGTGGTCCTTCAAAGCCTAGGCCAGCTCTAAGGGTTAGCTTTGTCTTCTTTGGCAACTTCGGTTTCCCTTGTAGTTGTGCCCCCAAACCTTTGCCCTGTTGGTAGCCAATGTTTCTCATGATCTCCCATCCCTTAGCATGGGAAGGGTGACATGACTTTGGTGTTGGAAGTGGCTTTTGTGTAAAATGGGTGCGACGAGGGTCACACACATCTAGCAGTGAAAGAATTGGCCGGTGAGTTGGTCAAACAGAAGGCAATGAGGTATTAATAGCGTCCACTGTAGAAAAGATGGGCATGCTATTTACCTTGATAATCCAAACCTTGTACGGAAACTTCAAGCACTGATGATTGGTGGAAGGCACCGCATTCATAACCTCAATGTAAGGGCGGCCCAGTATGGCCTTGAATGTGGGATCCATATCAAGGATATGGAATTCCGTGAAGACTGATGCAGGGCCCAATTCTACATTCAAGATGACCATCCCCATTGGCGGCTTTTTGCTATTATCATAGGCCGTAACCGTGATTGATGAAGGCCTTATCTGTTCCGTGTCAACCCCACATGATTGGAGGGTGATCATAGAGATCACATTTATAGACGCACCAGTGTCCACCAAACATGGGTCTACAGGCACCCCATTGATCTTGACTGTAATACACAAAGCATATTTTCGAGCCTCCTTGGGGGCAAGCTCATGGTGGTGAAATATAATAGCCGGTTGTGTATCAGTTGGCGTCAATACTGATGAGATTTTCTCCACTGGGAGATCCTCATTTACCATAACCCTCTGAAGATACTCCATCAAGGCGTCTTGATGGGTTTTCGACCTCTTGATTAGCTCGAGAATGGAGATCCGAGCCGGTGTTTTATCCAAGTGTTTCAACAGGTCATATTGTGTCCCGGGGATAGACTCCTCTGGCTGTTCTTCGGTGTCTTTCTCCGGCTGAGATTGCTCGGGGACCTGACTGTTTTGGGGAAAAATCCGATGGAACATCCTTCCACTACGGAGCACCATGGCTTGTGGTTTTGGCGGCACCTTTATAGAGTTAGATATGGGGGTTAGCAAGGGTTCGAGGGGTAGTGGTGGAGGAACAATTGATGAAGCAGGGGCAATAATAGGTGTAGGGGCTCTGATGAGTGGTTTGTTAGGTGGAGGCGTGGTGGGAGTGGATGAAGCCTCAGATGGACGGCGAATGATAAGGGGTTTAAAAGGTGGAGGCATAGTAGAGGTTGACGGTGCCCCGGATGGGTGATGAATAATGAGGGGTTTCGAGGGTAAAGGGGTTGTGGTGGAGGTAGATGGTGCCTCGGAAGGGTGTTGGACAATAATGGGTTTGTTTAGTGGAGGCGGAATGAAGGCGGATGATGAAGTGGAGGCGTGAGAGATAATGAGAGGTTTTGGGGGTAACGGTGTTATGGTGGAAGTGGAGGGTGTTTGCTGGAGACTCGAAGGGAGGTCATCAGTAGCGACGCGGATGAGAGGACGTGATGTCAGTGGAAATGAGTAAGGTATTACTGCGGGTTGTGCTACGGGTGGAGGATAGACAGGTGCGGGACGAATAAGGCGTGGGGATTGGATAGGAACGTGATTGGTGACAAGGATAGAGCCGCTTTCCGTATGCCAATCCTGCCCTCTTCCAACCTCCATGAAGGAAGAGATGGGGTTGACTTGGTGGTTAGGTTGTTGGTGCGCCGGTAACGGATTCTGGAGGATGCCCATATTTGGCTGTTGTTGTGGTGCCTGCTGAGGCTGTTGTTGCTGTTGTTGTTGCTGTTGTTGTTGTTATCTAAGAGGAGGTCTCCTGGCCTTCATCATGGTGATGCATCGCCTCATTTCATCCCAATCTATTTGATGTTCATCGTTCATATCATAGATATAATCTCTGAAATGAAAACAGTTTTCTACTGTATGACCCGGCTGTCTATGGAAGACACAATATCTGGAAGTGTCGACGTTCGTGGGCCATATGGCTTTTTCTTTAGGCAAGGTGAGGAAATTAGCAGCCATGAGAGCATTAAAGATGTCCGGCAACGACTCCGGCAAAGGTGGGTAATGAGCTCTCCTAGGGCCGATCGGCCTTCTCTGTTGTTGGAGGCCATAATCCCCGGGTGGTGGAACCTGATTATATTGAGGAGGTCGCTGTTGTTGTTGTTGGAGATGGAGCGGTTGAGGCATATGGTTCTGGAAGAGATTGTTTTGTGGGGGAGGACGATAGGGTTGCTGACCTTGTTGCTCCTGATGAAAGGGGAATTGTGGGGGTTGTGGGGCCTAGGATTAGCTTGCTGGTTGGGATAGCCAACCGCGCCCACTTGTTCATTGATTACAACCCCTTCTGTTACCCCACCTTGGGCACCCGTGCCCGGCTTCCTAAACACCTTTGGCTTTGGTGGCTCGAACATATGCGTGAGGAGAGAATCTTTCAGCTGTGTTTGGATATATCGAGCCCTCTCATACAGTTCCTCCATAGTGGTGAGTTTGTTCATTGCCAGGACGTGTCTAAATTGTGGAGTGGCATTAGACACGACCATCTTTACTTGCTCTGATTCTGAAATGGGGTCTCTCACTTTCTCTGCCAAGGATCTCCATCGATCGGCAAATTGGGTGAAATCTTCGTCCGGCTTCATTTTTTCAGCCACTAGGTCGGTAATAGAGAAGGAGGGACCGACCCTATCCCGATATTTCTGTATGAATTTCTGTTGCACTACGTCGAAGTTCTCAGCCTCACTCGGCTCTAGGGAATAGAACCATTCTAAGGCGGGACCATCCAATGATCTCCTGAAGAGGTATGCTAAGGATCTTTGATCGTTCTGCCAAAACGAGGACTCATACATAAAGTCCTTCAGATGAATGAGGGGGTTGCCTGTGCCGGTGTACCGTCGATACGTTGGCATTTCAGAAGGAGGGAGATGGAATACTGGAAGGATTGGTAAAGAGATCTCAGGCGCGGATTTGACATCCACGATCTTTTTGAAATCTCGGAATTGTTCGTCCATCTTGTTCATCCTATGAAGGAGAGATTGAGTGACCTCATTGTAAGGAGCAGGTTGTGGTGGGCACTGAGGCCTTGCAGAAGCCTGAGAAGGGAATTCCGGATGAGAGAGACGTTGTGACATATCAGCAAATGGAACTGACTGAAATGTCGTATGAGGAATTGGTGGAACTTGAGATTGGGGAGGTAATTGGAAAGGGGGAGGTTGCAGACGTGGCATATCAGTAAATGGAACTGACTGAAATGTTGGATGAAGAATTGGTGGAACTTGAGACTGGAGAGGTAATTGGAAAGAGGGAGGCTGCAAACTTGTCTGCACAAGAGGGAATGAGGGAGGGATTGCCTGTGCGGGCTCTTGAATAGAGAGAGCAACTGGTGTTGGATTTTGAGGAGTAGAATCAACAGATTTCCCTTTTAAGACGGCCTGAAAGGCTCGGATCTGATCGGAATTGAGATGTGTGTTCGCGAGAACACCTAGCAAGGAGGAAATATCTTGTGGCGGGGATGCTTCCCCGACGGCGGCTCGCACCTCATATGAGGGCTCACGGGAGGAACCTGCGTCCTCAGCAGGGACATGTGTCCCCTGGTGACTCGGGGTCGGATTCTGACCGTTCCCGGACATTTCTTGATCTTTTTCAGAACGGGAGATTTTGCCAGAACGCAATATCATATACACGTAAACTAAGAACAAAGATTAACAAACAAGTTGATGTTTAACGCCTTTTTGTGTTTTTTTTTGTTTTCCTTTTTTTTTTCTTTCTAATTAAAATGCAATAACATACACACTCAAACCATTAGCAAAGATTAACAAACAAGTTGATGTTTAACGCCTTTTTTTTGTTTTCTTTTGGTTTTCCCCTTTTTTTCTTTTTTTCCTAATCTAATGTTCACACCACAGGAGGGACCTTAGTTGCAATATTGATTTCCGCCGTGTGATCTAAGGACACTCGACTCACCACGAATGGGTTAACTATCTCTAGGGAACTTCAGTGGTACAACCAGCCCAGTGAACGAAGAGGGAATCCTTCGATGTCGGGGACTTACGGAGGTCCCAGTGAAGGAGATCCTAGTCCGTCGAGAGGAATTCCCGACGGAGAGTCTTTCCTTCACCAAGAAAAGGTGATCCTAAAAAAAGATGGAACAAAAGAAATAAAAATAAAAGGGAGGTGATATGCAATGCAGTGCTGAATTTAACAGGAGATATATAAACAGACAACAAATATATGCAATAAAAGGAATTAAACAAACATCACAGCACTCCTTTTCTGCAATGATACAAATTTCTTCAGACTTCAAGGGGATTCTAGAGTAATGCACGTAGTGCACGAGGGATGAAATTGGAATGCCAAGAGTGATAGCGGGAACACGAATATAGCGCACGCGGGCGCAACCAGGGGGGGCACACGTGGGTGCCGAGTGGAAAGAGTGCTACTGGGAGCACAAATGTAGCGCACGCGGGCGCAATCAGGAGGGGCACACGTGGGTGCCGAGTGGAGGGCACACGTGGGTGCCGATGGCAAGAGTGCTACTGGGAGCACAAATGTAGCGCACGTGGGTGCCAAGTGGAGGGGCACACGTGGGTGCCGAGTGGAGGGGCACACGTGGGTGCCGATGGCAAGAGTGCTACTGGGAGCACGAATGTAGCGCACGCGGGCGCAATCAGGAGGGGCACACGTGGGTGCCAAGTGGAGGGGCACACGTGGGTGCCGAGTGGAGGGGCACACGCGGGTGCCGAGTGGAGGGGCACACGCGGGTGCCGAGTGGAGGGGCACGCGTGGGTGCCGAGTGGAGGGGCACACGAGGGTGCCGAGTGGAGGGGCACACGTGGGTGCCGACAATATTTGGGTAACCAGAGAAAACAAAAGAGGTCCCACTGTGATCGCCAAAAAGGTGTAGACGGCAAAAGAGTGTCGTCCACCCTCGAGGGAAAGAAAAACAATGATATAATAATAATAATAAACAATGACAATGATGAAAGAGTGATCGGCAGAGAAGGTATAGGCGGCGGGAGTCATCGTCTACCCTCGTCTGTCTTAGGAGATGGGGATAAAGAGATCGAATCATGGAGAGAAAGAGAATAGGGATGCGGAACGGACTCTGGTACGTGGCGGAGATAGGGGTCGGAAGACCCTCTCGCGCAAACTGACCCCTTCCCGGTAAGCGTGACTTACCGTTCCACGAGCAGTTTTTTATATACCAGGAAATCTGAGAATCTATGTAACAGAAGTAGAGAGGCACGAAGACTCAGAAATTGCAACGGAATATCGTTCTCCAGACAATTACAATGACAATACGAACAAAGACGTGCCACCACAGGACATTGGTCTTTGTGGGGCTCTAACAGCAATATAATACCATCAGCAATAATGAATATATATGTACATATTAAGACCACCGCAAGACATTGGCCTTACGGGATTTTTATTGCAGCATAAATAATAAATATTATATGTACATACGTAAGACCACCGCGAGGTATTACTCTCCGCGGGGTTTCGACAGAAATTAAAGGAATAAAACGACAGAATGAAAAGGCTTCGCGAGGAATTACTTCCGTCACGTGCACCTTCGCGAGGAATTACTTCCGTCGCAGGGTTTAGACAGAAATTGAAAGAATAAAAATGACAGAATGAAAAGGCTTCGCGAGGAATTCCTTCCGTCACGTGCACCTTCGCGAGGAATTACTTCCGTCGCAGGGTTTAGACAGAAATTAAAGAATAAAATGACAGAATGAAAAGGCTTCGCGAGGAATTCCTTCCGTCACGTGCACCTTCGCGAGGAATTACTTCCGTCGCAGGGTTTAGACAGAAATTAAAGGAATAAAATGACAGAATGAAAAGGTTTCGCGAGGAATTACTTCCGTCACGTGCACCTTCGCGAGGAATTACTTCCGTCGCAGGATTTAGACAGAAGTTAAAAGAATAAAATGACAGAATGAAAAGGCTTCGCGAAGAATTACTTCCGTCACGTACACCTTCGCGAGGAATTACTTCCGTCGCAGGGACCTCCGCGAGGAATTACTTCCGTCCACGTGGTTTAAACAAAAGGAGAAAGTGACGGAAAAGGAAAGGGGAGGGGGATGTGATCGCCAGGGGCTGAGAACCCCACAGGAAGTGTTCTGATCGCGTTCGCCGCCGAAGCGGGAGCAGTGCGGGTCCTCTCTTCCTCTTCGATCGACCGGCCGACGAAGAGGGCCTTGCTTTGGTTACCCTGATTTTATTATTCTTTTTTTGTGTTTTATCTTTTTGTTATTATATTTTTTTGGGGTTTTGTTGCTTTTATTATTTTTTTATGCTTTTATATCTTTTTTAAGAGAAAGATGAGAAGGTAAAGAGAGAAATCGAGGGGTGAACGGTAGGATAAGATAGTATAATATAGAGGATAACTATTAGGAGAATATAGACAGAGTAGGAAACCTATTTTAGATAAAACAAAGAAGAACGGAGGTGGATATTTAACGATTTACGATGATAACAAGGGAGAAGAGATAGACTTATTTTTAAACAACACGTAAAGGATGATGGAGATGGTAATCTAACAACAAATAACAATGATGAGAAAAAAAACCAGAATATATGAGGGAGACGATAGCCGGGTGCCTCAAAATAGGAGGGATGGTTATCCCCGAACTGGGGATCCGTGAGTTGCTCCTCCTCCCTTTTCGGTCGACTGGGGACGCGGGCTTCTCGACTGGTTGTCCCTCGCAAAACACAACATACAAAAGGAACAGATGGTGGATTAGAAGAAAAGTAGTGTAGTGCTGGTCCCTTGAAACGAAAATGGCATGATCATGTTCAAACACGCACCTGTTTAGTGTTGTTTGAAACCCCTTTGAAACTAAATGGTGATAGATAAAATGACAATGGGGACAGATGCAAATATATTCACAAGCCAAGTCTTCTCGAGGAGAGAGGTATGACACAGATGATGTATGATGCATGCAAATGACTAATAGACTGAATGAAAGTAAAAAAAAAAGGTGAGAAGAGCTTATTAGGAGGTGCCGGTGACGGGCTTCCTCGGCAGGGTGAGGACGGAACGAACATGCGGCGCTGCAAAGCGACCTTCCTTCATTTCACGGGCTTCAAAAGACCGAATTAGAATCTTTCTTTTCGCTTCACATATACTCACATACGCCCTCACATACACATGCACACACGAGACAATAACAATAACACAAATTAGAGAAGACAGATACTAAGAATAATAGAAATGAGAATATGGTAACATGTATGGGAGGGAGATAGGGAGAGAGAGGGAGAACTCCTTCCTCTCTTTTTTTTTAGATTTTTTTTTATGTAGAGGATATATATACGAACTATATAAGAAATGTGTATATAGAGTAGTATATATATATATATATATATATATATAAGAGGGATGGAGAGATAGAGAGAGAGGGGGGACTGAGAAGCAGGGGGAGGGGTAAAGAAATAAAATAAAAAGGATGGAAAAAAAAAGAAAAGAATGAGAGGGGGAGATCAGAGAGAGTAACGAGAGGGAGAAAGAGAGAGAGGGTAACAGGGAGAGGGATTTAAAAAAAAAGTAAAAGAAAGAATGAGAGAGAGATCGAGATAGCAAGAGATGAGAGGGGGAGGGGAGAAAAAAGAATAAATAAAAAAAGAGAGAGTGAGAGGGGGCGCGAAACAGAAGAGGGAGAGAGGGAGGGGAAGAGAGAGAGAGAGAGGGAGAGAGAGAAAGAGAGAGAGAGAGAGAGCCGCAGTGCGGCGAGAGAGAAAGAGAGAGAGGGAACCGAGAGGGAAAGAGAGAGGAAGAGAGTGGAGAAGGGAAGTGAGAGAGAAGGAAAGAGAGAGGGGAGAGAGAGACGGGGAGACAGAGAGAGTGAGAGAGATGGAGAGAGAGAGAGAGAGAATGAGAGAGACAAGGGAGAGAGAGGGAGTGCGAGAGAGAGAGCGAGAGGGAGAGAGGGAGAGGATAAAACAGAGAGAGAGAGAGGGGTGGATGGAGGAGAAGCCGCGTGGCGGCTAGCTTCACGGTGCAGACGGAGGTGGCCGGCAGTGGGAGTGGGGCGAGCGGCGGCGGGCACGGCGGTGGCACGGCCAGCAGGGCGACGGCGGGGCGACCGGTGCGGAGGCGGGAGCGGCCGGTGCAGAGGCGGGAGCGGCTGGTGCAGAGGCGGGAGGCGGCCGGAGGCGAGGGCGCTGCGGGCTGGGGGCCAGAGGCGGCCGGAGGCGGGGGCGCTGCGGGCTGGGGGCGTGGCCGGTAGGGGCGGCGTCGGGGGCGGCTGGTGCGGAGGCGGGAGCAACCGGTGCAGAGGCGGGAGGCGACCGTAGGCGAGGCCGGAGGCGGCCGGAGGCGAGGGCGCTGCGGGCTGGGGGCGTGGCCGGCAGGGGCGTGGACCGCGGGGGCGACGGCGGTGGCGTTGAAGTGGAGAGGGCGGCGACGTGGATGGAGGTGGCAGTCGGGGGTCACAGTGGAGGTGCCGGAGGCGACGGGAGCGTGCAGGCGGCGGTGGCGAGCGGTGCAGGGGGGGGCGACGGGGCGGCGGCCGGCTGCGTGCAGAGGCGGGGCGGCGTCTGAGCGGTGCATGGGGCGACGGGGACGTGCAGGCGACGGTGGCGAGCGGTGCAGGGGGGCGACGGGGCTGCGGCCGGCTGCGTGCAGGAGGCGGGGCGGCGTCGGAGCGGTGCAGGGGGCGAAGGGGTGGCCGGAGGAGGCTGGCAGAGGCGACGTGGGGACGTAGGCTGGACGGTGGAGGGGCTCGTGGGGAGTGGTTAGCGGCGTCGTGCGTAAGAGGAGGTGAGGGGGAGGGTCTGTGTGTATGCGTTGAGAGGAAGAGGGAGTGGCCGTGGGCTGTTCGCGGAAGGGAAGGTCGGTGTCGAGAGAGGTCAGGATCGGTGGCCTCCTGGGTGCATGCAAAAAGGGGGGGTATGTGTGTATCGTGAGGGGCTTGCCATGGGGTGGTGGGTTACGGAGGAGGTGAGAAGGAGAGAGAGAGAGAGAGAGTGTTAAAGAGAGGGGGCAAGATCCTAGAGACCCGGGAGGGGAGTGAGGAAATAATTTATGTAATAAAAGATGGAGCCATGTCCATTACATTTTATTTATTTTTAGAACAAAAGTGGACCAAACCCATTAGTACACACCTATATATTTTTTTTTATTTTTGAATAGGAATGGGCCAAACCCATTAGCAGAAATGTTTTCTTTTGATATATTTTTTGAATAGGAATGGGCCAAGCCCACACGATGAATCTTCCCCCCCCCCCCTTTTTTTAGGATTAAAAAGATGGACCAAGCCCATTAACATTTTTTTTTGTTTTGTGTAGGAATGGTCACAAGCCCATTAACAAGAATTACCATTCAAGAAGCCACAGATTATTAGATTAAATTAGAGATTACTCAATTAACTTAACCGTGCGAGCTGCTTTGGGGCGTCTTAGTGTAATACGGGATCTGCTCAGCATAATGCTAAAATGTCGTGTCTACAACGGTCACACACAATTCACTGAAAGGATATCACCTTTCTACGGAGATTTCCAGGTCATGTGAACAACAAGGTCCAAGATTGGGTAATGTTGAACTGGTAAAGGATAAATTGCTAACAGACTGTGGTCCAGACCAAGAATGTGTAACTGGAGGTATTGTTGCCTAGGGAAAGTTTGATGCCCTTCATATAGGCCATCTAGAACTTGCTGTACAAGCATCAAAGGCAGGGACTCCTTTCCTTCTTTCATTTGCAGACATGGCAGAAGTATTTGGTTGGGAGAACAGGGCTCCTATAGTTACACAGTGTGATCGAAAACGAGTGCTCACCTCCTGGGCTCCATTATGCGGTGACATTACTCCACTTGAATACCATGTTGAATTCTCAAAGGTTAGGCATCTTTCCCCACGTGAGTTCGTTGAAAGATTGTCGAAGGAGCTCCGGATAAGCGGTGTTGTTGCAAGCGAGAACTATCGGTTTGGATATAAAGCATCAGGCGATGCATCAGACTTGGTGAGGCTATGCAAATAGTATGGCCTAGAAGTCTATATTTTGAGCCCTGTCTTGGATAGTAAAAATGACAACCTGAGCAAGG
Organism: Amorphophallus konjac; assembly: GCA_022559845.1. Taxonomy (NCBI): domain Eukaryota; kingdom Viridiplantae; phylum Streptophyta; class Magnoliopsida; order Alismatales; family Araceae; genus Amorphophallus; species Amorphophallus konjac. The sequence continues at coordinate 344,501,293 of CM040124.1, forward strand.
GGGAGTGGGTATCTTCGACTCGGGTTCGCCAGGCCCTTGCTGTGGGCGACGTGAAATATGCATCAGAACTTCTGGGGAGGAAGCACCGTCTTGTGCTGACAGTGAACGAGGGACATGTGGTTGAAGGTAACAAGATATCGATTCCCAAGTCGTGCATGCTAAACCTGCAGCCGACGGATGGCTTCTATGAGACATGTCGTTTGCTGATCGACGACAAGTTGGCTGGGCCATGCAGGGTAGTCATTGACGCAAGTAACATACATGTGGAACTGGATGGCACAAGTGAAGGGGCATCATCACCAAATTGGAGTTGCCAACGTATCAGCATAGAATTTGATTAGTTACAGATGAGCCAGAGCTCACAGTTGTTTCAACCAAATCGGAGTTGCCAACGTATCAGCTTAGAATTGGTCAATTACAGATGAACCGCAGGTCACGATTGTTTGAAAGGTGGTTTTGATTAATTCCATCTTTACTTCTGTTAGGTTCATGCATCTTCAGTACATGAAAGGTCGACCTCTCCACTTGGGAGTGTCGACACCACACCATCTAGCAATCATTAACTTCTATCTGACTCATGAAAGGTTGACCTCTCCACTTGGGAGTGTCGACACCACATCAATTGAGTTTACAGCACCCATAACTTCTGTCTGGCACTCTTCACCATGCTCCCACACCTGCCACCGCATCCGCCACCGCATCCGCCACTCATAGGCTTGCAGCCATTGGCATGCACAGCCTCGCCGCACTTGCTGCCGCATCCAGAGCCACACCCCCCGCCCTTCTCTGGTTGACCTGCGTCAATTTTCATGGATGGGTGCGATGCCTGATCATCCAAATTGCCTCCGTCTGCTTTCTTGTCTGACACAACAACCTCCGCAGCATTTTCGACACTTGGGATGAAGAAATTGTGGCCCTCCTTCTTCATGTTTGCAAGTATGAATGCCAGCAAGATTCCGGGCAACAAGAACCAGTCTTCGTCGGCCTGTTCATCGTGAGAAGGAACATGATGTCTCATCGGCATCAAATTAGGTGGACCAACCCATCAATGGAGTTAAAAGCTGCATACCTTGACAAAGCCAGACTTCACATTGAGCAGGGCCACGGCATTGCCATATGGATCTGTTGAGGATAATCCTACGACTGTTATGAAGTCATTCTCGTTTTTCCGATGTTTTATATAGGTTATGGGTTCGAACTCCAGCTTTCTACCCAAGTAGAGTCTCATCTATTTAAAAACAACGGAGTTACTTTCAGGCGGAGAATAATAATGTGTAGAATTGTAGCTTATTTGGAGAATTCAAATAAGTCATCACTAAGGTCTGGATGAAATCCTAGAGGAGGTTCATCAGCTTTCGGAAAAACACACATGGGGCAGTGCGTCTGCGGCGGGGCTCTGCGGTGGCCGGTGGGGCGTCTGCGTCAACCGGTGGGACGTCTGCGGCTGGGGCCTCTGCGACTGGGACATTCCTCTAGAGGCCTTGCGGTGGGGCATCTGCGGCGGCCGGTGGGGGCAGTCTGCATATTGCAATGGCGGTGGGGCGTCTGCGGCTTCGTATGGGGGCGGTGGGGTGTGCGGTGGCAGGCGGTGGGGTGAAGGATTTCACAGGGAGAGGGTTATGACAAGGGAGTTTATGATTTTCAACTTTTTTTAAACGGAAGGATGGAATATTCCATCGAATATCCAACTGTTTTAACGTCGATGAACTACAAGGGCCTTTCTGCTAGAGTTACATGATTTTAAGGACTTTTAAAACAATAGTAAGATTTTAGGGACTAAAAGCAATTCGTCGTATTTGTAGGGACTAATATGCAAAAAACCCTTTAATTTAACATTTAAACCATCAATATTGTGATCAATTAAAATAATATCATTTGTAAATAACGTACACCAATTAATATCGTAGTACAATTATTTTGTTACTTTATCTATAACCAAGATAAAGACGTGCGGATTTAATATATTTCCAAAATTGCCTTTAGGGTTTTTAGGTTGACGAAGATTTGGAGTGATGAAAAGATAGAGTTGATGGCTTCGCGTCTGGTTAAAAAAATATCGAGTAGGGGAGCCGTTTGGGTGTGGTGTCTAAGGATTCAAAATTGGAAATAATTTTTGGCTATGGTCTAAGTCACATATCCCATTATTTGAGGTGAGCTCAGCATTATTTTGTCAAAGAATTCTATCAAATATTATGTTTACATTTAGACTCAAGAAGTCAATAACATTTTTAATAATGCCACCTCATCTTTTAATAATATCACATCATCTCATCTTAGATCTTCTACGAAATCTTTTACTAACATCCACTAAAATTTGATCACATCTTTTAACAGTTGATATGATGGTGCTGAGGAGGGTAAAATGCACACGGCCCATGCACGGCCCATATCGACCTAAGATCTGCGAAGCGCATAGCGGACCCCCGGCATTCATAGCCCACGCCAGGCGGCCTAATAAGGCTAGCCATTGAATTCGCCAACCCATAAGGGACATCGACCCGGGCATATCAAACGCCGGATAATCCTCCCACGGCCGAACGTTACTCCCAACGTCACCGGCCTCCACTCTAGTAAAGGCAGGCACGCTCCATAGAAGTCGTAAGACTCGCCTGAAGATCGCCTGACCCTGGAGGAACAGCCGCACAACGGGAAATTTCCCACGGTCACAAGGAGACATTATCCCACGACTCACTCCATTCTTTGTTAAGAGATAGACCTCCACCGCTAGGGGAATCCCTATAAATGGACCTTCGACTAGGGAGATAGGAGGACGAACACGTACACGGTGAGATAGTCACACACGCATACTGAGACAACATCTACATGCATCTTCAGATAGGGAGAGCCTTCTACGAATGAGAGCCTGAGTCGCTTCTGAGTATGCCTCTTGCCTGGTTAGCATCCTCCTTGCACTTAGTGGGTGTGACGAGCACTCCCTCGGAAGTTGAATCTCCACTCCAAGATTGATCGCTCATCTCTCATCCTCCTCTCTCTCCTCCCTCCTCCATTGATCCCCACGTAACAAGGTCCTGACTTAAGCATCGGAGGGTTATCCTATGGTGTAACGCCCAAGGCTCATTATGAGGTCGTTTCTTTGGTGTTTACAGGTTTCCACGGGTGGCCGTGGCTGGACTATCTTCCCAACAAATAAATATTAAAAGTGTGATACGAAATTTCGAGAGATCATTTTCTCGCCGCTACAATGTTCATAATTATATATACAATCATGTTAACTTGATAAAAATATTCTTAAAATCATGATGAATTTTTTGAATTAGAGTTAATAATTATATATACATTTCATTAACATTACAGAAATATTTTTAAAATAAATTTATTTATTTTAATTTAAGTTTTAAAAATTAAAATCAAATCAATTTTGGAAAGAAGATTCAAGTTGAATCTAATATTTTTTTAAATGTTAACACAAATTAAATCAAACCAACTCTATTCATGAGATTGGTTTTGAGTTTAACACGAATAATGCTCACCCCTACTTACACACCACTCCCCTCACCTTCCCGTTTGCGCGGGATTTGGGACAAGTAAGCTCTGCTGGACGCCATGGCCGACGGCAGCGAAGCTTCCCCTCCAAACTCCGCAGCCGCAGCCCAGGAGCTCGCTAGGGCCAGGTGCTCCGCCCTCCAAGACCGCGTCTCCGTCTACCTCCCTCCCTCCAAGATCTCCGACACCTGCCGGCGTACCCTCCTCAGGCTCCTCAACGCCGAGCTCCGCTTCCTCTCCCGCCTCTCCCCTTCTGACGCTTCTCCCCCCTTCAGGTGTACCTCTATCCCTCTCTTCCTCCCCTTCCCCCCACTCTCACTGGTCTTCCCTAACCTCCATTGATCCAGTTTCAACGTAGGTTACCTGGAATCCATCATCCACATCATCGAGAAACCTTCAGTGACAAGGGTATCACGCATATGCAAGTCCGTCGTCCCCCCGCCGCCGACGGCTTCGTCGCCACAGCAGCCGTGGAAGCCAGTGCACGTCGACATCGTGTGCACACTGTGCCAGAGGCCCGCCTGGTTCCTCGTCTCCGACAGGAATCCAAAGTACATCTCCTGGCTGGGGTCCCGTCGGGGCGACGACGGACTCAGGGCACGAGTGGAGCGAGTCGTCTCTGCTGCACGCTCTACGGTTTCTCTGAAGCCGGAATCCGTCGTGCTCTTCTTCTCTAAGGGACTGGGCGAGGGAGTTTCCCAGAAGCTGGTAGATGAATTTGGAGCCTCGGAGATTGGGGGCCAGTTCTCTTGTCTGGATTTCCGTACGTTTGAGGAATTGGAAGGTGGATGGGTTAATGTCGTTGGACCAGTGAGCCGTGCATTTGAAATTAAGACTGGTGCGGGCGGATGTGCAAGAGGTCCTATTTTCATCGTTGCAGAAGAAGGGTGCATGAAGAATATGGACAATTGGAGCTCGAGTAGTGACTTTTCTCGTCTGATTTCTAAACTGAAGCCAGCCTCAGATGCAATATCGAATCAGGACTTGATAAACTTCGACACAACAGCTTTGATCGCCCTTGTGTCTGGGATAAGCAATGGCGGCACTGATCGCCTGCTCAAGGCAGATGAGGTTGACGTGAGGAGGCGGTTTAAGGGGAACTATGACTTCGTCATGGCACAGGTGGGCTACAGTATTTATACAGCCACATAAATAAGATAAAATGTACAATACCTTTATTATTGCTAATCTGGAAGCATACAGCTGGGTAACACTTAACTAGTTTGCCTTCTCATTTGGCCGCATGCTTCTTTCAATGACGAGCTACTTATGGAGTCCCATCTGCCAGGATTCTTTTAGCGTAACTCCGTTGTGTTATTAGTCAAGGGAAGGGGTTGATTTTTTTCCTTTGGTTTATTTTCAGGTGACGTCAGAACTTCAAAATCCCATTTTAGCTGAACTCGACAACGCCATTGGTGGTAGAAGAGGCATTGTTTGTAAAAGTGTAATATCTGAATTCAAGGACATTTTGACAATGTGTGGTGGGACGAGGGAGAAAGCAAGAGCTGAGCAATTACTACAATCCCTGGTGTAAGTTGATTTACGTTTAAGAATAATTTGGGTCGTGGCTGGCATTGTAGAACTTAGATGGTGAAGTATGTGCTACAAAACTGGGTAAAGAGAAGGACCATTATAGACATTGTTTTTCTAGTGTCAGTTTGACGTGCAATTTACATTTCTTGCTGGTGTATCGGAGTAGGCAATCATGTGGTGGGGACACACCCCCTAGGTAGAGGAACCGCTCGTTAACCAAAAATGGAACCATTTTTCTAAAACAATGGACCCAATGTCTTAAGAATGCCTAGGTGTGGTAAGGCTGTAGAACCTTTACTGCCTATGCAGACTGTCTAAGCAATGTGCCAACTGGGTGCAGGCTCCTCACAAATGAGACTGATTTCTTTTATCATGACCTTATTTTTCTTAAATCTCAATTTTGTTACCTTCTCTCACTCTGCCAACCGTGGTTGGTTGGATTGGACTGGATTCTTGTATTTACACATTGTTGTTGGTTGCAACTGGACAGGATGGTGTCAGATAGTCCATCAGCACGTATTGTTGGTCTTCCAACCACAAGAAAAGTTGCATTGAAGAACAAGATTATATTTGGAACAGGGGATCACTGGCATGCTCCTACTTTAACTGCAAATATTGGTTTTGTAAGAGCTATTTCACAAACTGGGATGTCTTTGTTAACAATAGAGCACAGACCCCGTGCACTAATCGGTGATTAGTGCCTCCATGTAACCTGGGGTAAGAGGTAATATGCTACATTTCCACTTCCGCGATCATGTTGTATATGCTGTTGATATTTTATATGTAATAATCTGTTTTGTGATATGTGCAAAACCAGGTATCCATGCCCCCCAGTATCTAGACAATAAATTTCATGGGTAGCCACCTAGATGGTGTTTTCACAAAGTATGTGCAATTAACTGATCTATTGGTTAACTAGGAGTAAAATTGCCAATTACCATTGACATTGGTGAATATGGGAGATTTTTCTACCTGGCGTGAACCATTAAGGACTGCAATGGGCTTGAGAGTCTGCACTGGAATTATTCAGCAGCAATGATACAGTTGTAGTAAATAAGGAAACACTTAAAATATACTGCTACGTGGGAGCAATTTTAAAGATGTTGTAAAAGCCGTCATGAGATTTTCCCATTCTTCATGCTTATGATTAACATTGTAGTTCAATTCTAGTGTCGCCATAAATTCACTACTCACATGAAAAAAATAATACCTATATATATATATATTCTCTAGTATTTGTGGAGGAAAGAACAACCGTGTACTTCACTTTTGTTTATTCTTAAATGTGATCACTGTTATATTATAATTAAGTAGTCTGGGTGGTGACTAGTGAATCATATGAAAATACCTAGTATCTTGTGTAAATGGAGCTACTGAACTCAAAGAAGTTTGCAAATTGGTATGTCCTTTCTATTGCAAGTGTATCTACGATGAAAGCAAAGGACCTAATTTTACCTCAAACCGGGCCCAAAGTTTTGAAAACTGGATTTGGGGATTGGAACCTGCTGGTTTCTGATCGTTGCTGGAAATCAGCAGGTTACGTATGGCAAAGTAGGGTTGGTTGCAGTGTGTTCCAGTGAGGTGTGGAAGGCTCTGGTGATTCCGAGGAGAGTAAGAGGAAAACTTTCTGACATTGGGACCAGGCAGTGGTGGTCTCTCTTTCTCTCTATCTATCTAAAAAGGTTAGTAATATCAAACCAGCCACCTAGTACTATTATTATAAATAAAACATCCAATCCTGTCAGCGGAAAACACACCAGCAAACAGGCTGCAGTTGCATGGGGATGAATAAGGTTAGCAAATTGTAAATTGACCCCTTGGTGACGCTAGTCCCACAAAATATTCAACAGAATAATAATATATACATGCATATCCCTGCATCTTGGAAGAACACTCCCTTTCAGTTTCTTGTCTTTTGGCCAGAAGATGTACCTGACTATCAAGTAGCATATCCATTCTTGAAGCAGATTTCAGGATCAAACTGACTAGGAACCACATCAGCGATTGTAAGATAGCATATTTGGGCTGCACCTGAATTCCTGCATCATTCCTTAGTGTCTCAAGTAAATGAGAAGTGATTTATTAGAACACAATGAGGTTATACTGCTTCGTGGGCTTATAAATGAAGGGATACATATGAAGTCACTGCTAGCAGGTAGTAAGATTAAGTGTTTGAAATCCTGCCTCCAAAAAGAAAAAAGAAAACGAAAAGATTGACTCTGAGTGCCATCTGGCATGTCTATGAGCAGATTCATCAGGTTTGGGTGATAACATTCATGGGACCTGAGGTCTTTCAGAATACCTATAGTAAATTGAAATGGGGGGATTCCTGGAGGACACTTACTAGTAACATTTTTAATTTAGGTCTTCTCAAAGATCTGATTAGCTAGCACCTGAAAGATCCAATATAGAATCTGCTCAGAGGGACTTGAGATCTTTGAGAAAGCCTTAATTTGACTCGGGAAAGTTCATTGGTGACTGCAAGATCAAGATTGAGGTATTCATTTTACCTCAGGTGACTGAAAAGGCTGGTCATGGTATGAAATTTTCTCCCTAACATGTTTCTCATGGAACGGATTTTCTGCTGGTTTTCTGCAATTCTTTTAGAAGTTCAGACAGGACAGATAGAATTACAACGTCTGAAGAATGCAGTTGAAGCACTGTCTATGGCAGTAAATGCTATTGTCTGAGCCCCTAATTCAAAGTTGATTAGATTTTTGGTTGACAAAAGTTTGTGATTTCAGTGTCGCCCTTAGATATTTCAGAAATTCCTGGTTTTGTTTTTCATGAAAAATTTGTATGTAATCCAAAATTAGGGATTTTGTTTCCACTGGTTTTGAAATGGTGATTTCAAAATTCAAGGATTTCACTATTTTACACCAACTGACAGGTCTTTGTCCTGTCCGAAAAAACCACTGGCCTTGACAGAGGCAGTTGAGGCTCTCAATTGATTCCCATCTTTACCCCATTTATTTTCTTGAATCAATCGGGGAAAATAAGATTCAAATTAATCCCATGACGGCCACAAAAAGACACAAAGTCCGTACTGTCATGATATCGGGTCAAACACAAGTCCCGAGAAACTTTCGTCGGGTATTCGAAACAACAAAATATCCACACAATAAGCGAATCTTGCAAGAAACAAATTCTTTGCAACTCACAAGGTGTACGAGACTGGTCGGGAAGAAATCCTAGAAGACCGGAGTCTCTTCACGCGATAAGTGGCGCAAGAAGTAAACTACACCAAAGCACGAAACACAAGGAGGAGTCATTTTCTCCTCTACATGTGGCCAAAAAGCACAAAGAACTTATAGAAAAATCCCAAAAATGTGATTTTTATGGGGGGGAGACCCCCCTTCCCTAGTCCAGGGTACTTGGACAGGATAGGTCCCCTCCGGGACCCATCCGGTCTAGGTAGGCCCCCTTTGAGGCCTATTCAGTCCCAACCTCCACTTTGGGGACCTATCCGGTCCGGGTAGGTCCTAAAGGTATAACCGCTCCCCAACTTCTATAAATAGGCCTTGTGGGCCCCCACACTTGGGACACTGGGAATTCCGGAGCTTGGACTTGTGAAGACTTGGAGATTTCTCCACTTGTGTATTTGTTTAAGACCCAGAGTGAGGGTATGTGGCGTATATGCCCTTCATAGTTTGTCATATTGGATCTCGGCTTTGTCTCGGGGGGGTTGGAGAGAAGAGATTTCGGAGAGATCTCGAAAAAAATCTTGGGAGATCAGGTTCGGTGATTTCAGAAATTTTTTCATATGTGTAGTCTATTTGTAAGAAAATCTTAATTTTTTAATACAAACCACTAAATTTCACAAACATGTTTTTGTAATTGATAACTCAAATTTACCAAATAAAGAGTAACGATAACAATAACAAATAATAACAATATGAACAAAATAAATATTATAAACTATGAAACAATAGTGCAACAGATCTAAAATTATACCTTTTGAAATTTAAATAATTATTCAAGGATTCGCTATTTTTCCACTACTGTCACTTTGATCAGCAATTTCGACGAATTAAACTAAGACAATTGACACACGTAAAAAAAATAACATGAAAAAGTTAAACCAAGACAATCCCCTCTCTCCCTTCTCTCTCTCCCTCTCCATCTCAGTCTCCCCCTCTCTGTCTCAGTCTCCCCCCTCTCTCTATATCTATCTTCCTCTATCTCTCAGTCTCCCCCCTCTCTTTATATCTGTCTCCCTCTATCTCTCTCTCAGTCTCTCTCTGTTTCCCTCTATCTCATACAGATAAGGGGGAGACGGAGGGGGGGGGGAGAGAGAGAGAGGGTGGGAAATAGATTGAGAGAGAGGGTGAGAGACAGAGAGAGATAGAGACAGAGAAAGAGAGTGAGAGAGTGTGGGAGGCGGAGAGAGAGGGTGGGAGACAGAGAGAAAGAAAGTGTGAGAGAGTGTGGGAAACGGGGAGAGAGAGAGAGGGTGGGAGGAGAGAGATCGGGGGGAGAAAGACCGATAGAGACGGAGAGAAAGAGAGGGTGGGAGACAGAGAGAGACCGGGGGGAAGACAGATAGAGAGGGACATAGAGAGACGGAGAGAGTGAGGGGGCCAGAGGAGAGAGTCCCGGGGGGGGAGACAGAGAGAGAGAAGATGGGATCTCCCCCCCTCCCTCCCTTCTTTTCTCTCTCAAACACACACACACACCCCTGCGGAGAGAGGGAGGGAGACAAATGAGGAAGACAGGGGTCGGGGGGGCAAGGAAGAGAGAAACGCATACTGGAGAGAGGGGGAGTCACTCGATGCCCGATCCGCCTGTTCACTCGGAGATCTGACGCCGGCGAACTCAGTCGTACACCGATTGCCGCTGATTGAGCCAACCGGTTGCCGGGAAGAGCCACCTAGGGTGGCTCCGACGAGCTCGTGCAAGGAGACGCAGTGAGACTCTGAGAGAGTGTGGGGGTGAGAGAGATATGGCTCGACTGGGGGGCAGGGGGTTTAAAGGTTGAAAATTGCACCGGTTCGGGGGTGGGGTGGGGGGTTATAACCAGTTCGCTATTTCGCACCCAATGGAGATTGTCCCACCCAAACGCGTCGAGAAACCTTCAAATCGGGCTTTCTGTTTATCGCAGACGCGCCGAGACAAAGATCTCACCGAGATCTCACGAGACGACATTCCATGATCCCTTCGCTTTTGCATGTGCCCCCGAGTGTATATTGATGTGATTTCTTTTCGTAAATCTTGCGGGAAAAAAGTATGTAATTTCTTGAATTAATCAGAAATTAAAGAAGGATTTTCGCATTTACGAGGAAACTTCTGCAAGGTTTTGTGATTACAAAAATATTATGTAATGTTTCGAAATTGTAGATACATCTTGCATTTTTGCAGAAAAGTCCTATAAATTTTCAGTTTGTTGAAAAGTCATGTATTTTACAGTTGAATCTTGAAAAGTTCTGTAACTGTAAAAATTTCTTTTTTATATGTATGTGCAGGGGTTACCAAAATACCCTGTACCTTTTCGAAATTGTGTAAAGGTCTGTTCAGGGACTTGCATCATTTCACAATGCATCCTCTCTCCATCAGAAGGTCAAAGAAAAATATATGCTGACCTATGCCTCCCTCGCTGCTGTGTATGTATACCTGACTCTCCTCTTAGGGATGTCGGGTATCACAATTACGAGTGTACTCCCGATATCATAACCAATATCGTGAAGGTGTTTGGTTCTCTCTAATAGTTAATCAAAGGTGTTCAGACTTTAAGTCGATATACATAAACACCGACTGCTGTCGATGGGGAATTGTCCAACACTCGAACCCAAAAAGCGTCTGCCAAAAGAATGCGCAGAATTTATCTATAATCATTTAATGTACATTTTACATATAATGTACATTATCATGCATATCATGCATCGTCATCTTTTCTTTATATCAAACCCCTCTCTCTCTTCCTATTTTTTCCTTTAAAAATTCCGCGTGTGTCTAAACAGACTGTTATGGTCGGTGGGATAATTCTTGCCTTTCATCTCTATGTCAGATATTTTCCACACCTTTACTAAGGTTATGATGCCCCTTTCCTTTTACGGGAGGGAAGAGGAGGAAAGATCACTCTACCGCACAATAGCGACAATAGCAACAACAACAACAACAACAACAGGATGGCAGCGGTCACGTACGGACCCCAGATCGTTGCTAACCATGCCAGGTTCGGCTATCTGGCAACTCTCATCGTATTCGGCGACTTCCTAGCTATCGTCGGCTTGCCCTACTTTTTGGGCGTTGTCCCGATGTCTGAAGACAAGCCAGTCACACTCGCATCGGTCACCTCTGCATCAGCACCCGCCAAGGGCATCAAGCTTTGGTTTTAACCATTGACCGGATCTTCTCGATTAACCAAGTCAACATTGATGCTGCTCCTGTACAACGGGGGCACCGCCGCAGTCACAAGGGAAGGAATCCTACAACGGTCGTATCTCGCTCCGACAATATTGTCATTGACGGGGACCTTCACATCAGGCTCGATGGAGGCGAGTCGACCATGACTCGGGACAAACATGTCCGAACCAGTCCCACCTCTATCCGCTTTGAACTTCTCTGACGAGTTCGAGAAGATAAGGCGGCATTGAACAATGTCGGCACTCCGGTATTAAATCGGGGGCACACGCGTTGACCCAAAGCTTCCAAGCCCAGTCAAAGAAACAACCCGGTAGAGGAGCGACACCTCCGCTTGAAGTAAATTTGGGTCACTAAATAAGAGGCCTGTGCTCTATAGAGAGCCAGGTCAGCATTGTTGGCAGTATCGGCCGAAACTGATACGTTTTGGCCGAAACGTATCGGTTTTGGCCGGGACCGAAACGGTTTCGGACCTGCTAACTGTAGCAGGTCCGAAACTAAAAAAAACTTTTTTAATGGTTTCGGGCGAAACCGATACTGGTTTCGCCCGAAACTCAACCGTTTCGGTCCGAAACCCACTTGTTTCGGTCCGAAACCGGACGTGTTCACTGTAATTTTTATCTTTTTTGAATGTTTTGAACCGGTTTGGGCCGAAGCCGAAACCGATACATTTTGGTTTCGGTCCTAGCCGAAACCGGTACTGCCACCCTTGCAGGTTAGGCAAGCCCATCCAGATGTCGAATCTGCAACAAGCAGAAGTTTCGACGGTCCGAAAAGAACAAATTCCACACCCTTAGGGGCAAAAGCACAAAAGGATTTATAAAATGCCCTGGCATGCAATCCAACACTCGTAATCAATCCGGGTGGAGGACCGCAAGCTAGCAGGGGAGTCCTCAAAACGGGTTTCAGTCTTCGACAGGTTGGGGGTACCAACTCGATCGAGGTCACAACCACCGAAGAAAAAGAGAATAGTGCATGTGGGTGTTGGCAACATTTTTTGCCCACTACATACGAGGTGAACTACTACTTAAGCTCACCACTGCAGAAAGGGGTGACTAGAACTCCCCGAGGTGGACTGCAGCAACATTAGACCTGCCCGGAGTGGCCAAGACCCGCCCGGGTGGACATCAACAGACCCGCCCGGGGCGTACAACAACAAACCTGTCCGGGGTGGCCAAGACCCCCCCGGGGTGGACAGCAGGGACCCGCCCGGGGCCAGCCACCCCCGGGCAGGTCCCCCCTCGGCTGCACGGGCGGGAGGAACCCGCCCGGGGTCGGCTGGCCCCGGGCAGGCCCGCCCGGGGTCGGCTGGCCCCGGGCAGACCCGCCCGGGGTGGCTCCTCCCCGGGCGGGACCTGCCCGGGACCCCCCGACCCCGGGCAGGTCCGCGCGGACCCGCCCGGGGCGGGGCTGTCCCGGGCCGGTCCCGGGGTCTCCGTCTGCCCATCATAAAAAAAAAAAAGAAAGAAAAGAGGGGGGGAACCTGCCCGGGGTGGCTTTGACCCGCCCGGGTTCGGCCCACCCCGGGCCGGTCCCTCACCTTCTATAAATACCCCCTACGGGGCTCATTTGAGGGGGACTTTTTTTTTGGAGAGAGAGGACGACTGGTGAAGAGAAGAAATCTTTTGTTCGTTGTCTTGGCCTATTTGGGGTATGTGACACCCCGGGCTTTGTCATTATGCCCCTACGTGGGCTTTGTCATTATGCCCCTACGTGGGCGTTGTTGTTGTGCCCCTACGTGGGTCTTGTATTTATGTCCCTACGTGGGTTTTGTCGTTATGCCCCTACGTGGGCGTGGTTGTTAAGTACCCTTTGGAGGAGACAACGAGACAAGGAGAAAAGCTATTACAAGCTGCCTACGGAAGACACTTGAAGCCTTTGTTCGTTTGTTTCAGCCCGTGTGGGGTAAGTCCTCGGGTCTTGTATTTATGCCCCTACGGGGTATATTTACGTTTATGCCCCTCAGCGGGCCATGTTGTTAATTACGCCTCTTAGTGGGCCATGTTTGTAAGTCTTTACGTCCCGGGACGACTAAGTCATGTAATTCTGCCTTTATAATGGAGAATTACAAAAATGTCCTCCCCGGGACCGTCAAAGACCAAAGTCCTGTAATTTGCAGTTATACCCTGCAATCTTTTGTAATTCGGGCTACGCCCCTACTTCCCGCGTTGGTGCGGATCTTTGTACAGTCGACAACTCGCCGACAATCCTTGTACCCATTTGGGCCATAAATGCAATCTATGACTCCATATGTCTTCTTTATGCATTGACTGGGGAAAATTACAAGAAAACCCCCGACTTGTCAAAACTGCACATATACCCCTCCTTCGGCCAAATTGACAGATGTGTGTCTTCTATGAAGTCCCTTGTCATTCCTTCGCTCCGGAAGTGTTGTCAGCTCAGTCCAACACTCGGGTATCATCTCAAACCTAGGTCTAGGGTCTGGTAAAATTACCAAAATACCCCTGTGACTTAAAAATGACCTCAGAGCCCTTGAAACCCTCCAGAAACGGCTTCTATGCCTTGGGGAGTCAGGAACCCGACCCTACTTCCGTTCCAGCCCAGAAATTTCATAAATGCCCCTGGCCTGGAAAAATTACCAAAATACCCCTGGGGTGGTAAAATTACCAAAATACCCTCGGGGTCCAGAAAACTTTTCTCTACTTCAAAAACGCCTACGGCTTCCGCATATTTGCGTCTTTATTCCTAAATCTTAGGGTTTTGTTCAGACTTAGCCCTAACTCTATTAATGTGTTGGTGGTAAATGAGTGGTCATGGAGAGTCTCTCGAGTGAGCTTGCCCTCCACATCAGAACCTCTATAGAAGACTTTGGAACTTCTTTGACAGTCAAACAAAGGTGTTCGGACGTTAGGCCGATGTAAATCAACACTGACTCCGGTCAGTGGGGAAAGGTCCAGCACTCGAACCAAAATCGTCTGATACGACGCGCACCCACGGAACCCTCTCTACGCAGAGGAGTGTTTCTTTTCAAAAAGAACGAAAATCTACCTTTTATCTACGATAAAAGTCGATCTAGATTTTTTCCGTGTCTCACAGACTGGCACGCCCGGTGGGAGCTTTCCCGCCTTTCTTCTTTCTGTCAAAGAAAGTCTCTAAACCTTCCTCAAGGTTCTGATTGCCCCTCTTCCTCTTACAGGACGGGAAGAGGAGGGCACATCTCTCGGTTCATTTGAGAGTTCTTTGTGCATTCGCACGCCACTCCTTGTGTGCTACGCACCACCACCACCACCAACAGCACAGCGATGGCTGCCGTTACCTACGGCCCCGAGATCGTTGCCAACCACGCCAGGATCGGCTACCTGGCAACACCACTTGTTTTCGGCGACTTCCTAGAGGTCGTCGGCTCGCCCTTCTTCCTGGGCGTGGTGCCAGTGGCTGAAGTCAGTTCAGCCGCTCCTGCAGTACTAACAGTCGCCGAGGGTGTCAGACCCTCTACTGCAGCAACTGGCCGGGTCAGTCCGGTCAACAAGCCAGCCGTCGGGGGTGTCAGGCCCTCGGCCCCTTCAACCGGCCGGGTCCGCCCGATCAGGAAGACAACGGTCGGAGGCGTCAGGCCTTCGACTCCAGCAACTGGCCGGGTCAGTCCGGTCGACAAGACGACTGTCGGGGGTGTCAGGCCCTCGACTCCTTCAACTGGCCGGGTCCGCCCGGTCAAAAAGACAACTATCGGAGGCGTCAGGCCTTCGACTCCAGCAACTTGCCGGATTAGTCCAGTCAGCAAGGTCGTCTCTGAGGGTGTTGGGCCCTCTACTTCATCAACTGGCCGAGTCCATCCGGTCAATTCTCCAACTGTTAAGGGTGTCAAGCCCTTCATCCCGACAACCAGCCGAGCTCCCTTGGCTGCTACGTCAATCGCCGGAGGTGTCAGGCCTTCTGCCCCAGCTGTTGGCCGAGTCTTCTCGGTCAATCATATCACTACTGGCGTCGCTCATGTTCAACGGGGGCAACGCCGCCGCCGCAATGGCGCCAAATCTACTGCGGTCACCCTCAGAGGTACTGCCCCTGCTCAACGGGGGCAACGCCGCCGTCGTCAAGATGACGCCATGCCTATGGCGGGCGCCAACACTGCCGCTCCTACTCAATGGGGGCAACGCCGAAGCCGCAAGGGTGCAAGGCCCGAAGCGGCTGTCTCGCGCTCCGGCAAGACGGTAATTGTCGGAGACATCCGCATCCGGCTCGATGGAGGCGAGCCGATTCTGCCACGGGATCGTCATGTCCCGACTATTTCTACCTCCAATCGCTTCGAGCCCCTCCGGCAAATACGGGAGGACGGAGCGAAGAAAAAGAAGCCTGCCGTATCGGCGGCAATCCAGGGTCCTCTTCAACGGCCCAAGCCACGAGCTCCCCGTCCAAGGACAGGGGGCAACCCAATTGAGGAGCATCAGCTCCATTTGAAGAAGATCTGGGTCACCAAGGAGGAGGCCCAAATCATAAGGCGCGCGAGGGCGGAGGAGCCCTTCCGCATGTCAGAGCTTCAGCGGATGCGGGGTCCGCCAAGCGCAGAGGCCTCGACGTCTGCGAGATTTACATCTCAACCCCTACGAGAACAAAAGCGCCTGCTGCAGTTCCTGGAGAGCATTGATCAGCAGTTGTCCACTTTCCCCTTTGGCTCATTTGCCAGGGGGTTAGCTCCATCCCACATACGGGAGGTGGGTATATCACCCACGGGTCGGGCCCCGCTCGGGGGTTGGCTCTCTGAAGAGTCCTCGGATTCATCTGAAGACGAGGAGGACTCACCGGAAGATGTGGAGGCTCCACTTCAAGTCGAGCTCCCAGAGAAATTATACTCCTTCCCTTTAGAGAAAACCCCCAATATTTTCTTCGCATGTCAGAGGGCGGGGTTGATTAGCCCATCACCCATGGAGCAAACACCAGGTGCTGCTTTTCATCAGGGCTATTGCTCCTACCATGAAGTTGTTGGCCACATCATCCACAACTGTGAACCATTCAAGGACCTCGCTGAGGACTTGATCAAGCGAGGGAAGGTCAACATGGGTGAATTCCTGGTCGACTCACCGCAGCCGCATGCACGAAGGAGTCTTCACTTCTATGTCAACGTCATTCACGCTGCAGCAGCCTTCCAGTTCCCCGAGCCGCAGGAGGAGGGAGTCAGTTCCCAGGGAGCCAGTTCCCAATCGCCCAAGTCCACACTATGGTGTCTAGGGTGGCGACCATCTCATCAGTGTTCTTTTCCTAAGGAAGACACTGAGAAGATTTTTGACAAACTTCTGGAGGATGGCTGGGTGCTGACACATGACCCGCCGTCTTATTACAATGAGACGGCCAAGAGACACCCCCGCTATTGCAAGTATCATGCAAGGGTGTCTCACTCCACTCGGCATTGCCCAGAGGTTCAAGACTTCATCGAAGCCCTCATCCAGAGAGGGGTTATCGATACTCAGGGGAACTCCATGACGAGGTTGCGCCTTGCAGAGGCCGCCAGGGAGACTCTCCAGCAGGCCCGGCGAGAAACCGAAGCTTTTTCCCGATTAGCCCGGCCAAGTGAGCCCGCGGAAAATGATGAATTCCCATTACTCACTAAAGGCAAGGCCACCTATAAAGGGCCTAAGGTCCAGAACCCAGGAAGCCAAGCTGTGGGAGAGAGTTCCAAGGCCCGTCCCAAGTCGAGTCAGCCTGGCATCGTCATAAGAGAGAACTCTCGGCCAGATAACAAAGGCAAAGCCAATGCGTCATAGCCTTCAGCCAAAGTTCCTGCCAAGTCAGCAAGGCCATTAGTCGGGGAGAGGACTCAACTCCTTGAGCCCGCAAAGATCTCGGCTAAGACCTCTGTCAGCCCAGCGAGGCCGCCTATTGTAGAAAGGCCTCAGCAGCTCAAGCAAGCCAACCCACCCGTCCAAGCAAAGTCGGTGGAACCTCAAAGCTCCCAGAGGCCCCACTGCGGACTGGCAGAATTCCAGGAATTGCCTCCTGAAATAATTGCTCAGGCAATCAATGCCACCTTCCAAGCTCAGCCAGAGGAGGCCAATTGGACCAAGGTTGCCCCCAGAAAGAGCCGTGGTGCTAAAACTCCTAAGGAGTCAGCCCGGAGCAAGAAGCAAAATTCTGGGGGCAAGCAAGTCCCACTGCCGAAGCAAACTCCCCTTTCTTCTTAAGAGGCAGCACGCCAAAAGAAGCAGGAGAAGAATCGCAGGAAGAATTTGAAGAGGAGGTTAAAGAAGCAAGCCGAGCAAGCCGCTGCTATGGAGGCTCCTAAGGAGCCGACTCCTCTACAAAGACTTCAAAAGCTCATAGATGAGCTGGAGGAGTACACTCCCCCTCATCCCACCAGGGTCGTCACTCTAGACGAATATATTCTCTGGGACAAGCTTGGGCGCAAAGCCCGTCTTCTGCAATGGCTCCGAGAAACGGTTCACCATCTTGAAGAGGGTGAAGACTTCCCCATCCCGGAGGAGCTCTCCTTATTCTATAAAGATGAGGAGCTCACTGTAGAGATGCTCGAGGAAATGCTGCAAGAGCTCTCCTGCAATATGGTGGCGATTCCGCCACCCGACAATATTTATTGTCCCACGGCTGATAGCACTGGAGGCAAGGCTCCTATGGCAACATATCAGTGCCGCTCGGCAAGAAATGGCCGGGGACGCGGCCGAGGTCGCAACCGAGGACGTGGACGTGAAGGTCCCCTGACTCTTGACCGGGTCATAATATTCAGAGGGGAGAAGCCCGGTCCTGCCCCAGAAACTCAAGTTCGGGGAATCCCTTTCATACTCAACTCCTCAGAGGGTCCAAACTCCGCCTCAACGGCTAAGCCGGGTGGAGTCCCTTTTACAATCACCTCCTCCGATGAAGAAGAGGAGCCAGCCAAGTCGCCAAAGCGCGAGGAGGCGTCAGAGCAAGCCGGCCCCTCCAACAGGGTCGAGACCACAAGCCCAGCAGGTCCTCCTAATGAAGACCAGCCTGATGAGCCTTTGCCACCTCCGGAGGAATCCTTGGCACCGCTGTTCCAAGAAGATGCGGAAGGCCAGAATGCGGAGGAGCGCCCTTCTAAGCGGGAGAAGCCTCGCCAGGCGCCAAAGACTCTGGCGGAGATCATCCCGCCATTTGACAAGACCCGTGCTCGGGCAGACCGCAAAATTATTCATCATATGAAACGGTTCCCAACAAATGTCACTATTTGGGAGGCCATTGCCTGGAGCAAAGACCTCAGAGAGGCTCTTGTCAAGATACTTCAAGATCCAGAGGCATATGAAGCCCATGTTGCAGAGTTGCAAGCCCAGGCATATGAAGCACTCACAGCCAACATCTCCTTTACGGACAAAGACATGTTGTTGTCCTCTCCGTGTCATAATCGCCCCTTATATATGAGGGGGACAATTAATGGACATGATGTGAATCGCATCCTAGTTGACGCTGGAGCAGCCGTCAACATCATGCCTCGGAAGACTTTCAAGTCCCTATACTTGGCACCTTATTTGCAAAAGGTGACCGATGTCAAGATCTCGGGATTCAATAGGGGTTCCGAGGAAGCGCTTGGTCGGGTTGTAGTCAAGCTTGCCTTGGGCGATTTTGTCACCGAAGCGACATTCTATATCATCAACTCCGACACATCTTACAAGATGCTGCTTGGAAGACCCTGGCTTCATGAGAATTGGGTCGTTCCTTCAACTTTGCATCAGTGCATTAAATATGCCAAGGAAGGGGAGCAACATACGGTCTTCGCAGATCAAGCCCCGTTCCACCCCAATGAGTGCCATCTGGCCGATGCTTCACTATATTTTGGGAAGTCCACTTTAACAATCCCCGAGTCTTTAAAAGACAAAGGGAAGCAAAAGGTGGACCCTGAAGTTGAAGAAGGGCAGCTCTTCACTGTCAACCAAGACATGGTAAAGTTGTACAGGCTGAGCCTCAATGCCGCCTCCAAGCCGACCCAACCAGAAAGGCGGAGTGTTGACTTTGAAGCCAACCTTATCAACCGGGTCATTGATGGGAGTATCTCCTTACCACCCAAGTGCCTCCAGCTCTCGTCCCAACGGGACGAGTATGAGGTGGAGCAGTTGAAGACCTTTACAGTCTCCTATCAACAGAGAAGGGGACGCAACAAAGGCAAGAGGGACAAGCCGATCATCTTTTACAAAGGTGATTTAGTCCCACCGTGCCCTCCTGAAGATGATTTCGGTTGGGATACTCCCGCCGATGTGATGCCAGAGCCAGTCCAGGAGATGGATGATATGCCCAACTAGATTAGGGAGATGTGCAAAAAGCAGCACATCCCGCAAACTCTGGACCCTGCGCGAGCGGCGTATTTCCATCAACTGTGGAACCCTCCGCAGGTCCGCGGACAGCCTCCCTTCTCCCGCAAAGATACAAGGGGCCTAGGCTATGACCAAGAGACGGACTTCGAGGTCCACTTTGCAGTCAATACCATAGGACTGCTACCTCTCCATCACGGGCAGGCAGAAGCTGAGCCCAAGGTTGATGACTCTATAAGGGGGTCCGGTGACGTGTCTTTGACACCTTCACCTTCATCAGGAGCTGACAATGGTCGCCCTTCGGAGGAAAAAGCAGCTGAGCCTGCTAACCATCGGCAAGACGAGGCCAGTCCTTCGACTTCAATCCATGGGCAAGAGTGTTTCGAAGAATTTGATGTCTATGAAGCCAACACTGATGATGAGGAAGACTTCCTCGACCTCCAACCAGCTCCGCCGGAGCTTGAAGACGGCGGTCAGGCGACTGTGGACGAGTTGATTGAAATCAATCTCGGAAGCAAAAATGACTACCGCCCCACCTTCATAAGTGCTCTCCTCAACGGGGAAGAAAGGCAGTCGTATCGACAACTCTTAGAAGAGTTCAGGGATTGTTTCGCCTGGACTTACAAAGAAATGCCCGAGCTCGACCCTTCTGTGGCCGAACATGAGCTGGCAATACTTTCAACAGTCAAGCCAATCAAGCAAGCTCAAAGGTGTATGCGCCACGAGCTGGAGCTGAAGGTCAATGCTGAAGTTGACAAAATGCTCAACGTGGACTTCATAGAGCCTTTCATGTACCCTGTGTGGCTCGCCAACATAGTCCCTGTCAGGAAAAAGAACGGCCAAATCCGAGTCTGCATCGACTTCAGGGATTTGAATAAAGCATGCCCAAAGGGCGACTTCCCTGTCCCAATCACTGAGACAATTGTTGATATGGCCACCGGTCACGAAGCCTTGTCTTTTATGGACGGGTCGTCGGGCTATAATCAAATCCGCATGGCCGTCAAAGATAAAGACCATACGGCTTTCCGTTCTCCTAAGGGGATCTTCAACTACAAAAGAATGCCGTTCGGTCTGAAGAATGCCGACGCAACCTATCAAAGGGCAATGACCAAGATCTTCGACGAGATGCTACATGACCTTGTCGAATGCTATGTGGATGATCTGGTCGTCAAGACGAAGAAGCGGGAGGATCACTTAGCTGACCTGCGTCGAGTCTTTGAAAGGCTTCGACAATTTCAACTCAAGATGAACCCGATGAAGTGCACCTTCGGCGTCTCCAGCGGCAAGTTCCTTGCCTTCATTGTCAGGTACCGGGGCATAGAAATCGACCCTGATAAAATCAAGGCCATAGCAGGATTGTCCCCTCCTAAGAGCTTGACAGAGCTCAGATCTCTGCAAGGTAGACTTGCCTATATTAGGCGGTTTATTTCTAATCTCTCTGGGAGATGCCTACCTTTCGGCAAATTGATGAAGAAAGGAGCACCCTTCATATGGGACGAAGACTGTCAAAAGACTTTCGAGCAAATCAAGGAGTATTTGTTGACTCCTCCTATCTTAGGGGCACCTGTCAGAGGGAAGCCCCTTATCTTATATATTGCTGCTATGGATGCCTCTTTGGGGGCTCTGCTAGCTCAGGTCAATGACGAGGGCAAAGAACAGCCGCTGTACTACCTCAGTCGGAAGCTGATCGGGCCTAAGCACCGGTACGCTCCCATGGAAAAGGTGTGCCTAGCTCTGGTGTTTGCTGTCAAGAAGCTAAGGCACTATCTTCTAGCCCACCGGGTGGAGCTCATCTCAAAATGCAACCCACTCAAGTTTCTGCTCAGCCAGCCTGTCCTCTCTGGTAGGCTTGGTAAATGGGCACTTATCCTCATGGAGTTCGACATCACCTTCGTCCCACGCAAAGCGATCAAGGGACAAGGAATAGCGGAGTTCTTAGCAGCGCACCCTGTGCCAGAAGATTCGTCACTCAACTTCGAGCTCCCCGACGAAGAGGTGTTAGTGCCTTCTCAAGAAATCGGGGAGTCTTCTGAAAAAGTCCCACCACAGATAGAGCCGGGTGTCCTCACCCTTGATCTCCCACACTGGGAGTTATATTTTGATGGTGCCTCTCGGACAATCAAAAGGGCCGGCGGCCTTACAGACTATGTCTCAGGCGCGGGGGTAGTCTTTGTATCTCCACAGGGCGGCATCCTCAACAAGTCTTGCGCTCTCATGAAGTCGCTGACTAATAATGAGGCAGAGTATGATGCGTTAATCATTGGGCTTCAGCTGACATTGGAGATGGACATCAAGTGCATCAAAGTGTACGGGGATTCTCAGCTCGTCATCCGACAAGTACTGGGCGTCTATGACGTCCGGAAGAAGGAGCTCGTCCCCTACCATGCAGCCGTCATGAGGCTTAAAGAAAAATTTTACCTATTTGAAATAGGCCATGTCCCCAGAGGCAGCAACTCCCAGGCTGATACTCTTGCAAAGTTGGCAGCAGCCCTAAAACTCCCGCCTGAGGGAGAATTAAATATTACTGTCAGACACCGAAGGCTCATGCCGAGTGTGCTCGACGAAGAATCCGGCCTCACTGTTTATGAGGTCGACAACATTCAAGAGGAGATTGTTCCCGAAGAAGAAGATTGGCGTGAGCCGATCATAAAGATAAAGAACGGCTGGCTCCCTCCTGATCGGGCTCAGAGGGTGCAACTGCTACGCAGGACGACATCCTACCAGCTGATTGACGATATGCTCTTCAGGCTCGTCCATGAAAAAGACCGATCGGTCCTCTTGCGGTGCCTTTCGTCCAAGGAAGCGAAGACCGTCATGCACGAGGTCCACTCCGGATTGTGTGGAGCTCACCAGGCAGGAGCCAAGATGAAAAATAGCATCAAGCTCAAAGGGTTCTACTGGCCCACCATGTACGAAGATTGCAATCAATATGCTCGTACATGTCATCAATGCCAAACATTCGGCCCAGTCCCTCGGTGACCACCTAACCCGCTCCATCCAACAGCGCCTACTTGGCCATTTGCAGAGTGGGGTATGGATATTGTGGGACCATTCCCACCATCATCCCAGGGGCACAAGTTCATACTCGCTGCCACCGATTACTTCTCCAGATGGGCGGAAGCCGTCCCACTACGGGAAGTTACAGGGGAGATAGTTGCTCGTTTTGTGCGGCACTATATCATATACAGATTCGGCACCCCCAGTCGGATTATATCCGATAATGGCACGTCATTCAAGAACAAGACTGTTTATGCTTTGGCGGCCAAGTTCCATATCGATTGGAGGACGTCATCAGTCTACAATCCCCAAGCCAACGGATTGGCCGAGGCTTTCAACAAAACTCTCTGCAAGCTGCTGTCTAAGATAGTAGGTGGCCGCAAACGGGATTGGGGCGAGAAGGTCCACGAAGCCCTATGGGCCTATCGTACCATCTACAAAACCCATACGGGATGTTCCCCATTCTCTTTGGTCCACGGAGCCGAAGCAGTGATCCCTGTGGAGATCGAGCTAGCATCTTACCGCGTTGCTGTGCACGCCGGATTGCCAGGCCAAGACCAATATGAAATTGAAAGAAGGCTCGAGGAATTGTCCAACCTTGAAGGTCAAAAAACTCAAAGCCTATAAACACTTACAAGTGTATCAAGCCCGCATGACACGTGCCTATGATAAGCTGGTCAAGCAACGGGCGTTCAAGAAAGGCGACCTTGTCATGGTCAAAGAAAAGGAGGTTCTCGCGGGAAGATCCAGCGGCAAACTCCAGCCCAATTGGCGTGGACCTTACGTCATCCAGAAGGTCTACGAAGGAGGGGCCTATACGGTCCTTGACCACAAGGGAGACAATCCCTTCCCTCCTCTCAACGGCAAGCACATGAAACTCTACTACGCGCCACAGCAAGAGTTTCCCCAGCAGTCCTCACAGGACAGTACCTCTCCTCAGTGAAGGTTCAAAAAAAAAAAAAAAAAAAGAGGTGTTAAAAATACTAATACCCCGGCGGACCCAGTCAGCCTTCAACGGTTGGCTGGGGGTAAAAAGGCCATAGACCCGGTCGAGGTGAAAACCCGAAAGGGCGCCTCGGGCAAAAATGGGCAACCCCTCGGTGTGAAAACCCGAAAGGGCGCACTGGAAAAAGCTAAAGGGGGCCAGCCTCGGCGAAAACCCGAAAGGGCGGTGAGGTTGGTAATGTGAAAAAAAAATCCTCTCTTTATCTATTTTAAGGGTGGCTCTAAGTCAATGACTCCACCCCATCTCGACCAAAACATCATATTGATGTCATGGCTATGCCTTACATATCATTCTATGACACCTAGTCCCACCAACATTTTGAGGTTGTCATATTCTGCCCCATTGGGCTCGGCCTCAGCATGCTCTCTTGGGCTGCCGAACCATCATGCCATTCGGCACCCTTTTACCCCTTTGGATTGAGCCTCAGTATGCTCTCTTGGGCTACCAATCCATTACACCCTTGGACTCCTTTTTGTCCCATCGTGCTTGGCCTCAGTATGCTCTCTCGAGCTGCCAACCGATGTCGTCTTTTGACTCCTTTTTGTCCCATCGGGCATGGCCTCAGTATGCTCTCTCGAGCTGCCATCGATGTCATCTTTGGACTCCTTTTTGTCCCATCGTGCATGGCCTCAGTATGCTCTCTCGAGCTGCCAACCGATGTTGCCTTTTGACTCCTTTTGTCCCACTGGGTGACACATGTGTCCCTAAGAGAGTGTCACTAGTTCTCTGCCCTTGGGCATTATAGGTTTAAAAAGAAGAAAAAAGAAAAAAAAGAAAAAAAAGAGAAAGGGGTTAAAAATACTGATACCCCGGCGGACTCAGTCAGCCTTCAACGGTTGGCTGGGGGTAAAAAGGCTACAGACCCGGTCGAGGTGAAAACCCGAAAGGGCGCCTCGGGCAAAAATGGGCAACCCCTCGGTGTGAAAACCCGAAAGGGCGCACCGGAAAAAGCTAAAGGGGGCCAGCCTCGGCGAAAACCCGAAAGGGCGGTGAGGTTGGTAATGTGAAAAAAAAATCCTCTCTCTGTCTATTCTATGGGTGGCTCCAAGTCAATGACTCCACCCCATCATAACCAAAACATCATATTGATGTCATGGCCACACCTTACATGTCATCCTATGACACCTAGTCCCACTAGCATTCTGACGGTGTCATACTTTGTCCCATCGGGATCCGCCTACGCATGTCCCTTTCGGGCTGTCGACCCATTCCGCCTACCGGTTTCCGGGTTCAGTCATATGTCTCTTCTGAGCAGCTAAACCCGCTTACTCTCTTGTCCCACTGGGACTGGCCTCAGTATGCTCTCTCGGGCTGCCAACTTTTCATGCCTTCCGGCTCCTTTTTCATTCTAGGGAATGGCCTCAGTATGCTCTCTCGGGCTGCCAACCTTTCATGCCTTTCGGCTCCTTTTTCAGTCTAGGGAATGGCCTCAGTATGCTCTCTCGGGCTGCCAACCCTTCATGCCTTTCGGCTCATCTAACCTCCTTGGGATTGGTCTCAGTACGCCCTCTCGGGCTGCCAACCCATCATGCCTTTAGGCTCATCTTACTTCTTGGGATCTGGTCTCAATATGCTCTCTCGGGCTACCAATCCATCGTGTCTTCTGGCACATGTCCCACTGGGACTGGCCTCAGTATGCTCTCTCGGGCTGCCAACTTTTCATGCCTTTCGGCTCCTTTTTCATTCTAGGGAACGGCCTCAGTATGCTCTCTCGGGCTGCCAACCCTTCATGCCTTTCGGCTCCTTTTTCAGTCTATGGAGCGGCCTCAGTATGCTCTCTCGGGCTGCCGACCCTTCATGCCTTTCGGCTCATCTAACCTCCTTGGGATTGGTCTCAGTACGCCCTCTCGGGTTGCCAACCCATCATGCCTTTAGGCTCATCTTACTTCTTGGGATCTGGTCTCAGTATGCTCTCTCGGGCTACCAATCCATTGTGTCTTCTGGCACATGTCCCACCGGGTCTGGCCTCAACATGTCCTCTCGGGCTGCCAACCCACCTACTCGCCTATCGGATTTCGGATTTGACTCTCACGTCCCACTAGGGCTGTCAAATCCACCCTTTTTCTTCTTCTGAGTCTGGCCTCTGTATGCCCCTTTCGGGCTGTCACCCCATCTCACCTCTTGGCTTCAGACTTGACTCATGTATTCCACCGGGATCGCCAAGTCTATTCCTTTGTCCCCATGGGTTTGGCCTCTGCATGCCCTTGTCGGGTTGCCAACCCTATTTGCCTATCGGCTCGCGGATTTGACTTATACGTCCCACCCGGGCTGTCAAATCCCCTCCTTCCATCGCTTCGGGTCTGGCCTATGTATGCTCTCTCGGGCTGCCAACCCATCCCGCCTATCGGCCTCCAGGTTTAACCCTCATATCCCTTTCGGACGGCTAAACCTACTCCTTTGCTATCCCAACCGGGTTTGTCACATGCACACCCTTTTCGGGTTACTAACCCGGTCAACCTTCGGTTTTGGATTTGGCTAATTGCGTCCCACTAGGACAGTCGAATCCACCTATCTTGTCACACCGGGTTCGGCCTCAGTATGCTCTCTCGGGCTGCCAACCCATTACGCCTTTCGGCTCGTTTCTATCCACTTGGGTTCGGTCTCAGTACGCCCTCTCAGGCTACCAACCCGTTTCGCCTTTCGGCTCACAGATTTGATTCATTCGTCCCAACCGGACAATCAAATCTACTCACTTGTCCCACCTCTGCGGCACACACGTCCCTACGGGAGTGCCACCTTTTCCTCGCCTTTTGGCATTATAGGACCAAAAAAAAAAAAGAAAAAAATTGGGGTTAAAAATATTGAGACCCCAGCGGACTTGGTTGTTTCTGTTAGAAGAGCAATCAAGGGCAAAAAGGCTTTAACCCGGCTAAGGTGAAAACCCGAAAGGGCGTCTTAGGCAAAAATGGGTACCCCTCAGTGTGAAAACCTGAAAGGGCGCACTGGAAAAAGCTAAAGGGGGCCAGTCCTGACGAAAACCCGAAAGGGCGGTAGGGCTGGTAAAGTGATAAAAAAAAGAAAAAAAAAGAAAAAAAAAGAAAAGGCTTATCAAGCATCAGACTCGCTCCTCCTCAGCTCAGCAAGGCGAGTCTCACTCTGAAGAGCTTCCTCTTGGAGCCCCTCAAGCCCACGGCGGAGGGTCTACATCAACATGCGCAAGACTGCGCTCTTCTTCGGTCCCCTGGACCTCTCACAAAAGCGCCTCCTCACTGTGGGAGGCCACCTGCTCGCGCTCGTAAGCGACCTCGGCCAGGGCGTCCACCTCAGCCTGGGCCGCCCAAAGTTTGCAAAGCTGCTGCTGCTCCTGCTGAATGATCAGCTGAGTCCTCCGCCTTCGTTCTTGAATAGCGCGAAGGCAGGCGAACTCCTCCCGTAAAGACGCAAGCTCAGTCATCCAGGCGTCCCAAGGGAGACCAAATGCATGCATCTGGCAATGCTACACCAAGTGGAGGACCATTCGGCCACTCCATCACAAGGGCCGAGAAACTCTGAAGCAGCTTTGAAGCCTCACTAGCTGAAGCTAAAACAAAGAAAGGAGTTGCCTCAGCCCATGTACGGCCGACATCTACCCAGACCAACATGCCCTAAGGGCTGGTCTACATCAACCTTGGCCATCACAAGTCAGCAAGTAGCCAACTTCATGTTCGGCTACACCTCAGATGTTAGCCGGCACATCTTTGGCGACACCTCAGCAGTTAGCCCGCTTTAATTTGCGACTACACACCTCAGCGATTAGCCGACACGTCTTCAGTGGCATCTCAGTGGTCAGCCAGCACCACGACTTTCGATCAACGCACCCCTAAGGGTCGGCCAATGTTGATTTCCAGCTATCACAGCTCAATAGTCAATCAACGACGACTCAGATGGATGCGCCTCTTCGAGACATGCCTACATCAACTCCGGGCCAACAAGCCTCGTCGAGACAGGTCCGCACCAACATCGGGCCAACAAGTCTCTCAGAAGCAGGCCCCCATCAACATCGGGCCAACAAGTCTCTCAGAAGCAGGCCCCCATCAACTCTAGGCCAACAAGGCTCTCAGAAGCAGGTCTACATCAACATCGGACCAACAAGCCTCTCCGAGGCAAGCCAGCATCAACCCTCAACTTTCTGGAAAGCAATGAAGCAGTAAGGTGCAGCTCTACAGAGGGCACGGATCGTCCGCCTCCGCCTTCGGCTTTGACGAACGCTCCGTGGGGGGCATTTGTTGGCAACATTTTTTGCCCACTACATACGAGGTGAACTACTACTTAAGCTCACCACTGCAGAAAGGGGTGACTAGAACTCCCCGAGGTGGACTGCAGCAACATTAGACCTGCCCGGAGTGGCCAAGACCCGCCCGGGGTGGACATCAACAGACCCGCCCGGGGCGTACAGCAACAAACCTGCCCGAGGTGGCCAAGACCCCCCCGGGGTGGACAGCAGGGACCCGCCCGGGGCCAGCCACCCCCGGGCAGGTCCCCCCGCGGCTGCACGGGCGGAAGGAACCCGCCCGGGGTTGGCCCACCCCGGGCAGACCCGCCCGGGGTCGGCTGGCCCCGGGCAGGCCCGCCCGGGGTGGCTCCTCCCCGGGCAGGCCCGCCCGGGGTGGCTCCTCCCCGGGCGGGACCTGCCCGGGACCCCCCGACCCCGGGCAGGTCCGCGCGGACCCGCCCGGGGCGGGGCTGTCCCGGGCCGGTCCCGGGGTCTCCGTCTGCCCATCATAAAAAAAAAAAAGAAAGAAAAGAGGGGGGGAACCTGCCCGGGGTGGCTTTGACCCGCCCGGGTTCGGCCCACCCCGGGCCGGTCCCTCACCTTCTATAAATACCCCCTACGGGGCTCATTTGAGGGGGACTTTTTTTTTGGAGAGAGAGGACGACTGGTGAAGAGAAGAAATCTTTTGTTCGTTGTCTTGGCCTATTTGGGGTATGTGACACCCCGGGCTTTGTCATTATGCCCCTACGTGGGCTTTGTCATTATGCCCCTATGTGGGCGTTGTTGTTGTGCCCCTACGTGGGTCTTGTATTTATGTCCCTACGTGGGTTTTGTCGTTATGCCCCTACGTGGGCGTGGTTGTTAAGTACCCTGTGGAGGAGACAAGGAGAAAAGCTATTACAAGTTGCCTACGGAAGACACTTGAAGCCTTTGTTCGTTTGTTTCGGCCCGTGTGGGGTAAGTCCCCGGGTCTTGTATTTATGCCCCTACGGGGTATATTTACGTTTATGCCCCTCAGCGGGCCATGTTGTTAATTACGCCTCTTAGTGGGCCATGTTTGTAAGTCTTTACATCCCGGGACGACTAAGTCATGTAATTCTGCCTTTATAATGGAGAAATTACAAAAATGTCCTCCCCGGGACCGTCAAAGACCAAAGTCCTGTAATTTGCAGTTATACCCTGCAATCTTTTGTAATTCGGGCTACGCCCCTACTTCCCGCGTTGGTGCGGATCTTTGTACAGTCGACAACTCGCCGACAATCCTTGTACCCATTTGGGCCATAAATGCAATCTATGACTCCATATGTCTTCTTTATGCATTGACTGGGGAAAATTACAAGAAAACCCCCGACTTGTCAAAACTGCACATATACCCCTCCTTCGGCCAAATTGACAGATGTGTGTCTTCTATGAAGTCCCTTGTCATTCCTTCGCTCCGGAAGTGTTGTCAGCTCAGTCCAACACTCGGGTATCATCTCAAACCTAGGTCTAGGGTCTGGTAAAATTACCAAAATACCCCTGTGACTTAAAAATGACCTCAGAGCTCTTGAAACCCTCCAGAAACGGCTTCTATGCCTTGGGGAGTCAGGAACCCGACCCTACTTCCGTTCCAGCCCAGAAATTTCATAAATGCCCCTGGCCTGGGAAAATTACCAAAATACCCCTGGGGTGGTAAAATTACCAAAATACCCTCGGGGTCCAGAAAACTTCTCTCTACTTCAAAAACGCCTACGGCTTCCGCATATTTGCGTCTTTATTCCTAAATCTTAGGGTTTTGTTCAGACTTAGCCCTAACTCTATTAATGTGTTGGTGGTAAATGAGTGGTCATGGAGAGTCTCTCGAGTGAGCTTGCCCTCAACATCAGAACCTCTATAGAAGACTTTGGAACTTCTTTGACAGTCAAACAAAGGTGTTCGGACGTTAGGCCGATGTAAATCAACACTGACTCCGGTCAGTGGGGAAAGGTCCAGCACTCGAACCCAAATCGTCTGATACGACGCGCACCCACGGAACCCTCTCTACGCAGAGGAGTGTTTCTTTTCAAAAAGAACGAAAATCTACCTTTTATCTACGATAAAAGTCGATCTAGATTTTTTCCGTGTCTCACAGTGGGCGAGAATACCTTCAAGATGTTCACATGCTACACCTTAACCACTGGCAAGTAGCCTGAGGAAGAACCTGATGACCTGAATGAGCCGCTCTCGTCATTAAGAAGAGCTCGCACAGTCGCTCAAGCCGTGGGTCAATAGCTTACTAACATAATAGTCATGCTCTGCTACAAGAAAAGGCCGGAAAAGGTGAGAGCAATGATCAAAGTCTAGCTCTGCTATGCCTCTTTTAGGAACAAAAGATAAAGCCCTCTACGCGCCAACAAGTTGGGTGAACATATTTTGATCAGACTTGTCATAGATTGCAAATATCAAAGGAGCCATAGGGTTAGGCGGCGCTGATCTATGTGAAAATTCTAGAAAAAGTAATCCAGCCCAATCACTCAAAAAATTGGTGGGCCGCAAAATGCTCTTATCTCGGGTTGACGAATGAGTAGTCAATCCCCCAAGACAATGATATATATTGGCCAATGCCGTTGGAGCAATTGCCACCCTCTGCCCGTAGTAAATGACCTCTGCATGGAGAAGACCCTCCTCACCATTGGGAACAACAAAGGTGGCTAGCCAATAAGCAAGGTAGGCCTCCAAGTAGGTGTTGGGTGGAATATCACGTGAATTCCATCACTTCTCAACCGCATATGCATGACGCGGGTGCTGTCGGAAGTTTATCTCTTTTTCATTGTACGGATTTAGAGGCTTCACTAGCTCTGCAAATTCTTTGTTGCAGCAAAATAACCTAATGTAAAAGTACCTAACCCAGGCGTTCAGAGTCCCTCTCTCAATATGGGAAGGCCCTTTCCTGCTCACTCGGGCTAGATCTCTCCAGGTTTTCATCAGAAACCTTTAGCAGTAAGGAATGTGATGTCTTCCATCCCCAAAAGCATGGTTGCGATGCAAGTCGTCCAGAGACACTTCTTCATAAACTCGACCGCAGGCAGGTAAACCAAAAATCATGTGGAAATCTCACAAGTCCAAGGTCGTTTTTTCTTCCGCAGTGACAAAAGTGTTCTAGCGGCGGTTGAACCTCTCAGCTAAATCTTGTAAAAGGCCGGTGTGGTAGGGGTATTGATATAAGGCTGCTATCACATCATGGTGGATCCCCGCTTTGTCAAGTATTCGGCTGTAGACGTGAAGCACGCCCATCAACCATTTGGTAGCCCCTTTGTGATAACTATGTGAAGGAATAATCGACCACTTCCCATACCAGTTGGAGGTTTTGAATCCCATGATTCGCTCGATCAAGCATTCATGATCATAACTGTCACCGACATATTGTGTGCCTGAAGGTGCCAAAACCATCCCCCAATCTCAGGCTTGGTATCTCTATGTTGACCATACAAATGCCAATTAGCCGGTGATAAAGATAGTTCGGGTCTTAAAATTTTCAAAATCACTGAAAAAGCCCAGGGTCTTCTGATCTGGGAATTGTGACTGCCGCACAAAGTCTTCAGGATAGCTCGGGTACGATAGGATACGAGTGCTTTGCAAGCTATCTCGTCCTGACAAAATAGCCCGCTCAAGCTTGCACTATTCAGCCTAGAGGAGCGAATCATCGGCTTCCATGCCCGAGGGATACAACCTTAGATAAATGGAAAGAGATAACGATGGAGTGGGAAATGAGATAAATATCCCCTCGATCGATCATATTTATAGATGTCGTTCACCAAGGACATCTTGGATAAATCGACAGCGCCTTCTCCAGAGCCTGCCTCATCAGTCGTCCTTTCGTAATCCAGGTCAGACTGCAATCCAGAGAGTCGACGGTCTCTACAGTACTTGTGGGCGGAGTGAAAGTTGGCATCGAAATCTTGGTACGGACAACATAAGGGTCTTCCCGGTCTCGGGTTGACCTCTGATTCCGATCATCACCATTGTAACGAGCCATGTCTGTAAATCACTACAGGCAACGAAGAAAATTTTCAAACAAAGACTTTGTTGATGAATCCCAGCAAAAAGAAAATTAAAAAGCATCAAAGCAAATACAAGCACTCCATCACGTCGGAAAGACTTGGAGAAGAGAATAAAATTTGTAAGGTACATGGGTCGCCGCCCTCGCCTTTGGCTCAGACAGACATCCTATGGGGGATATTTGTTGAACCCATTTATTTTCTCGAATCAATCGGAGAAAATAAAATTCATATTAATCCCGTGACGGTCACAAAACGACACAAAGTCCGTGCCGTCATCATATTAGGTCAAACCAAGTCCCGGGAAAATTCCGTTGAGTATTCGAAACAATAAAAATACCCACCCAATAAGCGAATCTTGCAAGAAACAAATTCTTTTCAACTCACAAGGTGTACGAGACCTACCGAGAAGAAATCTTAGAAGACCGGAGCCTCTCCATGCGACAAGTGGTGCAAGAAGCGGACTACACCAAAGTACAAAACACAAGGAGTTATTTTCTCCTCTACATGTGGCCAAAAGCACAAAAAACCCATATAAAAATCCCAAAAATGGGGTTTTTATGGGGGGACGACCCCCCTTCCCTAATCCGGGGTACTTGGACCAGATAGGTCCCCAAAGGGACCTATCCGGACCGGACCCGGGGCCTATCCGGTCCAGGTAGACCCCCAGAGGGACCTACCTGGTCTGGGTCCGGAGGGACCTATCTAGTCCAGGTAGGCCCTTGGAGGACCTATCCTGTCCCGGTGACCCCTCTAAGGCCTATCCGATCCCAACCTCCACCTTTGGGGACCTATCTGGTCCCAGTTGGCCTCCCGAGAGAACTTATCTGGTCCGGGTGGGTCCTCAAAGGTATAACCGCTCCCCAACTTCTGTAAATAGGCCATGTGGTCCCTCACACTTGGGACACTTGGAATTCCAGAGCTTAGACTCGCGAAGACTTGGAGATTTCTCCACTTGTACATTTGTTTAAGACCCAGAGTGACAGTATATTGCCTATATGCCCTCGCTTTTGCATATGTGCCCCCGGGTGCATGTTGATGTGATTTCTTTCAGTAAATCTCGCCAGAAAAGTATGTAATTTTTTAAATTAATTAGAAATTACTGAAGGATCCTCTACGAGGAAACCCCTGCAATGCTTTATGATTACAAAAATATCTTGTACTCTTTCAAAATTGTAGATACATCTTGCATCTTTGCAAAAAAGTCTTATAAATATATAATTTGTTGAAAAGTCATGTGTTTTACAGTTGAGTTTTATAAAGTTCTGTCATTGTACAAATACAGTTGGACGTTCACGAGGAAAGAAGCTAGTCCAAAAACATAGGATTTGTCTAGCTACTTGGAATATAGGAACTTTAACGGGTAAGGGTTTAGAATTGGTCAAGATAACGAAGGTTGGGAGGGTTAGCATAGCTTGCCTACAAGAAACTAAGTGGAAAGGACATAAAGCTAAAGATATTGATGGGTATAAAATTTGGTATACGGGGAATAACAACTCTAGAAATGGTGTTGCTATAATAATAGATAAAAACTTAAAAGATAGAGTTGTAGAAGTGAATGGATTGGGGGATAAACTGATGTTAATTAAGCTTATCTTAGGTGATGATATTTTGAATATAATTAGTGCATATGCACCTCAAGTAGGATTAGAAGAGAGCAATAAAAAGTAATTTTGGGAGGCTATTGATAGTTTGATCCAAAATATCCCTAGTGAAAAGAGAATCTTTATTGGAGGGGATCTTAATGGTCATGTGGGTAAAGATAATAGAGGTTACGAGAGGATTCATGAAGGGCTTGGTTTTGGCAATAGAAATGATATGGGTTATTTTGTTCTTGATTTTATTATGGCCTATGATCTAACAATTACTAATGCCTTCTTTAAGAAGAGGGACAAACACTTAATAACATACAAGAATGGAACACATATAAGTCAAATTGACTATTTTCTTATTAGGAAGGTCGATAGAGTTTTATGTAAAGATTGCAAAGTTATTCCTGGTGAGAGTCTAGCCCCTCAACATAGGTTGTTAGTAATGGATGTCATTATCCCTAAATTCAAAAGAAAGATTATTATAAA
The DNA here is from genome assembly GCA_022559845.1 of Amorphophallus konjac. NCBI lineage: Eukaryota > Viridiplantae > Streptophyta > Magnoliopsida > Alismatales > Araceae > Amorphophallus > Amorphophallus konjac. The sequence goes on from CM040124.1 coordinate 344,535,207, forward strand.
TAATTGCTCTAAGATTACATGGTGGAATTTAAAAAGTAAAAATTTAAAAACATTTAAAAATCATCTATTAAAAGAAAATATTTAGAATTTAGAATAAGAAACTAATGTAATGTGGAATAATGTGACAAATTGTATAACGAGTGTAGCAAAATAATTCTTAGGCGAATTTAAAGGTAAAAAGAATTTAGAAAAAGAGACTTAGTAGTGGAGTGAGGAAATCCAAGATACAATTAGAGTAAAAAGAAGTGCTTTAAAGTTTGACAAACTAACAAAAATAATCAAACCCTAGAAACTTATAAAATTGCTAAAAAGAGGGCTAAGAAAATAGTTAGCGAAGTTAAATCAAAGGCATTTGAAGATTTATATAATAAATTAGGAACCCGAGAGGGTGAAAAGGACATATTTAAACTTGCTAAATTAAGAGAAAGGAAAACTAGAGATTTAGATCATGTTCGTTGCATTAAAGGTGAAGATCAAAGGGTTTTAACTAAGGATCTTGAGGTTAAAGAGAGGTGGCATAGTTATTTTCAAAAGTTACTCAATGGAGATTATGCCAAGGATTTCTCTTTAGAAGGTACCCAAGAGTCCACAATATTTGATAAATATAAATATTTCAGGCGTATTAAGATGTCAGAAGTGAATGATGTTTTAAGGAAAATGAAAGTGGACAAGGCCTTAGGATCATATGATATACCTATTGAAGTATGGAAAGGTCTAGGAGACATTGGTATTCAGTGACTAACTTAACTTTTTAATAAAATTTTAAAGGAACGGAGAATGGCAGAAGTTTGGAGAAAAAGTGTTGTAATTTTTTTCTATAAAAACAGAGATATTCAAAGTTACAATAATTATCGTGGAATTAGGCTTATGAGTCATACTATGAAACTTTAGGAAAGAGTAATCGAAAAATGTCTCCGATATATGACTATTGTATCGGAAAATCAGTTTGGTTTTATACCAAATAGATCTACTACATAAGCTATTTTTTTACTACGGCAGCTAATGGAGAAGTATAGAGAGATGAGAAAAGATTTGTATATGATTTTTTTAATTTAGAGAAGGCGTATGATCGAGTACCGAGAGAATTAATTTGGTGGACATTAAGAAAGAAATGAATCTCTCAAAGATCTGTTGATTTGATTAAGGATATGTATGATGGTGCTATTACTAGTGTTCGAACTATTACTGGAGAGACTGGTGAATTTTCAGTTTCTATAGGTTTGCATCAAGGTTCTGCACTAAGTCTATATCTCTTTGCCTTAGTTATAGATGAAGTAACAAAATAATTGCATGAGGATATCCCTTGGTGTATGTTATTTGCAGATGGTATTGTTTTAATTGATGGGAGTATTGATGCTTTAAATGCTAAGTTAGAGCGTTGGAGACTTTCCTTGGAGTCTAAAGATTTTAAAATTAGTAGGAGTAAGTCAGAGTTTATGCATTGTAATTTTAGTAATGGGAGAGTGGTACAGGAAGACATGGTTTTAATTAATGGACATAACATTCCGAAGAGTAGTAGCTTTCGATACTTAGGGTCTATCATACAAGAGAACGGGGAGATTTATGACGACGTTACACATAGGATTAAGGCAGGCTAGTTAAGATGGAGAAGCGCATCAGGAGTCCTCTGTGATCGTTATATGCCTGTGAAACTCAAATTGAGGTTTTATAAAACGGATGTGAGACCTGCTTTGTTATATGGTACCGAATGTTAGACAGTACGAAAGGAACACATTCACAAAATGTGTGTAGCAGAGATGAGGATGTTGAGATGGATGTGTGGCAAGACTAAGAAAGACAAGATTAAGAATGAGCGCATCCGTAAGGACTTAGAGATATCTCTAATTGATAGTAAAATGAGAGAAAATAGACTCAAGTGGTTTGGTCATGTACTTCGTCGCCCTAATTCAACGCCGGTTAAAAGTTATGATTGAATCTTAGTGGATGCTTGTAAAAGAGCTCGGAGAAGGCCTAAAATGAGATGGTGCGATGTTATTAGGAAGTACATTAATTTCTTGCGTTTAAATATGAATATAGCACTTGATAGAAATCTTTGACGGAACATGATTCATGTAGCCGACCCAAATAATTGGGATAAGGTTCTGATGATGATGATGATATATATGTTCAGGGGTTACAAAAATACTCTATACCTTTTCAAAATTGTGTAAAGATCTGTTTAGGGACTTGAATCATTTCACAATGCACCCTTGCTCCGTCAAAAGGTCAAAAAATATATATGATGACCTATGCCTCCATCGTTGTGGTGTACGTATATTTGACCCTCCTCTCAGGGATGCCAGGTGTCACAATTACGAGTGTACTCTCCATATCATAACTAATATCATGAAGGTGTTTGGTTCTCTCCGACAGCTAATTAAAGATGTTCGGAGTTCAAGCCGATGTAAATAAATACCGACTGCAGTCAGTGAGAAATTATCCAGCACTCGATCCAAAAAATTGTCTGACAAAAGAATGCACGAAATTTATCTATAATCATTTGATGTACATCTTACATATAATGTACATTATCATGTATATCATGCATCGTCATCTTTTCTTTATATCAAACCCCTATCTCTCTCTCTCACTGTTTTTTTCTTTAAAAATTCCGCGTGTATCCAAACAGCCCCAAACTGGGCTCATCTAATAATTGCTCTTTGTTGACAAGAGTATGTTTTGATTGTAATGTGCTATCAATTTCATTTCATCCACCTGCTGTAGCTCACTGCATGCCCTTAAATTGCTATTCTAGTTACAAAGATATGGAATTTTAGCTCTACAGTGTTGTGAACGTTGCTAGGCACATCACACTTTTGCTTGTTTGTTCAACTTAGTTGCTGTAATACAAATATCTCGATATCTGCTAGCAATGAATAAATGCAAATTCTGGCGTGCAAATGCAGATAGCATACATAAACTCCACTCCGTGTAAATAACAATGATAATAATAGCATGCTCCTATCCGAGGGAATTTGGGATCCCACAGCGTATCAGAAAAAGAAGAGATACAGGTTAAATTACAGCCTCAGTTTAAATCTGCAGGTACTTGTTCTGATTCTGATTCGGTTGTCCGCACTTAAACTGTTCACCACCAGATCGCAATTGACCAGGAACCTCACCTTCCACAGCTTCAGACTCCCAAACTTGACCCTCACAGGGACTTCTCCTTTAAATATCAGTGGGATCATGCCACTCTGCTGCTGTGCCCGCAAGGCTATTAGGAGGTCGCTGCCCATTTGTGTTTGACCAGCTAAAACTACACTTAGGACTGTAGTGTTCTGGTGACCCTGATAGAACACTGGCAAACTTCCAGTGCAGAGCCTCGTGTTGGTGTACCATACACTTAGATGGCTGTTATCCTCGTAGAAGATCCCGATCTTCTTATTGGGGTTTGTGGCAGTGACTGTAACATCAAAGCTGGCATTGACGTTCAGTCTGGGGTCGACACTGAATGCTGCAATCTGGAGGCGGTCGACAGAGTACTTCGGAACCTTTGGCTGGAAAATGAGGTAGAGGATCCCTGCTGTGGCAGCGACAAGCACTATGAGGAGCAAGAAGAGGCATGCTGTCCAACAGAGGCACCGGCAGCAGCCGCTTCTCTTCTTAGGGGGCTTCAAGGGGGCGATGGGCATGGTGTGTTGATACGGGGGAGGTTGCTGCATGGCATGGGCACGATTGGCAGGATCACCATTCTCGGACCCTAAGAACTCACGTCGAACCAGCGGCGCTGATGCCGAGGGGGCCTCGACATCCACTGGATGGATCCTCTGTTGTTGGTCGGCCATGCCCAAGCAGATCTGATACAGACTGTCCTTCGGCTCTCACTCTCACCCTTCCCGTCGTAGATGCCTAGGGGAAACTAAGGAACAGTCTCTCTCTCCACTTCTCTTTCTCCCTCCCTTGCAGGCCCTGGGACAGGAGGGTTCTCTCTACTTGTTTGTGTTTCCCTTCCTTGCAGCCACTGGGACGAAGAGCTATGTGGATATCCTGGTGGGTTTTATATGGGCGTTGGTGCTTGTGCAGCTTTCTTTGACTTTGTGTTGATGCGCCCTAAGTTGGTTTTGCAGCTGCTCGGAGTCTTTAACTTCCCCCACCTAAATTCTCACTCAAACTTGTTGGTTGTTCAGCGATGGACATATTTGGCTGAGTTTTTTAATACCTGAAGGCGTGAAAAAAGAATAAGAGGGAACCCCATCCGTCTGACATCAACACGCCAAAAACAGGGAGGGCAGGAGGGGTCTTCCCGTGTATATTTCAAAACGTGCGTGGACCTGATGGCAACAGGGGATTGAAGCAGCCGCCATAGATTGCTTGTTCTTCTTGTACGACCCTTGTTGGAAGAATCGATCAGGGCATGGAGTTGGGAGATAACGTCACAGTTCACGATCATCCCTAGGTCTGACTTTGAGGAGTCCCTTCATATCATAGCCCGGGGATGCATGCGGCAACTTAAAGAATGGAAAACAGAGTAACAAGTGAAAAACTTGGGCAACCACATTCACGTGTTTTGATGTATAAGAAATCCACCGTAGCAAGTTACTTCTTTCACTGGCAGAAGGGCCTATGGCTTGGTGGCACCTCCGATGCTGGTTCAAGTCCCACCTTCGGTGGTGGTGTGAGATGCCAGGATGGTAGTATCGGTCGAAATCAATATGTTTCAGTCGAAACGTATCGGTTTCGATTGGGACCGAAACGAGTTTGGATCTGCTCATTGGAGCAGGTCCGAAATTAAAAAAAAAATTAATGATTTCGGATGAAATTAATATTGGTTTTGTCTGAAATATATCTATTTCGGTTTGAAATCGGACTATTTTAGTCGAAATCGGACGTGTTCACTGTATTTTTTTGTCTTTTTTGAATGTTTTGAACCGACTTCGATCGAAATTGAAATCGAAATCGAAATCGGTACGTTTTGATTTCGGTCCTAGTCGAAATCGGTATTGTCATCCTTGATGAGATGGGAGTGATTTAACCCACATGAATGGAGGGTGGCCTATGTCCAAGTGCCCCCTGTAAGATGTGAAATCTGTTTTAAGGAATTCGTCTCTCAGTAGAGGGACATCTAGATTTAACCCACATGCTGATCTGCTGCGGAAGCAAGGTTGACCATTAAGATGGTGAAACAAAAAGGAGTAGCTAGGTTGCGGTGACCCAGGCTTCTGGACGTGATGCCGCAGTTCTCGCATGCTTGTCGCTTATGCAAAGAGATTCCACAAGGTGGATTCCATCTATCTCAACTCAATCCGGTTGAAGTAAAGGACAGAACGATGTGGTGCGGGTGATGGTTCTTTGTGTCAGCAAATGTAAGGGGTGTTTGTATGCCTGAAGGGTCCCCCCCCCTCTCTCTCTCTATCTATCTATCTGTGGGGTTAAACTAGGTACTCTACCTAGTTTGAGAAGGATTTCTTTTCGCTCTCTTAAGATACTGCCAGGTGAGGCAGTTATAAGGTCTCTTTTTCTGCGTAGACCGAGGGGCAACAGGACATGGAAGGGGTGTATGTAAGCGTGAAGGGAGCACACCTCTCTCTCTCTCTCTTTCTCACAGCAGTCTACTAGTTTACGAAGGATTTCTTTTCTCCTTCTCTTCGAAAGATAATGCCAGCCGAGGCAGGTAAGGCCTTTTTTTTAGGCGTGCACCCACGGCCAGCAGGTTAGGTTAACAGGCAGGGAAGCCCACCCGTTTCCACCAGCATTCTAAGCGGTTCTCTGTTAACCCTTCTTCTAGGTGGCGCTCCAGTGGAGGGCATATGGACGGTTTGAACGTTGACATCACGAAGTGTCCTTGTCATCGTTGTGAAGTTATCAAAATTTCTAGGAAATCCACACCTTCTCCCGCGTGCTCGTTTCAGGATACTCCAAAGAGGCCCATAATAGAGTACGCGTTTAATTCCTTATTATTGCAGCACATTGTGACGATACACTATAGATGTGGTCCGTAGATGAGTGTGACTTCGTATGGTAACAAAGTTCTGGATTCAGAAGTTGTTGGGTGGATGCCAAGAGTTTTAATTCCAGGAAACACGCCCTGGAGACAGGAAGAGGTTTGGAAATTTTTGTACAATGAAAGATGCACGATTCTGAGATGCATACGGAACGTTGAAGAGATACCTTAAATCTATTATTTAAGATTAATTAATGTAAGTCAGAGTATACAAAATGTCATTTCAATGACTTGTGAATGGGTCAATCACCGGTCATAATCTGTGGTCAAAAGAAGCAATTTTTCACCTCTCACGTTGGTTGTAAAGTGGCCCCACTAAGGGTGCGTTTGTTTTAATTTTTAGGGGGTGGTTTTTGCCCTCTCATCTCTCAAAAGTCAAAGTAAATGAGTCATTATTATGTCAATCTTTTTTTTCAAATTATTTTTTAATTTTAGAGATATATAGGAATAAAAAATCATGTTTTGAAAAGTTCAAAAAACTTTCATAAAATAGATTTTTCTCTCTCTAGAGAATTTTTCAAAAAAAAAGTCAAAACTCATAAGCCTACTTTAGATCAAGAGTGTTAGATTCTAGATTATAAAAAAATTGATGTCTTAAACATATTATTTAAGACGGTAGTGAGATCTAACAAGATGTTGCACATAAGATGGAGGCAAGTTGGATGAAATAGAGAAGGACATCTGAAGTCATATATTTGTAACGTAATTTGAGCCATAACGGAGGGTTTATAGAGTACCGTAAAAGCCTATAGTGTTGTACAACATTGAATGTCGATCAGCGAAGAAAGAGATCTGTAGAAAAAATAAGACGGATAAGATTTCGGTTGATTGTACATGTGGGGGTTTAATAATAGCTTCAATTGGATGCCAAGCTGCGAGAAAATACTTTCATATGCTTCATCATTCATGTTTAGAATATCCCAAAATGACTCCAAAAATGACTTTTAGCATTAAGAAAAGGCATGCAGTTGATCCCATATAAATAAGGGTTTCATGTTGATGAACTATCTTATATAAACGAATTGCATGTGAAGAAGCCCCATCCTTCCCAATTAATGGTGCATGTAGCTCGTTGAGATGGATTGCATCACCACCCTTCTCACCAACTCACTCGATTGGACTCTCGAGAGGTGAGAGCCACCAAAAACGAGCTCAGTAGATCTCAGTTGAGTTACACCAAAGAGGAGACAATGAGATGAAAGGGTGGGGGACTCCATCGCAAGGTAGTCCCACCCCAGCTCATGGCTCTACCTGAGTTTTCTCCACATGGGTAGCTTTAAGAGCCCGTTTTTAGTGAAGAGGGATCAGATCAGACTCCTTTTTTTTTTGTAACAGGCATTTAAAGAGACGAGTCTTGACCTGTCAGGATTTTTGTCCTTTTTAAAAAGAGAGTACAATTCCGGAACACGTACTTTCACATGGGCATGCAATAAATCCAAAATGGGGAGCCTAGCTTCTTCCTAGTTTTGGAGCTGAGTCCAAAAAGGCTGGGGAAAGGGGGGGGGGGAACACAAGTAGTACAAGAAACTTCAACATTTTACATCAATATGGAAGGCCCACAAGAAAGGTGTTACTGAAAAATTTTGAAATAGTTGTGAACTGCTCACAGCTGACCCCGTAACCACAAGTGATGGCACAGACTCAAAAAATGGCTCATCCCTAAGTTATACCATGAAATGAAGAGGTTGAGAGACAAATGCTGGCTTGCTGCCACTGAGAAAAGAAGACCATAGCACAGACAATAAACTGATAATCGTAATATACAATTATCGTGTCCAAAAATCCAGAAATAAAATCAGAAAGGTGGAGAAGCCACAGCGCAGCTGGGAGAGCTCCAATGCCCCCGCCCCCCCTCTCAGCTGCCACGTCCTCAAAGGGAGCCGTCATCAAATCATTGTAACCACCTTGTGGGGAGAGCATCTGCGGGGCCGCTAGGCATAATTTCACAGAATTAGGCATCAAAGTGAGCCCTAAAGAAGGTCGGCAATCATAAAAAGTAGGGCACCCCTGTCCTGGGCCCTCTCATCTGATTATTTTCTTCTGTTTCTGTGAAGAACTTGACCTCTCTTTCCTGTAACCGGAAGAAGAAACGAGGCAATAGCCAACAAAGTCAATTCATGAAATCGGCCGAACATCATGAAGTATTAGATCCTACGTAGTCCGAGGCGTGAGACGACCGAGACGACCAAGGGGTCGTCTCGTGCCTCAAACGCCTAGACGATGGCCTAGACGTTTGAGGTATTTTATTAAAATATATATATATACAATTCAAAAAATATAAATATATATCTAAATATCAAAGAAAACACATACATACAATCAAGATTTTCAATAAAATTAACAATAATTAATATTTGAGGTAAAAAATACATACATACAAATAAGATAAGATTTGAATAAAGGAGGTTTAAATCAAGATTGGACCAAAAGAAGAAGAAGACTGAGAGTGAGGCGTTTGAGGCGAAAACGAGGTGATTTGGGATCGTCTCACCGCCTCAAATGCCTAGGCGCGCCTATGACTACATATTTAGATAGTGTAAGACTAGCTTTGAACAACATGTCAAGGCAATGCTACTAATTGGTGGCATTTTACCATATTTTCATTGAAGCTCAATATTGCAGCCACATTCCCACATCGGTAGCAGTAATTTGGTGCCGACCATACCTGCACAAGCCAAATCATTGTCCAGTTTCCAAATTCAGCTTCTATAACAGAAGTATGCCAATTAAGAATAAGATTTCAAACTCTGGCCTACATCAGGCAATCGAAAGTACACAGAACAAGCACACTAACGAAGCATGCATGAGAATTAAATTCGTTATGAAAAAAAACGGTCTACATAAACATAATGATCAACTCACGGTTACGAGGCCCTTGTCCTGAAACATGTACTTCAGACCTTCTTGAACAAGTTGGTGTGCTCGACACACCAGATCTAAGCTGTTGATATGATTAAACTGCAATACAACATTTCTTAATGACTAACCTACGGTACAAATATTTCCATGACAAAAAGAACAAGCCTCCCCAAGAAACAATCAGTTGAAAATAGTAGCACATGTTGCTCATTACCTCCGATGTAACTCTTGATCCAAACAGCCAACCTGCACCACGTGGACTGACAGCCCAAGTCTCAATTTCCTCAGGGTCACTCCACATAAGATCACAAAAAGGACCCTCATGAGGTATTTCACAGTTCCGCTCAATAACCCTTATCTGTCAAAAAAGAAACTCAATATAGAGAGCAAGTTGCATAAGACAGCCTAACAAGGGAGAACAAAAGGGAAAGTTTCATGAAAATTTGACCCTTATTAGATCAGACAATTAAAATTAATATTTCCAAAAAGAGACACGTGACATAATAATTTAGCAAGAAAGACAAATATATTGCACAACTGATTATTTTCCCAGAATTTTGCATGAAAGAACAAGTGGAGAGCAAATGCACACCTGATCAATTGTTCGAATATCAGGGGAAAGACCACCATGAACACAAAGGACCTGGAATGCACATCAGGTCAATTTTATTACATCTAGAAGGAAACAACATAGTGCTCATGAAAAGGAAGAAGGTGCAGATCATACGGTTCCGTCAATAATCGCGGAGAGGGTGAGGTAGTCAAAAACATCAGTGCAATATCGCCATGCATTAGCATTTCCATACTTCCTCTGGCATTCATCATAAAATCCATATACCTACCAAATGAAATCCTTTTAGCATCTATGCATGAAAATTGTCTCCAGCCTTCTTAGTTTCTATAAACTTTCCTGGGAAATTTTTACTGATAAAGATTTAACTTTGTTTTAGCAGCCACGTACATAAAAATGAAGGCAAAAACAGTATCTGGGAGACTGAAGAAACAGGACTTGTTCCGAAAAATCATCTATTGTGCCCCAATTATCATGTAATTTAAAATTTTCCAGTCTCTCTTTTGTTCTTTTTTCATTAGCACAAAACAATAACTGCCTGAAAACTGAAGAAAAGCAAGTTCTTGCAAAATCACTGTCATCCATCTGAACAAGATAACGACCTACTCTAATATACTATCATCCTGGAAAGCTATAGTCTCGTTTCTTAGGGCAGAGGAAAGCCAACAAGTACGCACATGCTAATTTGATGTAAGTCTCTTGTGATTGAATGTAGACATGTAACTACAAGATTGCAATTCAAGACTTTGCTCCAGATCAAGTTGGGTATCAAAATGAGATCAAAACAAGAAGAAATTCAGTCAGTTTCCTAAATGCATAGCATCAAATAAAAGTCGGTAAAATGAAAGGCTGGCTGCACTTTCTCCAAAAACAAACAACTCTATTAGTTCAAAATAATTAAACTGGAAAGAAGATAAAGAAGATATTGGATTTTGTCCACCAGAAAAATGTAATTGCAAATAACTGCCATGTTGCTTTCTTGACAAATAGTGGAGAGATTCACTTAAGTATGGCTGACTTCTACGATGTCTGACAGCCAGGATGATGGGCCAAATAATCAATGTTTACAATCCTTTGAGATCATATGGTTTCTAGAAAGTAGTATATAGCTGCTTTAGCATATCATAAAAGAAAGAATAAACAAAGAATTGCAAGGCTGCATATACCCTTTCCCCTAGTACCTTCAGCAAGATATATTACATTTTAAGTTCCCCAAAAAACTTGTTCACAAACCCCGTCCATTCCCCTTATAGAAATAGAAACACATCCCATCCCAGACCATTTCCTTGCTTCTCACAACCCTCAACTCATGGAATGCAGAATTGGTCGATCTGGATCGACTGATTCGGATTGGGATCGGCAGGGATCTATCCGATTCTGCCCCCAAATCCAATCCCAATCAGAGAAGTTTTATAAAAATATAAAAAAGCTTTAAAATTAGTATGACACGGTCTGAATCGGCCCAAAGCGGACCAAACTTGGCCATATTACATGTGGATCGGCTGATTCTTTTATGAATCGACCGATCTTGACTGATTAAGGTTCATAAATTGTCTTGCACAGTTTTGCATTCGTGTAAATACTTTTAAAATTTATAAATATCCCTTTTTATTAATTTTTTATTTGTGTAAATACTTTGGGTTTTTTTTGGGGACAGCTTTCAAAGGCTAAAGATGGACAAATGCCAAATGTCTTAGAGAAGGAGCTGCATCGAATGCCATGGTTGTTGTTCAAGAAGAAAATAAACTGTTGTCAGAATAACCGCAGTAAGGAAACAAAGCGACGGCATTCATCTCATATTCATGCCCACAAGCAAGAGGTATAATAGTAGACGAGGATGGCATAGAGCTTGAGAATCCCCTACTGCTTTATCAGTGTAGTCAAGGCGGGCGCCTAGGCGGCGCTTAGGCGCCGCCTAAGCGCCGCCTAGGCGCGATTGAAAGGATCGGGCGGGCTGGCGCTTTTCCAAACACCCAAAAGGCGAACCGGGCGGTCGCCTTAGGCGGGCTGGGCGCCAAGGCGGCCGCCCGGTCGCCTTAAGCTAGCGGGTCCGACCCGTTTAAGTTAAAAGCCCCCCCCGGTCAATCGCGTTTGACCGCTCCCCCCCGTCCCGACCCGACCTCCCACTCCCCCTCGATCTTCCCAGGCGACAGAGGCTCCCTCCTCTCCTCCCCGGCGTGCCCTAGTCGCTCGGCCGCCGGCGTGCGCGTGCTGCCGTCGTCATCGTCGACCCCGGCGACGTCCCCTCCTCCCCGGCTGCGACGTCCCCCTCCTCCCCGACTGCGACCTTCCCCGCGGGCCCCGGCTGCGACTCCTCCCCGCCTGCAACAACTCCTCCGGTGCTGTCACCGGAGCGCGGAGCCACCGCCGGCGCCCCTATCCTCTCCACCGCCGGTTAGTTCCCCCTGCCCCTCTCTCTCTCTCGGCTCTCCCCCCCCCCCGACGCCCCTCTCTCTGTCTCCCTCCGCTCTCTCTCTCTCTCTCTCGGCTCTCCCCCCCGACGCCCCCCTCTCTCTGTCTCAGCTCTCCCCCCCGACGCCCCTCTCTCTGTCTCCCTCCGCTCTCTCTCTCTCTCGGCTCTCCCCCCCCGACGCCCCTCTCTCTCTCTCGGCTCTCCCCCCCGACGCCCCTCTCTCTCTCTCTCGGCTCCCCCCCCCCCCCGACGCCCTTCTCTCTGTCTCCCTCCGCTCTCTCTCTCTCTCTCTCTCTCTCTCGGCTCTCCCCCCCGACGCCCCTCACTGTCTCCCTTCTCTCTCAACTCTCTCTCAGTCTCTCCCTCTCTGTCTCCCACTCTCCCTCCTCCTCTTCCTCCTCTCTCTCTCTCAGTCACTCTCCGCTCTCCCCTCCGACCCCTCTCTCTGTCTCCTCTCCTCTCTCTCAGTCGCTCCTCTCTCTGTCTCCTCTCCTCTTCTCTCTGTCGCTCTCTGTCTCTACAGAGAGCGACTGAGAGAGAGGAGGGAGACAGAGAGAGGGGGCCTCTCTCTGTCTCCCGACTTTCCCTCCCGGTCTCCCCCCTCTCCCCGGCCCCCATGGTAGATTATAGTTCTTTAGATAAATTTTTTAGCAAAATTTTTTAAATTGAAATTAAAATAATTTTTATTATTAATTATTGTTTTGCATGTAGATCATGACAGATAATAGTTCCACGGCTGAGACCGAGATAAAATTAAAAGCAAAGTCAAAAGACCCAGGATGGAAGTATGCATATTGGCCTGACATAAATGATAAGAACAAGGTCAAGTGCGATCTTTGTGGCTTGATTACTAGTGGAGGCATCAAAAGACAAAAGGAACATTTGGTTGGTGGTTTTGGGGATGTGAAAAAATGTCCAAATACTAATAGACAAATTGCCGAAGAGATCAATTGGATGAACAAAAATAAAAAAAGAAAGCCAAATGAGAGTATTCCGATTGAAGGAGATTCTGATGATGAACATGAAGTGGAGAGACATGTGGAAAAGTCCCGACAAGGTTCTACAACATTGGACTCTTCTGCAAAGAGTTCGGGGACGAGCAAACCACCTACAGCTAAATCCAAAGGGCCAATTGATGCCTTTGCAAGAATGAGTATAGAAGACTTTGTTGATGCTAGGAGAAGTGGGAAGAAAATTCAATCCGCGTTAGAAAATAGATGGAACAAAGAAAACAAAAGGATGGTTGATGAGTATGTTGCCACTTTGTTGGCATACCATTCAATGTAGCCCGTCTAAAATGCTTTGAACATGCAGTGGAGGCTATAGGACGGTTTGGATCAGGGTATAAGCCCCCAAGCTATCACATGTTGAGAGTGTCCCTTTTGAAGGACATGGTGGAGAAGACAAACTTGATGTATGAGGAATATCAAAAGCATTGGAAGACATATGGTTGTACAATAATGTGTGATGGTTGGACCGATAAAAGACAAAGAAAGTTAATCAACTTTCTAGTCAATTGTTCGCAAGGGACTTTTTTTGTTGAGTCAGTTAATGCTTCTGATAAGAAGGAAGACGCAGGGTTGTTATATGAGTTGCTTGATAAAATGGTTGAAAGAATTGGAGAAGAAAATGTGGTGCAAATTGTAACTGATAATGCATCATATAATGTAGCAGCTGGTCGTTTGTTGATGGATAAAAGAAAAATATTATTCTGGACACCTTGTGCTGCACATTGTTTGGATCTCATGTTAGAAGATATTGGTAAGTTAAAGGGTTACAAAAGTGTAATTACAAAAGCTAAGAAGTTGACAGCTTATATTTACACTCATACTCGCCTTCTTGAACACATGAGAAAGGAAACCAAGGGTAGAGAATTGGTCAGATGTGGTGTGACTAGATTTGCCACATCATTTCTTACATTGGAGAGGTTGAATGATGATGCAATAAAAAGGGCTCTTCGAAGACTATTTAGTTCTGAAGCTTGGTATAAGAGTATTTGGTCATCAACAAATGCAGGGAAAAATGCCTCAAGTATTGTCTTTCAGGTGAGATTTTGGCATGGTGTTGAAGATGTTTTGAGAGCCTCTCAACCCATTTTGCAAGTGTTAAGATTGGTTGATGGAGATGAAAAACCTGCAATGCCTTATATATACGCTGCCATGGAGTATGCAAAAGAGCAAATTGTGCAAAATTTTGGCTCCAAGGTAAATTTACAGTGCTTTAACTTGCTTGTTTTAAAATTTTACCTTGCTTTAAACTCCATCATCCATATATATGCAGGAAGTAAAATTTCAGCCAATTCTGAAGATAGTTGATAAAAGATGGCAAGATCAAATGCACCGTCCTTTACATTTGGCGGGAAATTTCTTAAATCCCAGCTTATATTTCAAGGCCAGAGAGAAAGATGTTAGTTCATGTGGGAAGTTTGAGAGTGATTTTTTTACATGTCTTGAAAGAATGGTGCCAGATTTGGACCTTCAAGATAAGATAGGTGATCAAGTTACAATGTATTTGAATGAAAGAGGGATGTTCGGAAGAGAACTAGCCATAAGAGCTCGCGACAGGAGAATGCCAAGTAAGTGTATCTTTTTTATAATTTTTAAATGTTACTTGGTATTTTTCAAATAACAATATTTTGACATGTTATTTTTTTATAGTTGAGTGGTGGGTAACATATGGTGGGGAAACTTCCGAATTGAAGAATATTGCGATAAGAATTTTGGGACTTTGTTGTAGTGCTTCTGGGTGTGAACGGAATTGGAGTACATTTGAATTTGTAAGTTTTACAAACTCATCTAATTTCTAATTTTTCTTTTACATTGATTAATATTATCCTTATTTAACATTATTCACTTGTATTCTTTGCATGTAGATTCACACCAAGAAGAGGAACCGCTTGGAACATAAAAGATTGAATGATCTTGTATATGTTAAATATAATCGTCGTCTTCAAGAGAGATTCAAAGAGAAAAAATCATCCAGAAAAATATGATCCCATTTCTCTACCAGATTTAGATTGGGGGAGTGAGTGGATGACTCAAAAGTCAAAGACTTTAGTTCATGATGATGAAGATCTTACTTGGGCAGATGTTGAGCTTGCTATGGAAGCATCATATGAAAGACCAACAAGAAGTAGAGCACAACCAAGAGATTATGATGATCCGTCGGATGATGGAGAATTACTAGAAGAAGAATCTGAAGAGGATGATGATGATGCTCCATGGGAGTCTAGTGAAGAAGGTCAAGCTCACGCTGCTCACCAAGAAGATGATGAGAATGACAATCATGATGAGGCCATTCCAGCAGAAGTACCATTTGGTTTTAGGATTTAGTCTTTCATGTAATGTTAAGACGCTTAGACATGAACATTTCTTAGTAGTTAGTAGTTAACTAGTTATCTTATATCATACTTGCTAAGTGCCACTATTTGATTCTTTTTTAATGATGTGATTTGTTATTTGTTAATTACTTGTTATGTTTGGTAGGATTTGTTTTCCATATTGTCTAATATCTTTCAGGATGGATGGAGTTAATAAAAAGATGAAGCTAAAAAAATGTAACACACAGGTTAGTGTTTTTAACCCTTTGGCCTTTATTTTTTGTAATTTTCTTGATGCTATTATGTTCTTTTGTAATTTTATGAATTGTTTTTAGATTTCTCTGTATTTTTTTGATGCAATTTAAATTTCTATAATTGTCATGCAATTTAATTACTGCAATTTATTCATGCTTCTGAATTTTTTTGTATTTTTCTATAATATTTTCATATATTTTTTGTTATTTTATATATTAGGAGTTATATATTTTAGATTTTTTAATGAGTCGTTAAAGTGTCGCCTAGGCGACGCCTAGGCGGACGCCTTGTCGCCTAAGCGCTTAGAGACCCCGTGAGCGCCTTGGTTCGCCTCGTCGCCTTAACAACTATGTGCTTTATCAAAGAGAAGATTCGGCAATATCATAACTATGCCCATCTCTTGCAAGAAAGGTCAATGAGGTACTTGGGAACCCCCCACGATTGGAGGGGAGCTCAATCCCAGACCTGGACAGAAGCACTGACGACTGGATAGGCTAGCTTCCTGATGTTAGAACTTGTTCACTCCTAAATCCCGCAAGCGCCTTTCTCCGGAACTACTTTTAATATCGATACGTGCCCACTCTTTAATTTCCCTCTGAAGGTTCGCCCTTTCTGTGCAAGATCGGTCCTTTTCTTTAGAGAAGGTAGGCAGTCAAGGAAGGATTGAGTCCGGCCTGAGTTCAGTCATACATAACTGCTATAGATTCACGTTAATAAGTGACTTGCCTGTCTGGCATGAGGAAAGGCAGGCAAGGCGATAAAGTCAAGGAAGTGAGTCAAATCAGTTTCTGGTCTTCATTATGGTCAAGGAAGTGAGCCAGTCGTAAACCCTCGAAGGCAAAAAGGTGACCAATCCGCACAGTCAATTCCAAGACATTGAGCCATCAAAGTCAGAGTGCCCGGCATAGTTCCTTTTCAAAGATAAGTCCAAGTATGAGTCTGTGCAGGAATATCGTTTTTGCTTCTCCTCACCCTAGAGCCGAGCGGAAGGAGCTAGCTGTGAATCGGCTGCATCGTATTCTTCTTCTAGTCCACTGTTTTAAGAGATTTCGTTCTTTTCTTCATTTTCTATTGAAAGTAGTACTCTCATGAATTCATTCTAGGGAAAGAGAAGAGGCCAAGCAAGGAGCTCCCGCTAGCAATCAAGGTGTCTTAAGCCTCTTTAAGAGAAGGTGCCAAGCTGAAGAATGATCTGCCCTCCTAAAAGACTTTCAGATATTTTCTGCATTCATGACTTTCAGACTTGGCGATTGATTGAGTGATTTCCCGACCGAGATTGAGCCAGCTTTCCATTAGTACATATCTTCCTTTAATGGCTTTGCAAGAGCTATGCCATTTATAAAGGTTTGATCTCACCTCGCTGGAATTGAACCTCACTCAGCATTCCATCTCTCTTTCTTCAAGGATTTTCAGGGATCTTGTCCCAGTAGCCGCATCTCAGGATTTTTTTTTTTAGCACTAGCACGGGTTCTGGGTTCAAGGGCCTCTCCTCTTCCTCTATGAGAAATTAGAAGAGCATATCTTGTCTTCGTTCCCCAAACCAAGAGCGACTTAGCCTAAAATAGCTCTTCCTCGTTGCTGGACTTGACAAGAGAAGCTCACTATATTAGATGGATGTATCGGCCAACGGAGAAAGAAAAAGCTTAACTGGATTAGGGGCAATTCCAGTCCGGACAAATGGAGGAGTAGCACACTATAGGTCCTGCGAGCCAAGGGTGAGAGAAAGTGCTTGCATGAACAAAGTAGGGCATAGACAGTTATTTATCTTAAAATAAAAAAGATTGACATTAACTAAGGCAAGGAAGTAAGCGCTGAACCGATCTGATCTGGATTGGGCATACCCGATCTGATCCTGCCTGCCTTGCCTCAACTTCTAGCATCCTTGCAAACCATCAACACCAGTCTAAATTTCAACAACTTATAAATGATCTGACCACATGTTAGAAACTTCGTGAAATTTATAGAAAGTTCTACTACACCACAGCTAACAGACGCATACAGGAAGAAATTGCGTCGAAGTTATAGGTACATTTTGATAACATTTTCACTCTGTTGACTCATTTCTACAATCATCTGTCTCTTCGATCGGTTTATGTGATATCTTATTGTTTAATTTTGGTTGGAAGAAACTGCATCTAAGCTATAGGTATACTTTGATGGCATTTCACTCTGTTAACTTCAATTCTACAATCATCTGTCTCTTTGATGGGTTTATGTGATATCCTATTGTTTAATTTTGGTTGCATGTATATTTTCTTGGTCATTATTGCGCCCAAAGGTTATACAGTTTGATATTTATGGTCAGAACCGAAATTGCAAGATGGCAGCATCCTTACTCCATGTCCCAGGCCTCACTTCATTGTGAGAAGTTAACCTACGAGGATATATTTCAGTATGTTTCAACCAACTTTGTGAAATCAGTAAATGACTATTTATGACATTCCAATTATCAGGTCAAATGTGGTTAGCGAACAAGAAAGGCACAATAGGAACGGTTCTTGAAGATATTGCAATTACATGTGACATCAATTTAGAAAAAAATAAAACAAAATGATGCATTGCTTTTGTATGCAATGAAGTCAACTGGTATGACATTAAACCAACCTTGACAACTTACTGAGCATATATCATGATGCAAAAAATACCTGTGTTAATTGCCTGCTTTCATGATTCCCACGCAAAAGTGTAATATTCGCAGGATATCTGATGCAAATATGAACAACAAAATAAACAAAGTAAGCTTCTTAATGAAATACTTCTTGACATTGAAAGAATACAAATGCACAAACTAGTAGATATGCAAACAGTCACTATCAGAAGAAAAATTCATGAGAGCATGAAACAAAGAGTAATAATACTTCAGAAATTCAAATAAGTCCTAGAGATCAAAACTGAGCAATCACAGCAATAAACCGGATAGGACACCTGGCTCTAGGTGATTCTAGATAGAGAAGCTCTGGGGATTTGAGGGAAGTCCAGCTATGACACGCTAGGGAGGGCGGCTGCTGGAGTTCAGCTCTGGAGTGAACAGTGTCCCTCTCGGTGGAAGGGGCCCACGATCGACCTTCCCTGGTGCAGTGGCAAACGGGGGGAATGGGGGGACTACCAGAGAACGGGGAAGGGGTAGACCCATCTCCTTCTGCTGTCGGAGAAGGGGTCATACCTGAAGGTTCTGTGAGGGTTGGAGACCGGAGGGTGAAGAGGGAGAGGGGGGTGAGGATGCCCCTTCACAGAAGAACGTATGCTGATGTCATCTGAAATTGGCTCCCAGCAGGTGCGAAGGGGGTTTGGGAGGAAGTGGACATAGGGCTGATCCCGATGGACCTGCTTCATAGCCGGACCAACTGGCTTCAATGCAGCCTATGGGTGGCTCCAGTGGAAGGAGAGGTGGAGGAGAAGGTCAAGGCCATGCTGGGAGCGTGGGGAGATGGGTGGGAGGTCCGTCGGGTTTCCACCTGTGGCTTCTTGGCGGTCGGAAGCTGGGAAGAAACCGTGGAGGCGGTGGCAGAGGCAGGTTACACTGTGGTGATGGTACCCTGCTCCGGATCCAGTGGTGGTCCTTAGAGAGGGGGACCTTCCCCAACCCAAGGACTATGGAGACCAGGGTCTGTCTGGTGAGTATCCCTCTCATCCTCTGTGATAGGAGGGGGATCGCACCTTTGGTCCAGGGTTTTGGCACAGTGGTGGCAGGGAGTCCGGCTTTTGCTTCGGCAACCTCCCTAACGGCCGCTGCAGTACCTCCGGTGATCCTGTTCATCATTAGAGAGAGCGATTCATGATCAGGGCCTAGATTATGCCAGAACTGAAATGATGGTGGTTGGTGGAGCTAGGGCAATGCTGCCATGGGCCAAAGGAGAAAGAACGCCAGGGGGGGGGCACGTCGCATCCCCAACTCACCGGGCTCAAATTTGAAATAAGCGGGCATCTTAATGGCCAGGATTTACTTTTGAGACTGGGCCGACAACAGGCCTCTCCAAGGGCCATATGGTTGGGCCTCATGTTCCCCTGGCGGGCGAGGCAGACCCATTCAAGTCAACCCGCCACTTGGTTGCAGGGGTCAAGGGTCGAGCAGCTCACAGGAACCTAATAGCTGCCCTCTCCCTCGCCCAATAGACATGGCAGCCCTTCTACGACCGCCGACAGAGGCTCCTGTGGACCGTAGGCAGCGGCGTACACCCACAAACAGCAGCCCAACCCCTCCAGCGACCTTCATCCAGCCCCAGTGATAGCTCTCCAGGCGGGCACATGTAGGCCCCAGTCGCAGGCCAAGGGAGGAAATGGCAGACGGCCGTCTGCGGCGCCCGTCCCTGACCTAAGAAGATTCATCGTAGGACACCTATTTCCAGCCTCATCGGCCAGCCTTCAGGGGATCTCTCCTTCGACATCCCATTGGCGGAGGGACAATCCGGCACCGAGGCAGGGGCCGAGTGATGGTACCGGCTAGGGCCTAGAGGATGTCACTAGCGGCAAGGTTAGAGTCCACTCTTCCTTGTTCAGCACATATGCTTCCAAGAGGCTTATGGAGGCCGCTCAAGAGCCAAGACCCGAATAGCGGGTGGTGCTGACAGCCTACATGTCATTTCTGACCCTGCGGGAGCCGCAAGGATCTAGCGTACTGCATGGCTAGGAGGAGGAGGACGACCTGGAAGGCCCAATCTCACTAGCCAAGTCAGGGAGACCCCTGAGACGGCCGCAGACGCTCCTTACTGCCGCCACGGATTTTCAGGAGGTCGGTGTTGTTCAAGCTTGGGGGGAGGGAGGAAGGAACAGGGAGATGCTATGGTTCTGGAAACCCTCGAGGAGGCGAGAACCTTGGAGGAGGAGCAGTCGGATGGGGAGGGAGCCTTGACATGAGTAGGCTTGGCAAAGAGGAGATGAGAAGATGATAGGTGTGGTGGAAAGGTTGACAGAGGCACAAGTGAGGGAGCTGGCACAGAGGGTGGGAATATCCTACGTGGGATGAGCGGGACCTTAAAGGTGTATTTAAAAAAGTGCAAAAGAGTAACATGGTCAGGGATGCCAAGGGGGGGAAGTCCTAAGAGAAGGCAGATGTGGAGAGTGAGGAGAGTGCAGGAAGGGGAGAGAGGCAGAATCACATTCGAACCATTATGAGGATCATCTCGCTATGTAGTTGAAAACGCGCCTAGGCGGTCGCCTAGGCGGTGAGGCGGGGCGAGGCGCCCGTCGCCCGCCTCGCGCCGTCCCGGCTCGCCGAGGCGAGTGCCTCGCACGCGTCGGCCGCCTCCGCGCGCCTCGCCCGCTCGCCGGATCCGCGTATCGGGTCTCAACGACCCGATATACGAGTCCGTCCGGTTAACTCCCCCCCCCCAGGGTTTCGACTGTGGGTTTTTTTTTTTTTTGCCTTCGCTGCTTCCACCTCCGCGGCAGCGGCGACTGCGAGTGTCCTCCCTCCGGCGTCCGGCGAGCAGCAGCGGCGACAGCTTCCTCCGGCGTGCGGGAGCGGCAGCAGCTTCATCCGGCGTGCGACAGCGGCTCCGGCTTCCTCCGGCCACTCTCACTCTCGGTATGTCCACTCTCTCACTCTCTCCGATCTCCCACTGTCTCTCCACTCTCTCCGATCTCTCTCTCTCACTGTCTCTCCACTCTCTCACTCTCTCTCCGATCTCTCATTCTCACTCTCTCACTGTCTCTCACTCTCTCCGATCTCTCACTGTCTCTGATCTCTCACTCTCTCCGATCTCTCACTCTCACTCTCTCCACTGTCTCTCTGATCTCTCACTCTCTGTCTCTCTGTCTCTCCGATCTCTCACTCTCATGGGTGGCAGTGGGCTTAATAGGCTTATATATGTTATTATTGTGCAGGGTATGATATTTTATGATATTTCTGTTTAGTGTATATGCAGTTTTATGATATTGACTGTTCAAAATATATATATTTTTGTGATATTGTGACATATAATTTTAATTTTATTTTTTTATTAATTTCTCGCCTCAAACGCCTCGGCCATCGCCTAGGCCTTTGAGGCGTGAGGCGCCCCCCTGGTCGCCTCGCTCGCCTCACGCCTCAGACTACATAGTCATCTCGTGGAATGTAAGAGAGATTTGTGGGGGGAAAAGAGGAGAGCAGTGAGGGAGTTAGTAAGAAGATGCAAAATTAACATACTATGCATGCAAAAGTCCAAGTGTGAGGGAGATAGGGAGTCAATTATGCGATAGATTGGGGATGCTAAGTTGTCGAAGAGGGTGGCATCTCCAATGGAGGAGAGGTCAAGAGGATTAATGATCATGTGGAATCAGTTCAAGGTAGAAGAGATGATGGAAGACAGATAGGTCAAAAGTGGAGCTCTCTCCACTTCTAAAATGTCAGGGATGGATTTTCATATCGATCACAAAGTAGAGAAGGAAAGAGACTCCTGTGAGAGGAGTTGTTTCTTTACCATCACTCTTCAAGCCGGCCATGGTGTGTGGGAGGAGACTTCAATACAATTGTTGCAACTAGTGAGAGAACAAGTGGCAACCCTTAGATGGGGGAAATAGAAGATTTTCTTGCCTTCATAGGCAATGTTGCACTGATTGATATCAGATTGTCAAATGCTCAATTCATGTGGTCCAATTGAGGGCTAACCCTTCATGTTCTCGTCTGGATAAATTTATGGTGTCTATTGACTGGGAGGATCATTTTCCCCATATGTAGTCTTCTTGTTTGGCTAGACCTATGTTCGACCATAAGCCCATACTATTGAAGACGTCGTGCACCTTTCTTCAAAATGGAAAGATACTGGTTCAAAGAAGTGGGCTTCATAAATACTGTTAGAGTGACATTGAATGCTACAAGGCAAGAACAGTCCACTATGGCTACATTTGTGCAAAAATTAAAGCATGTAACGTATATGCTGAAGGAATGCAATGCAACTAAGACGCTACCTAGCAAAGCTGCTAAAGACAAGATCTTAGATCAGTTGGAGAGATTGGACATCTTGGAAGAGGCGGGGCTATTGGATGAACTAGATAGACAACTTAGGGACAGACTAAAAGCAAAGTTCGAAGAGATCCTTGTGAGGGAAGAAATCTACTGAAAATAAAGATCCAGAGAGAGATGGTTTAAGGAAGGTGACAGAAATACTACTTGTTTTCAGAGAATAGCTTCGAGAGAGAGAAGTGTCAACTCAGTCAAATGCATTAAAGTTGGAGACCAATTGCTTTCTAGAGATGGGGAAATCAGGAGGCAGGCAAGGGATTACTTCTCACAACTCTTCACCGAAGACTCATAGCTAGTGATCTACTACCATGTATTTCTTCTGAGGAAAGACAAGCCCTCTCTTATCCCTTCTCGAGGAGGAGATACAAAAGGTAGTCTTTTCACTTGTTGGTGACAAAACACCCCACCCAATAGCTTCCCACTGACTTTCTTCCAGAAGTGTTGGGACATTATTAAGGCATATCTCCCCCTTCTAGTGCAAGAGTTTTAGAAGGGAAGTGTGCCCTGAGGGGCATCAACAAGACTATCTTAGTTCTCATTCCCATGAAGCAAGGTGCACAGAGCCCTTGGAATTTCAAACTCATTAGCCTCTTAAATGGAACATACAAAATCATTTCAAAGCTTCTGACCATGAGGCTCGACACCGTTATTGATAGCATGGTTAGTGGCTATCAAAAGGCTTTTATCAGGGGTCGTCACATACAAAAGAATTTCCTGGTAGCTCATGAATGTTTGCATGCGTGAAGATTCAAAAGAAAGAGGCAAGTGGTCCTCAAACTGAATTTTGAGAAAGCTTATGATAGTGTCAACTGGCAATGTTTATGCACAGTGCTCAAGAAAATGAGTTTTGATGAAAGGTGGATTGGATGGATTCGGACTTGTGTCACGTCAACCACATTTGCAGTCTTAGTCAATGGACAACCTTCCTCATATTTCCATAGTGGTACAGGACTTCAATAGGGAGATCCGATGTCCCTTCTTCTCTTTGTTCTGGTTGCTCACATTCTTAGCAGGATGTGGTTGAGAACAGAAACACATAGGATACCAGGTCAGAGCAGGTCGTACTCACAGTATGCTCATGAAACCATTCTTTCCTCGCAGAGGGCGAAAGGCAACTACATGTCATCAGAATCATGTTGGAGTTGTTGGAGGATATCAGTGGGCAAAAAGTGAATTTCAGCAATAGTCAACTACTAGGGTTAATATGAAAGAGAGCCCATCGGAGAGCAGCCTTCATATTAGGTTGTCAAATGAGAGATTTCCCCATCTCTTATTTGGGCTTACTAGTATCTCTAAGGGCCTTACACTGCAGTGATTGGCACAATGTGATATAGAGATATGAATCCAGTCTGACATGGTGAAAGGTGAGATTCCTTTGATATGGGGAGAAAATGGTGTTCTACAAATCGATGCTAAATAGCCTCCCCATCTATTATCTTTTTATTTTCCAGATCCGAGGATAACTACAAGAAAATGGAAGTCTTTCAATCAAGATTTTTCTAGCATGGCAGTGGAGGAAAGAGCAGGGGATGACATAATATTGCAGGGGGAAGAGTATGTAAGAGTAAGGTGATAGCGGTGGGTATGAGAAATATTAGAGATTTCAACCGGACTTTGTCGTGCAAATGGTTATGAAAACTTGGCTCTGAAGACAATGGGCTATGGTTGCAATTAGAAGAAGCACGGTTGTTTTGTGCCACGAGAAGAAGCACGGTCAAAAGCAATCTTATTTGAGCAAATACCCAGGGGCTACCATTGTACAAGACAATGAGCAACAATTGATCGTAAACTGACACAAGAGATGGACTCTCAAGGGTGATAGACTCGTCTGGTGACTCATCCTCCATGCTACCCTTTAGGCCATATGGGGAGAACGAATAATCGTCTTCAGGAGGGAAGCTAGAGTGTTAGATAGGGTTGCATCTTTTATTTTGGAGAAAGTGAAAGAACGGGCTTCAGTTATTTGTAAAGTGGACTTACAAACTTCTACCTCGCATGTTTTGATGGGAGGTTAGAGAGTGCCACATCACCTTGATGTGGTGAATTTTTTGTATAGGGATCTGTGTGAACAATTTCATTACACTTGTACATCCCTCTCTTTCTAATTTTAAAACAATTTCATGACACCAACAACTTTAGAAAAAAAACAGCATTAAACAATATATATTGGTAAACCATAGGAAATTCGACCATGGAAAAGCAAGATGAGAATCATATTCCATCCATAATAGAAATAGATAAATAGGAGAAAGACATATGAGCAGGTATTTTTTTTACATGCATACATAGTAGCGTCACGCACAATTGATGTTGATTGAAAATGTACATCAGGCACATGTAATGTTGATTGAAAAAGTACCTGGCCTTGAGAAGCAAAAGAATAGTGAATACTTCAAGGCTGTTGTACCCACGATCCACAAAATCACCCTGATATAAATTTATGACAGCCCTTTACTATCAAGATACCAATGAAAAGCAGAGAAAATAAAGCATACATGAAGTATTAACATTACCATAAAAATATAGTTTGTCTCGGGAACATGACCACCCGTCTGAAAGAGCTTCATTAGATCATGAAATTGACCATGGATATCACCACAAACAGTAACTGGGCTATTGACAGGTTGGACATTTGACTCTTCAATGAGAATTTCT
Organism: Amorphophallus konjac; assembly: GCA_022559845.1. Classification (NCBI taxonomy): domain Eukaryota; kingdom Viridiplantae; phylum Streptophyta; class Magnoliopsida; order Alismatales; family Araceae; genus Amorphophallus; species Amorphophallus konjac. The sequence continues at coordinate 344,560,163 of CM040124.1, forward strand.
TTCACCTGAGCAGAGTATATATAATAGGATGAATGGTTGCCATTGCCAACAAAGGTCAGGCAAGATAATGTTTCAAACTTTATAAATTCAGATAAGAACTCTGAATAAAAGTCATTTTGTATTGCAATATCTGCACACAAGTAGCTAAACTGTAGTACTGATAAAGAATTACTTATTATTTGTTACAGTAGCATACAGATTCGTTAAGGAGAAATCAGATATTCAGAAGTCTACACATGTCAGTCTGAGTATGTCCAGGTCCTTAACCATGCATCATTTTTTCATGGAACAAGACAGTTACAAAACTTAAAGTCTTATATGCATTTAAGTGCTAGTTTGCATTGTATCAGGTAAGTTAAATCCCTTCTACTTTGGTTCTTAATGTAAGCCAGTCTGAAATAAAAAAGTGCCACAGAAATCATTTACATTTATTATAAATTTCCTACATGAGAAGAATATTCGAACGGAAGAATATATAAATACAAAGATGAACTGAGTAATAACCAGCATGTGAAGAAGAAAATAGGAACCACAGCTACTAAGCTATGAAAACAATCCACTCAAGACCCCTTGAACATTGAAGTTCACCAATTGTCTGAAGTGCTGACGAAAGAATAATAGCTCAAGTGCAGGTATATAGAATATTAGCCATTCCCATTTCCCAATTTGACTAAAAATGGCAACGGTGTCCTGCCCATAGTTGCCACACATGAGAGAGAAAACGAAAAAATAAGAGTGAGAAACAGTTCTAGTAGCATAGAGGTGTTTTTTTTTCTAATACCAAGAGTAGACCCACCCACACAGGATGATGCCCGAATCACCAGTAGCCCAAGCCATGGGCAGGCCAAACATCTCTTGGACAGTGGCCCGCCTCGACCCAGCGAAGTCCGTGAGGTCGGATCCCACATGAACCCCAGGTTGGTACCCACCCTGCATTTTTTGTCCCCTAGTGGGAGTTGATATCATGACCTCGCAGTTGCACACAAAGTGCTTACCCAACTTTCCCACCCCCAACAGACTCTAGTAGTGTAGTGCTTGTACTACATATTTTCAAACTCTTTTTTCATGGATATATAAGCACTTAAGGTATTAAACGTGAGGCATAAAATATTATTCAGGAATGTCTTTACATGTACTTCATGTTAGGGGCTTTCAAAAAAAATAATCCATGTTAGAGGCTTTCTGGATGCAGCTTAAAATTCAAAAAATAAACTTATCATGCATAACTTACTAGTGCATAGCTAAACATTAAAGGGCTCTCTAATGTTTGGACAACAAGTGAGAAATTTATTTTAAATTTTGAACATCCCTTTATATACACTATAAATATTCCCAATGCTTTGAATCCCACCTTCTACCTGTGCTTGCCTGCCCATCACCTGCCCACAATTGTCCACCCACCTCCTGCTACGACCATCAGCCCCTACTGCTGGTGACAAGAGCATCAACAGTAGGCAGCTGGCAGCAACTTATCGGCCATCTGCAGCAATTTTCAGTTGTAGGCAGCAGCTGTCACAAGTGCTTTTCCCCCCACATTCAGCCATTTCTGAACAAATCAGAATCATTTGTAGATGCCTTTTTGCCCTTTGGAGGGCATTTCCAGTAATGGTCCTGCCATGCCATGAAATGTACATAGCTTTGGATTCAGACTGGGAACACCAAATTTCATAATTCATGTCGACTCCCTGAATTTCAACTTCCTCTAGTCTATGTATCTATCTCAAAAGATTTAGAAACCCTTTACCAGCAAAAATGAAACTTTCGGCACTTTCCTTCCTGCAGATTGCAGAAGGAAGATTCCAAATTCCAGACTATTATTGCTAAACATCAGCTTCCTTTTTCAGTGCACTACACTGGCAGATAAGTATACAAATATTCTTGGAGGATCAAATTCTGCTATATGACAAGTAACAGAGTGGCATTTGGATATAGATTACCATGTGATCAGAATAATCTGATTTTTTTATCTGTTGGATAGGACAGCTTTTAAATGGTCAAATCCAACGGATTACCTCAAAATCCATATCTCACCGGATTAAACAGAGAGAAAAAGTGTGTCACTTTGCATCTATATATCTCATTCAATGATAATCAAATTTTGGGAAAATTGAGGCACTTGACATTCATTTGAAAAAATAATAAGTTATGTCATGTAATCCAAAGCATGGAGCTCCCATAATTGTTTCCAAACAACACCTACATACTACTCACCAAAAATCAAAATTTGCCACACTGGGAACTAGATCATTTACAAGTGTCAAGTGGAGATAAGGGAGACAGTCTTGGCTTCTTGGTCATGGCCATATCAATGGACCTTAAGCATTTGGATCTCTATACAGGACAATGCAAGGTGAGGGATAAAATCGGAAGTTACCATGGAGAATGGAACAATAATTTGCCTTCCAAACTGCACACTTCCCTTTGGAATCTTAGCACATAAGGTTCAAATGCTGGACACACAACCACAATGAGGAGTTGATAATATGACTAGTTTGAAGCAGATAATGGAAGCAGCACCTGTTTAACATTTGAATAAGGAAAGAAAGTAGAGGACCACAGTTCATTTTTTGAGCAGAAAAAGTTGTGACTCGATGAACAAGTTGCAAGGATCCTAACCACTAGCTTACACTATATCACATGACGAGCTGTTGACACAGTGAACTTCCACAGCACATCCCAAACTTTGTGTTTAATGACATCTAAGTTCTAACACAAAGCGAAATGACACATTTTGCTAATTCACCGCTGTTCTTCGTGTTAGTGAATTTGCAGGCGAGACAAAAAATGTTCCTCTTCCTGGATCTCAGCAACTTGCCATCAACCATATTACCGGTGATGTACTCGTACCTTGCATTTCGAATAAGCATGGCAGTGGCAAGTATAAGGCAAGCATAGCGTATAATTTTGTCGCTTTAGAAAATTTACACATCACAAGTTTGATATATCATTCACGATAACATTTTGTCCAGTCGAACACTTCCAACTCTTGAAGATCGCACACCCATCGAAGCAGGCATGCTTGGGCCCAACAGGATGCCAAAGAGGTCGCATTAACGGAATTTTCTCAATTTCAAGAACCCCAAAACCTCGGCTTCGAGAAGAAAAAAAAACAAATAAACCGAAAGTCCACGAAACCCTAGCTTTACCCGTCGCCCTCCGCCGCCGACCCTCTTACCGCACCCTCGTGCGAGATTTCTCATTCAGGCGGACACAAACCTAAAACGCGGTGCCCTAGGAGTCCGCCGGACGCATCAGGAATCGGAGGAACAGTCGTGTGAAGAGGATAATGAGAGAGAGAGAGGGGGGGAGAGTACGTATTCGCAGAGGAGCTGGAGCTCGTCCTCCATCAAGTGCTGCCCCTCCTTGACCTTGGAGATCCACAGATCCAGATCCATGGCGGCGCTGCAGGTGCTGCTGCCTCGGCTCTCCTGCGGCAAGGGGGGGCCTCCGCGCGATCCCTCTAACGGGTACTGGCGGAGGGGAATGAGGGCTCGAAGAGAGCTTTGAAACGAAGGGGGGAACCAAACAGCGCAGCAGCAGCGGGGGAGAGGACTTTGGAGAGAGAGAGAGAGAGAGAGAGAGTGGCGAGCTCATATGCGTATTGGTGGCTCACGAGAGGGCACGCGACTGCGCATTGTCCGTTGTGCCCCTTGTTACAAGTTAAATAAACCGCACTGCTTCTTCATATTAATTAACATGTACCGTTAATATTAAAAAATATTAACATCTTGGTATTGGTGAATCAAAAATCCAGTTAATATTAAAAAATGGCTCCATCCAACCCGGAAGTCACGAAAATAGAATTAATACGGTGATAACTCATCCCAATAAAAATGTTGGGATGAGTTATCCTTTATCTCCAACCCCATTCTCTCTCTCTCTCCCTACCACCGTCCTCTCTCTCTCCTCCCTCCCTCTCTCGATCTCTCTTGCTCCCACTCTCGTGCCCCCCCCCCCCCGGTCGTATAGCAGAAACAAGGTTTGAAAAAAAAAGAGTAACTATTTTTTTTAAAAAAGAGAGAGAACAAGAAAAAAAATAGAGAGAGATAAAATATGAAAGGAGAACATGAAAAATAGAAGAAATGTCTCTTTGAAGTTCATATCGGTTCACGATAGATCCACTTGATACGTCCCACATCAAATAATATCATTAGCAATAATTATTATGAAAGAGTCTTATTGTTATTAAAATGATGATAGGATAAAATTATAAATTAAACAATGTTAATAATCAAGAGTAGTATAGATACACATATTAACAAACCCCATGGTACTAGTAATTAGGCATCAATAAGAGGGGAACAATTACAAAATAATAATATCATTCATATTAATTATTATTAAAGAATCTTATTACTGTCGATGATGATAGGATAAAATTATCAATTTAACAATATTGACAATCAAGAGTAAGATTGATAAAGACATTAACAAACACTCGTGGTACTGTTAATGAATCATCGATAAGAAGGGAATAATTTTAAAATAATAATAATATTATCGTTAATTATTATTAGAAATCAAGAAAATGTTTTAAGTAATAGTTTCATTTGTGCTAATTGCTAATCACACTTTATCAAGAAATTATTCCAATAATATTTCTATTATTAGAAATCAAGATCATCAAATATAATTATTTAGAAGTATAATTAGGGAAAATCATAATAATAATTATTAATTAAATATAAGTTGAAGATTTTAAAAAAAATTTCTAAGTCATCTTAATTCTAACCAAATAAAAAATAACACTATATCTTTTAACCCATAATAAAAAGAGTAAAATAGTTCATTTTTAATAATTATTCTCATTTTTATCTTTATTTTTTATCAAATAAATAATAGAAATACTAACAAATTTATCTTCTCTCGTATCGAATCAAACGTATATAAGAATAAGAATAAAAATAAAAATAAATTAATTAAAAATGACTTATAATCATTCTCATTATAATTTATTTTCGATATCAAATATCATCCTAACAAGGGTACAGTTTTAAATATGAAAATAATATAACATATTATAGTAAAATGCAATGCTATGCCAGTAGGCCTAGGGGCATGCATCCAAGCACAAATCCGAGACTACCTGTAAGGCGATAAATAGATACGACACCCCTCCTCTTTTTTCGGCACTTGTATTTTTTGTTCTATGCTTCTGCTCGTCTCTTCCTCGGCGCCTTCCCTTCGATCGGAGTCTAACCAGAAGAACTGAAGCAGCAAATCGGCAGGAGAGCCATGGGGGAAGTGATCGGACGGATCTCGGGAGCTATAGACTCGTCGAACGTTGGCTTCCAGGTGCGTGCTTCCACCCGCTTTTGACTTCTCTTGCCTTCTTCCTTTCTGCTCTTTTATAGGGTTTCGAGATTGCTTTTCCCCTTGATTCTACAGTTTAATGTTGTTTGAGATCTCACGGATGATTTCTTGTTCTTTTTTGTGCAGTTGCTGAAGAAGTGCGGTTGGAAAGAGGGCACAGGTCTCGGGGTTTCCGAGCAGGTATGCTGATGGGGATGTTAGGGTTTCTTTTTGCATATCCTCCTGTCTGTAGTTGTCTATTCCCTTTCTGATGCGACTGCCATGTTTGTAGATCTATCTTTTCGCCAGGTGTGTTCAATTGCCAGGGTTTTATGTTCTAGCTTCTCTTTTTACTTCTCTGTTACGCACGTTGTCCTTTTTCCATCATTCATAAGAATAATAATTCTTCGGCACTTTTGTGATTAGTATAATCATATTCCTCATCAGCAAAGCATCATCAGAACTTATGCCGTCAACCTGGGTCCAATTTGTATCTACGAGACCAGATTTCGAAAGATTTTGAGAAAGTTTTTGAGCTGGATGCCATTCTGCTTCTAATATTCCTCTTCTAATATCAAATTTTCAACCGGCAATTGGTGTGCGGGTATGGGAGGGGGCGCCTTTTGAAGCACGCCAAAACTGTAGCGCAGGCTAGTTTTGGCTGGTAGTGCATCTAATTCCCATAAGGACCAAAATATATAATAATTTTCAGAAACTAAGTAAAAATATATACATTTCTGAAAGTTATTGGATGTTGAAGGTAAATATATATATGAAAAATGCATTTTCTTCACTTGTTATGTGTATTCTCTTGTGCAAAACTTGATTCTTAATTATCATGTTACCCTGTTATTATCATGAAATGAGCAATGTATTTACACAAACAGGGTAGGTTGGAGCCCTTGCAGACACATGCGAAGAAGAATAAGCTTGGTCTAGGAGCGGAAGTAATAAAGCAGAGGAAGGTTCCTGCTGATAAAATGAAGCAAAATCAAATGCGAAGCCTTGAAGAGAGCTCCTGTGGCCTGCAACATGAAAATGTGAGCCTCTACATTCTCACTTGTACACATAGATCTATACATGTTTATGGATTTTTGCTTTATTGTATGTATTTTTCCTGTCTTATTGTTTTCAGACTACTGCAACCACAGTTTAAGTGCCTTTTATTATAATCACTAAAGAGTTTGTGCTTTGTTTTTGCTGCTGTACCATTTACTTGATGAGTTGTGTTGAGGGTATGTCCTTGTTGCATTATTCGTTTGTTGCATTATTCGTTTGTTTTCAACAAGAAGTGGAATTTGGTTTGACTTAGTGTACTAGTGTATCCTCTTCCACTTAACTTGTGCTGATTTGTTATGTGCTGTTAAACATATGCACCATGTGCAAGGCTCTTTAATCCTGATAAACTGTCCTGAGGATTTAGTTGGATGGTGCCATTGGAAGAATCCAAATTCATCGTAATATTCATTTCTTTCTTTCCAGGGATTATAGGAAGTGAATAGCCTCTACATTTTTGTTTATGTTGGTAGGTCCTTCTTGTTGTACATTGTTCATCATCTTTTCTGATTGCTACTAGTAAGCTACGTTTATTAGATATTTGATCTAGGATTAAACTTTTCTCCCTTGCTAACTATATTCTAGTTTTTTATTTGATATGAGCAATCTATTCTCTCTGTTTGCAGAAGTGCTTATGGCATCCCCACTAAAATTGCACCATGCCTTTCTTTCAGAAATTATTCCTATGCAACTAGAATGTTGTAATATCACTTTCAGAAAAAAAAAACTAGAATGCTGTTATAAACCAACTTATATGTTAATGTTTTTCAGCTTTCTACTCAGCCTAAGAAGAAAACAAAATTAGCCTCTAAGAAGCTCAGGAAAATGGCCGAAGAAGAGAAGAGGTGGAAAGAAAAAGAATTTGAACGTGCTTTCTTCAGGGAATTCTGGCCTGATAATGTGTAAACATGTTTGCATACTGACCTTACAGAATAATGTTGGCGCTCTTCTGATTGAAGGAGGATGTGGTCCAGGTACTTAAGCTGCTCTCTCTGGCCTATTGGGTCATTTTTCTGATGGGGGTTGGACCATCAATTTTTTTGTGATTGGACCATTGGATGTTACCTTCAACATTGTAAAGTAGTTCCTCTATTAATGATTTAATTCATCTGTTAAAATGGATATGGTTATTTTATTTTAATTTCTTTGAAATGTTAGCAATGGCATCTTTGCATTTTTTGGTGAATCAAATTTCCAATGGACGCACACAAAATATCTTCTTTAATGCACGAGGACCATGGGTTTTGTTCTTCATGTTTAAACTTTAATACATCATTTATTAAAAGAAATTAGAGCTTGTAGAACTAGAATGTCGTCGTAGAACCATCTTTTGCATCCACAATTAAGAAGAAAAGATGTGTTTTCTGGGCCGTAGCATTGAATTCATATTGATGCCAGTCTTTCAGAATGCAGGGTGCAACTAGCTTGGATCCGACCGAATGTGAACCCTGGAACAGGAGAATACCAATTCGCTTGACATCAAGAAGCTTCTTCTTGGCTTGAGCCCTACCCGGCGCTTCATAAATGCGTCGCACAGTCCTCAGAAAGTGAAGGTCGGGCATACTCAATTTGTGTAACATGTACAGTGTGTATCCTTTCCTTCATGCCCTAGCAATTTGATTCTCTTTTGCTGAATCAAACGAGCATTAAATAGGTGCATGTTTGGGAGCGCTAGGCTATAATCCCATCATTTTGACGATCAGATGCCTGCTCATGTGACTCTTAGCATCCCTCTAGCATCCCTTTTTTTTTGTCCAAGCGGTGGATTTGTTTTTATTGTGTTAATTGAGTAAACCCCAATAATATAATATCATACACCATAAACCCCTCTGATAGAGAGTTAGGACAACCCAAATTAAGTTAACCGGCTCAAAAATTCTCTCATTTAGCTCACTTTTAGTTTGACAACAAAAAAATTAACTTGACCCACCTATTGAGGTGGGATAGTTAATCTGACGTTAACTTAGATTTACTCCGATTTTAGTCTGATTAGTAAATCTATCTTACCCAAAAAAATGAGAGTTAAAATCAAGTTAACCTGGGTTAACTCACTGCCAAAGTGGGGCTAAAGTGTCAAAATGTTGGCGCAGAATACATCTATCTGGGACGTCCTGCGGAGGGGAGACGAGGAGTGGGAGGGTGATTGCCCTCACCAAACCGACTATCCGTGCAGTTCGTGGCCGATTCGCCGCCGTCGCTACTCTCATATCCTCTCCCATTATGTTGTAGTACACCCCGCGCACAGATCTAACATCGAGCATAAAATGTTCTTGATTATCTCCAAATAATCTCATATATATATTTTCTTGCATTTCAAATCAGTCGAATCTGAAATGGGAGAAATACTTGCCGTGCCTAACCATCAACCCACTTATGTGTGTGTCGCATGGAATGATCAGATTTGAAGGATCGCAAAACTCCCATTAAGGGGACACCATGTCTACATTTTCTTGGATTTTTTTTCTGGAGACTCATCCTCCAAAGCTCATCATTGGATCACTTATAGGTAAGGTGAGTCAGCAAGACGAGTAGATACCATACTACAGTGTGCAACAGGTGTCACTCTAGAATTAAATATTTTCTTATAAGTTATAAATGAGTTGAATTAGAAACCATTTCAATTCGAAGAATGAGATACACACGTCGACACTCACGAGAGACTCCGGACAGGAAGAATCCGCACACTTTTATTTTGCATCCACACCACTTAACAAGGGCCAGCTAGTATTCTGCCTTCGAGGAAGATAAATTTGCTCTACAAGTCGAGCACGGGTGTAACCGTTCTCTGCTCACCGTAGAAGGTGAGATTTGGAACCCCTCACTTCTCCCATGGCAGAGAGATCAGAAAATTACAAATGGAGGGGAGAGTCATTGAAAAGCTTAAAGAACAAAGCGCAGAATTTGAATCATAAACAGAGGACAAATACCACGAGGATACCCGAGTACACATCGAAGAAAGAAAATAATCCGGCCGATCCCACCTCCCACCGATCCAGATCGTTTTGGGATCGGTGGATCAGATCCCGATCCCCGATTCTGCCTTACTCGGAGAAAATAACATGTCTCAACATACAGAACTCGGAGAAACATAGCCAACAACTTGGCTAAACAGTACACAACGTGCATGGATTCCCTTGGACTCGGTAGGAAACGACAAAATTGGTATTCTGAGCAAATATAAAAAAGTAAGCTGCCCAAGGCTTTTGTCACTGCTATCCCAGGCCGATTGTTCGATTGCTCTGGCATCGTGAGTTATTTGCAGTTGCAAAAATCTGCAAACATTAGCTCTCTCTGTAACCAAAGTTCAAGCTTTTGGAGGCCATAAGCCATCAGGTGACCACAAAATTTGGCGAATGGTAAGAGGAAAACTTAATTGAAATGGCATCCAACCACTGAAAAAGGCAAGATGCCAGATGAACATTGCCATTGACCTTTCTTCGGCAAGCTTCCATAACTTATTATTACCCTTTGGGTTGGACCAAAGGAATGATGTCTTCAGACAAGATAATCGACGACCAACAGGTAACTTCCAACGATTCCAAAGGATGCAATTCCACTCCGTGTCATCCGCAATCCAATACCACGGAGGAGGATGCTCCTATCTTGTGGAGAAATTCCTGTGACCCTTTCTAGCCAAATTCCCGGAGCTTTCCATCTTAGGAACTTCCTTTCCCTAGTGATATACTGCACAAAACTTTCAACTGACGTCAAGACGGCGTCTATTTCCTCAATGTAAATGATGAAAAAATGAAATTACTCATTTAACATTTTTCTACTTAGACATCTTCATTTTTTGGTTCAAGATGAACTTGAAAACAAAACTACATGACTATCTCTTAAAACTAGCTGGTCACTTATCTTAGAGGGTTGCCACAGTTGGGCAGCCTCCTTTAACAGCCCCCCTCCCCCACACCCGAAAAAAAGGCCAATGGACCACAAATGAATAAGAGAAGACTAGATAAACATCGAGATTGATTTGTTAAATCTTGGCTGCCTATTAGGGTTAATTTCCAGAATGTCTCATTCTCTAATTTCCAAGGTGAAGTTTTCTTGAAGCATCATGCATCTTATTGAATGAAGTTTTGTATACTTCTGGAGCATACAGGGAAAATAAACATAAGTATCTTGCTGCCTTAGAAAAATATGACCCAGAGTAAACGAAATTGAGTACCTTTGGTGTAACAATGCATTGGGATCGAGTCTGGGCAGTGTCAAAGCAGTGAGATGCAACAGCAGCTAAGGACCCAGAAAAACCAGCCGCTAGAGAAGCAGCAAATGGGGACAGGGAGCCAATTTCATCAATGGACCTGAATGATAGGCCAAACATGCAAATTATTGCTACTTAGCATGAAGTTCACATTTTTTTAAAAAAAGGAAAGACTTGCAGTTAAACAAAGAAATTGATTTCCTTATCCATGTCTAATACAGATATACTTCTTTTAAACAAACCCTAAAATTGATTTGTTGTCATTCACATCTGACTGGATATTTGAATCAATGTAATCTCGTAGTTTCAAGTCATCTCCTCCATGTACCAGAAATATATCCCTAGTCCTTCTCAAGTATGTAAGGATACATTTCACGGTCATCGAGTGTTGTTCACCAAGATCTACCTAATACTTACTCGTAACACTAAGAAAATGTGCTATATTAGACCTTGTACATAGCATAAAATACACAATGGATCTTATGGTAGAGACTTCAAGAGTTTTAAGAGATATCTCCTTCGAAAGGTAAAATCCATGCCTTATAAGTGGTCGGATTGGATGGACCTAAATGAAAATACAAATCCTAAACCTGGTAATGCAGTTGCCAATATTGAGTTTCATACAAGCCGATAGTAAACCCAAGATAGACCTAGACGCTGACTGGTAGTGATAAACTAATAGGTAGCCAATAGGCAGTTGGGTTTTGTGTTCAATTTCGTATGAATCTGGTAATCAACCTGGGTCTAAATCAAGCTCCATAACTGCTATTGAGTTTTTCGCTATGATTAGTGAGGGGCGAACACGAGTGTCAAATATTGACATGGACGTGTGTCAGACAGTGATTTTTTAAAAATAGGATACAAGGACAGATAAAATATGTAAACATATACATATTTATATATGCACATAGTAAAGTTTGATTAGTGAAACTTGTTTAAAACACAAACGATATAATTCATACTTTGAATTAGATTATGTATGCTAGTATTAAACAGGAGTTCAATTATCTTACTTTAGAATCTCAACAGAGTGTTGGACATGGCTGTCCACATATACAAATATAGGCGTCAGCAATATAAATTGCCAACAACTCTCTAATATAAAATTTTGCTTCCGCCAGTGGGTAGATTTCCCCATTTGTATTGGGACCCAGGACTGACAAGTCTGGGCATACAGTAATCGAATTTATATCCAGCTTGAAATAAAAGAAAACACACCTGACAGCATTAGAAAAATAGGACAGATGATAACAATGTATTATCAAGCTTTCAAGATAAACATAAATGAGATAAATGGATGCCTGCTAAGAGGTACACTATAAATTGCCAACTGGGTTTATCATTTGAACCTGGGTGGAGGGTTCATATCGATCGCCTTCCAGTCAAGCAGAGCAATGTGAAGGAATTGCCAGGTTGAGAAGAAAACACCACCAAAAATGGAATCACGGGCTATGCCAGACCGCAGGCCTCTCCATATGCCACCCCATCCTTCCAAGGATATTATACTCAAAGGACTTTTCACCTCAGAGGCAAGTGGTGGTCTTCCAGAACCAGTAACCATCCATGGATATCTTTTGAGTGCATCAACCATATTGGAGTGCTTGGGAAGTGCAGATAGAAGACCAACAGTTTGGCTCCATGCCTTCCCATCAGGATTGTAACCTGGTAGTAATTTCGAGGCCATAGTTGCCCCTTCCACTACCTTACCAGGGGAGATCCTTCGCTGGTAAGAAGCAGAGTTCACCTGTTCACGGAGTTTAAAAAGTTCAAATGGAGTGCTTACGTAAGCTTCAATGGCACCAGCAATGATGCCTGCTGATAGAGCCTCCGAGACATACACATAATTATCTTCCCTTCCATCTGCAACATAATGGTGAATAACAAATGATCTGTTTGAATTTCTGTATATAAAAGTAGGAGATACCATAAATGCTCTTAGATCATCCTCCAAGGCAAACATCCACAAAGTATAGAATAAAGATAGCCAGTGAATAACATGCATTTACATAAAGCATTTTAGTAGGAAAGGAAGTCAGGAAAGCATTCTCTAGGGGCCACTTTGGTAACGGGTTAAGGTGGGTTAGGGTGGGTTAACCGGGGTCGGGTGATTTATTCCCTGTTTGATACTTTTTTCCTTAACCCGAGTCGGATAGGGTTAAAGTGGATTAAATCATTCCACTTAAATAGGTGGTATGAGTTACTCCACTCGGGTTAGAGACAGTTTGGTAACGGGTTGGGTTAAGGGAGGGTGAGCTATCCTGGGTAAGCCACCCGCCCTTAACCCAACCCGTGACCAAAGTGGCCCTAGAGGATCACATCATAAAATCAAACATGTTTCCCCAATAAACTATAGATTCAGGCATGTGCTTCTGTTGTAAGATGCAATACTCAGGAACTCTAAAACATTTACTTGTGAATATTTGCCGATTATTGTTTGCTCTCTTCCTCTTCACCTGCTATTGTTAGTTTATCAGAGTGGAGGCCACTCGGTTTGAGCATTTAATTCAACACAAAGTCTAAGAACATAAATCTTTGGTTCTCAAAATGTCCTTACCTATGAACTTATTTAGTACCAGTTTTAGGATCCATGTGGGCTTGTGTATCCTATCCCCAATAGTAAGCACTCGGCTCCAGTCTCCACCATAGTTGTCAAGGCGCTCGCTTAAGCGCCGCTTAGGCGCAAAGCCACTTTTGAATCTTCAGGGCGCTCATTCACTTTGTTTCCCATATTTTTCATGATCATGATTAATTTTCATATAGAAATTATATATATCTATTATATACTAATGACCAAATTTATTTATGAGATTGACGCCTAAGCACCGCTTAGGCAAACGCCTAAGTGCTTAGGTGCTCAAGGACCCCAAGCTCGCCTTGATCACCTTGTCACCTTGACAACTGTGGTCTCCACATCGCCTAAAGATCAGAACTCAGAAGAAAGAGCTTGATTAGATGCTTTCTTCTTCATCTTCAATACTGCGCTTTGCCCAGGGAGGGCGGAGTAGCTCTGATCCATCTCTCAGCATTTCAGCTCCAGGCTGGAAGATAGATAAAATGTTCTGTACACCCTTATGACCCAAGGAAAAAAGTAGTGACTAAATCAGGTCAAGGTTGCCCTAAACTAGCAAGGAAGAAGGGAAAAATGTAAAGTAGTAATTACTATGCCTCTGAAGACAATATGATCAACTGTCATCCAAGTCTCTCTTGCAGTTTCTGTCCTACTACTTAAATCCACATTACTCATACTCCTGTAACCAGCATTACACTGACAAGCTATCTCGTTCATTGTATTTGACATCCAAGATAAGATAACACTGACTTTCCAGTGCAAGCCAATTGACTACACAAGGTTAGTCTCTCTCTAGCCTTCTAGGGTGAGAATCCTCTGGTCGTCGGAATAGTTTGGGGGGGTGTTCCTCGTGAGAGAGGGGCTCTCCACTTTTTGTTTTGTTGGGAGGTTAGACTATTCCATAATGCTTTGGTGTGGTCTTCTGTACAGGAATTTTTTGAGAGCTCATTGACTATACTTGTACATCCCACTTTTTCATTTAATACAATTAGTGATACTACCCACTTTCAAAATAAAAGAATGCTAACTTTCCAGTGTGAGGACTTATGAGTTAAAAGAGAAAAGCATGATCGCAGACACAGAAAGTATACCTTTATAGAAAGCTGTTAGGACTTCATAAGTTCCAAAACGTGCTCCAATCCCCAAAATCTTTCCCAGTGCTGACCAACCAATTCCACTATATAAACCTAAAGAAATCCATAGAAACAAGATACACATAAATCATTTACAAATAAAGAGTAAACGGAAGTCAACTAGGAACATCAAATCTTTCTCGCTTACACATAAAAGAATAGTCAGTTGACTCGGTTCAGGGAAGGGGCGCAAGGTATAAAGGAGCTTAATCCATATAAAATGTGAAAGCACATAAAAAGGAGCATAATCCATCAAAATAATTCTCTCAAAAGAAAAGGTAGAGAAACAGCAGCATAACTAGCTTATGCCAAATTTATAGCTGAGCATAAGACAACTGGTTTTTTTTAATAAAAAACTTGGTAATCATGTTCTGTCATAATGTCAAAAAACAAAAATACCTGCAAGACTTTCATAGACGGACAAAAAGTTAGAGGCACGACCCCCTCAGAAGAAGATGAGAAAGGACAAGCCCAACTGTTCTAATGTGATATATTACCCGAGATTCCTGACACAGATCGAACTCTATCGAACACTTGGGCAAGGTCCATCTGCTGTCGGGAACCTGCACCAACCTTTTCGAGGGTGAAACCCCATTAGCAAAACCATGAAGCAAAGGCATCCAGAATTCCACACAATACAAGTTAAAAAGAAAAGGCGATCTAAAACGCTAGCTAAGCCAGAATCCTAAATTGCGCACGATATATCTCGGTCTCAAAGACACATCAAAGTAGAAAGCTCTAAGTTCACCGTTTTCTACTGCTTCCTGTCGAGTCTTTCGTTCCACTAACTTCAAAACTTACCCTTTTCGTGGGTTACCTGGAGAAGCGTTTTAAGGGTGTCGAGGGGTTGCGTAAGAGAAGACGCCAGGGCGACGGAGCCAGCAACGGCGATGGCGTGGGTTGCGAACATGTGCTGCTTCAGCAGGTCCTCCATCTTGTTCCCAGATGCACGAAATGGTGAGCACCACTCTCTCTAGTCTCCACGCAATGATGCGTTCAGCAATGTGTAGAATCCAATCGACCTCGGATCCTTCTCACCATCGTTCCATCGTGTCCGCGGTTGGGTAAGTGTTGCACCCGGGGGGGAGGAGGGAGGGAGAGAGAGAGAGAGAGATAGGCTGGAAGGTGGAAACTTGATGCGGGAAGATGACGAGTCCGTGATTTCTTCTTTTTTTTGTCTACGGTTTTTTGACTCTGCTACAGTGTCAGAGGAGAAACGAGAGAGAGAACAGGGCTGCAGGTGGGCGGCCCTAATGCAACCCTGGAGGGAGAAGAGGAAGGGAAACAGGGCGGCGACTGGCGTGAGGCCCGAATGCAGAAGATTTAATAAAACTCTTGTGATAAACAAAAATAGTTTTAGGGATGTCAAAAATATTCGTAAATCTGATTATTTACGTCATCCGACTAGTGATGGATCGGATAATATTCGAATAGATGGATATAGATTTAAATTCGAATATGTTTAAAATATTCGTTACATATTCAGATAGAGTATAGATTTAATGCACCCGAATCTAAGAAAAAAATATCCGTCATGTTCTCTCTCTTTATTTCTCGTTTCTCCTTTGACAATGTTATAGAGCAAGAAAAAAAAAGATAAAATAAAAAAATAAAAAAATATTTCCTATATTAGACTTTAGGGACCCGATTTGTTCTATCAAATCTAGATCTAGATAAGTTACTGCATGCAATATTATTTAACTACAAAGTACTTCTACCTAATAATGAGCTTACTACGGTGTTTCTCGATGAAAGTTAATTGGGGAATTATATCTCTCATTCTATCTTAGATTCTTTGTCTAAGACGTGAGAAATTATTATTTATGGAGAATGTGTCATTGTGAAATTTTCTCGACTGACTAGAAACAACGTCACATCCAAGGTCTTCACATGGTATAATAGAGCATGGTGTATAATTCGATCTCTTGGTTCATATCAGTCTAGAGAAAAAATGGATGGAAGAACATCAAGTGATAATAGACCCTGTGGGGAAGGACTGCCTTTTGCGATTGTCAGGAAATCAGAAGAAATTTAATTATCCAAATTCTTATTATCATACACTCCGCAAATTTGAGCAAGCCGTGCAAGTTCGTCTAGCTAAGGAGAAGTTACCACGTGCTGATTCATGAGATCATGAGCTATTTATTGCTCTTGGGCTTAGCTTGATCGACGATACATTACTCAAAGGTGATCCATTTGTTGACCCGTCCGATAATGAGTTACTTCTAGAGGTGTCCCAAGTAGTTAATCCATCTATTGACCAATCCGATATTGTGTTATCTTAGGAACCGTCAACTCTTAATGATGTGTGGTAAGATTTTTTGTGAGGCACATGGGAAGTGTCATCTCGAGACCCTTCATATGATCATCCGCCCCGGACTCTAAGTCCATCTGCCTGTGACCATCTTCCTTGTGCTCCATTATTTCAAGATTCGAGGACGAATATTTTCAAACCGAGGGAGAATTGATGGGGACACTAGCTCAAGATGGAAACTCGACGGATGCGGGTTGACCAGCGCCAATCAGATTTTGACTCAATCAAAAGTCAAAGCGAGAGACGATCCCCACCATTAAATAATAGGTTTTTTGCAAATAAACCACAGTTGGACGTGTATTTGTAAATCTATCGTTCATGGATTTGCATTAGCAAAGATATCTTTGATTTTATCAAAACAGTGCAAAAATGTCATCGTCGTGACCTCTCATTTCGCACCGTGAATTTAACCGCGATTACCTTTAATTAGACTAAGAAAAGATATTAATACCCTTGGGTTTAAAAAAAAAAAGATCATTCTCTCTCCCAACTTCATTCCCCTCTCACTCTCACCTACGATTTGGTTTGTAAGTAGCAGGGGGTCGCCGGAGGGGAGAGAGATAAGAGGGGGACGAGAGGGGAGGGGGCTCATCGGAGGGGAGAGATGGTGGGGGTGAGGTGGGGGTGTGTGTGTGTGAGAGAGAGAACGGGGGGTGAGAGAGATGGACAGGATGCAGGGTGAGTGGGGGGCGCCAGAGGGGAGAGAGAGAGAGAGCATGCAGGGGGATGCCAAAGGGGAGAGAGAAAGAGGACGGGGGGTGAGAGAGATGGCCAGGGTGCTCATCGGGAACGGTGACACGGGGGGAGAGGGGAGAGGGGGAGATGACTTGTTGGAGGGGAGAGAGGGGTAGGGGGAGAGGAGGGTGGGGGTGATCACTAGAGGGCAGAGAGGGGTAGGGGAGAGGGGAGAGAGGGAGGGGGAGGGGACTTGCCGGAGGGGAGACAGGGGCAGGGGGGAGGAGAGGGTGGGGGGTGATCGCCGGAGGGGAGAGAGGGGCATGGGAGAGGGGGAGGGGGCTTGCCGGAGGGGAGACAGGGGTAGGGGGAGGGTGTTATTATTGGGTGTCCTATAGGCTAATTTTGGGTCGAGTAAGCTTGATAGTTATACAATCTTATTTCTAATTAATAAAGTAATATTTGAGAATAAATTCGTAATTATATATTATTTTACGTTGTCCTTAGGTATGTGGTTGTAAAGTCAACTCGGGATGGGATCTCGATCATGAGACTGACTTTACATAGACACATGCCTTAAAATTATCCCTGGTTAGAGGGTAATCACTCGAGAATATTGATTACCTATTAAACCAGTACACATAATATGTGGGTGAACAGTCTCATGGTCACTGGTGTGGGGCACCAATACATATATGTAGGTGTACGTCCTGAGAGGATGGACACTGGACTGATCTGTCATTGAATCTTCAGATGGTTAATTATACATAATGTCAACTAAAGATCTAACTCTTTCAGTAGTATCGTTGGTCCTTTGATCCGAGACATTGATAGGATCTTACACAAGGACTGTCATGGTTAGATACTTGGTTAAGTGACTTTAACCATAAGTCATGAAACACCAAGTCATTGACTATGTTAGGATACGTGTGAAGAGCGTCAATGGTCAAGAGGGGATCACCTACTGTTAGGTATATAACAGACAGTTAATGGGTCAAGACACTGACGCTCCACTAAACCCCTAACCAAGATCATGCGAGTTCGTTTGGAACATTCGTCATACACTTTTAGGAGGTTATGGTCAAATGACACGATCATGAGGTTTGACAGTTACTATACCCTCGATCGAACCAGACTCATAGGAGTGAGAGATTATAACGATGCGACAACTATAAATAAACAGGTACCAGACTGGGTAGTTTGAACCAGGCGTCCTCTGGGATCATGCGGATTGGCTTGACTTAACGTGATTATAGGTCCAGAATAAATTAAACTATTATTCGGCTCTTGTAGAAGTGAATAATAAGTTTAATTTACTTCTAATTGAGAATTAGAAGTTAATGAACCTTAAACCAGAGTGTATATAGACCTAGAGGATCACACACATAAGATTCTCGGATGACGAGATATTATTATATGGATGTGTATATATGAAAGCCTTAATTCTTTGGGAAAAAATTGGTTAAAAGGGGGCTTTATATATACATATACAATAGTACTAAGGGTATATATATAATATGTGTGATTAAGGGTTCTTTTGAAAAGAACTTATATATATATATATATATAAATGTTCGCCGTCCCAGTCGAACCGGCCGTCCCAGTCACGACTCGAGATAGGACGATACAGGTTGATACCGGTGCATATCGAGACGGCAAATCATAATATATATATAACGGAATAAAATAATTCAAATGATATTTTTTCTCAGTTGGCTAGTTGTTGCGTGCTTTAAATGGGTGTTCCTGAGTTCAAATTCCAACTTCAACATTATTTTAAATATTTTTTAATATAACTTTTTAAAAAATAAAAAAAACATACGTCAGAAGCATGTTTTGAACCTAAAACCTCACGATTATCATGAGACTCTCAACCAACTAACTTACAAAATTGATTTGTTAGAAAAAATTAAAATAATATATAAAGTGCCCCGGTTGCATCCCACAGACCAATTTGTGGCTGGGACGGAACGGGATGGACGGTTCGACCCGTCCCGTCTCAATTTGACAAACCTTGATATATATATACATCCTCCGTTCTTTTCATCCATGTGGATCTCCGTCTGGCTGACCCGACTTTAACCCTGGCAACATGAGATTTCTGGTTAATAAGTTTGGGGGTAATGCGTTAAATACGATAAAACGTATGAGTATAGAGATAATTTCGAAAGATTCCGAGAGTATATACATAGTTTTATCTTTTCTGTATCATTTCGTCGTATACTTTTACGACTAAACAACTCAAAACATATTGCCCAGAAACTGTTTCATTGTCAAATCATCATTGTATTTTTCCATTAAAAAAATATTTACGATATTGTAATCTTAAAGAATATTGATATATAAAAAATTATGGAAGAATCAGTATAAAAATTTCTTTCTTATATCTAAGAAATAATTTCTCATTCTTAAAATGTGAATAACATTTGAACTTTGTTATGCGTACGCCGAAGATAACAAAGTCTTGGAAAACTTCCACCGTGGGTTAGAAGCGGATGATCTCATTACAACTTCGTTCTACAAAAATCTTTTTTTTTGTAATGCGTGCTCATTTATGATGTGCACAAAAGTACTTAATACATATGCAAGTGTACACGATCTAATACATGTACTTAACCGTCATAAGACGGTTTAGTAATTGTCTTCAAGTGTACATGATCTGATACATATGCAACCAGAGATTTATTCCACCAAGCTGCCAGTAAAGAAAAATTAAATTAGTCAATGTGTCCCCAATCTTTTCCATTGAGTGTTATTTGCCGGTTTATTAGAGAAGAACAATTTTATTCGTTGCGGGGATTCTAAGGCCAAGTTTGGAAAGGATGTTGGGGAGTGATTTTAGGAACTCGGAATCCTGACCCCTTCAAAATCCATTTCAAATGTCCCAATGTCTCATCAGTTTTTTCTTTTTTTTTGAAAGGTGGTCCCATCAACTTTTAATTTATGTGAAATTTGAAGTTTAGAGAGAGATAAGGAGAAAGGGAGAGAGACTTCAAAATCTCCAAAAAATTTCTCTCTCTAAAGATTTTGAAAAAAATACCCACACCCAACATGGTTACCAAATGCCGCCTAAGAGATGACCCCAATCGAGGACATTTGAACCGGAAGAGGATGCTCTCAGGCCCCATCTCTAGAATACAAGTGAAGATGATGCATTGATAATAAAAAAGATGTGTAAATTCTATAGATTTATTTTGAACTAATTCAATGATTCTGATCAAACCATCAATCCAATTATCCCACAAGAATCTTGATTGCGATTGACGTGGGCATTACCCATCACCTTTCTAATTTAAGTCCAAACTCGATTGGCTAATATGGGCCAGATCGCGGAGAGGCCGAATCCGACTTAACATTTCTTTCTTTGTCGCTCCAGATCTCACTCTTGATCTTGTTTGCCTCCGTATCTGCGTTGGACTCTCTCTGTTTCCATAACTACGGCCGAGTCTGCCCCGAATCTACCTCCTATTCCGCCCATGATCTTGAGTAAGACGAAATAACTGGAGACACATGCCTCTGGCCCCTGAGGCCTATGAAAGGTACAACATATCGACATCACAAGGTACGAAAACGTTGCTCATTCTACTTTCTTGAGTTCCTTCTTCTCCATCAAGTGTTGACTTAAGTATCGGAGAGTTCTCTCGAGACACGCCTACATCGATCGTAACTTCTTTTGTGTAAGAGAACACTCGACCTGGCCACGCAGTCTCGCCGATAGAGCCCCTTTGTATCAACATCATTCTGCCAAAGTAAACCTAGCATCAACAAGTCGGATCCACGTTCGTCTCCTCTACTGGAAGTTATGCTCAGGGCTACTCTCGTTCATTTTCCTCTTCATAAACTCTAAGTATTACCCAACACTTTGGCGTCGTATGTGGGAAACGATAGGAAGCCATGCCACCTCCTCAAAAAACCATAGACCGAGCCAACACCAATCCTAAGGCGTTGAACTCTGCCACCGAGCAGACTCTCACCAAGGGAGTCTCGAAAGAACAATTCAATGCTCTATCAGAGCAAGTTGGTAGCTACCTAGCCAACCTCCAACACCGTCAAACCAACATGCTTATGCTGGTGCCCCCAACCCTCCGCTAGAACCATGTGCCATCGCCTTTGAGTCAACCAACTTATCTTTCCCTCGACTGGCCATGGGAAACACCTCTTATGTGACCTCCGAATTACAATTCCCTCCCTAGACTCTCCTCACAATGGAATGCCAACTCGAAGACATAAGGAGAGAGATGAAAGAAGTGGCCACCAAGGTGGCCGAGCAATTTAGTTTTTCTGTCCAGATTAGCGGCTCTCTCTTTTTGTTAGAGATCTTGGCCGCCGTCCACTCTGGAAAGTTAGAACTCCCATCCATAAAGCCTTAATATGCGATTTTAGATCCTTTCAAGCACTAGGAAAAGTTCGCCACACTCCACTCTCACAAGAGTGTCGAACCTGATTAAGTATCGGGCTTTCTCTCTCACCCTAGAGAAGTTGGCAATATCCTAGTTCAAAACACTCATGCCAAGTTCCATAACAAGTTCACAACAATTACGTCTTTTTCTCTCACTTCGTCGGGTACGTCTGTCCCATAAAGACTTCTGCCTGCCTCATGGCATTGAAGCATAGGATGGATGAAAACCTCAGGTCTTACTTGGGGTGATTCCACATCGTGGCCCTCCAAATCCAATAGTTGGACATGTCAATGAATGTCAGGACAATGCTTAATGGGACCATTGAGCTCGGCCTCCGAGGCTCCCTGGCTAACGGATCACCTACTTCCTTCTCCAAATTGCTGGCAAAGACCCAAAGATATAGTAACAAGGAAGACATCTTGGCCTCTCATGTAGAGGAGCACGTCATTCATGAGGTGCGGTGAAGACCTACCAATAGTCAAGAAGATAGGCGCCTTAGACAAGACAACTGAAGGGATGATCGGCGACACTCACGGGAGGACTTCCCTCGTCGCGCCATGCCCCTCATTTAAATCCTAATGGAGATCTTGGATAAACCCTATCTCCAACAACTTACTCGGATGCCCAGTAATCCTGGATTATGGGATAAGACAAAGTACTGTGTATTCCATTAGGACCACAACCACACCACTGACAAGTGCACCGACCTCTGCCGAGAAATCCAGCAGTTGATCCAATAAGGGTTCCTCGACCTAGGCCTCATCGATGATTGGAGAAAGCACCTAGTGCAAGAACCCAAGTCAAAAGCCGACGAGCTCTAGCAGTAGAAACTCAAGGGCATCATTATGGCCATCTTCGGCGAGGAGCATCCTACCTTAACACACTAGGAGGTACAATCCTCCTACAGAAATCTCTTCGCGCCTATCATGCACAATTACTTGTACTCAATCATTTGAGTTTATAATTCTTCCAAAAGTGCATCGTTATACTTTCGTGACCTTCGGTGTGACTGACCAATAGCCTTAGCTTGGTCGCCATCTTCTGTGACCTGTGGCCTGGCTGACTGATGGCCATAGCCTGCTCACCACAGCTTACGACCTTTAGCCTAGCTGAGTGACGACCATAGCCCAATTTTCTTTCGCTAGATTGGACAACCTTCGGCCTAACCGCTCCTAGGCCATAACCCGATCACCACAACTTACGACATTTGGCCTAGCCGATTGATGGCCATAGCACTGTCTCCTCTCACTAAATTGGACGACCTTTGGCCTAGCCACTCTTCAGCCATAGCCCGATCACTATAGCTTACGACCTTTTGCTTAGCCGACTGACGGCCATAGCCCGATCTTCTCTTGCTAGATTGGATGACCTTCGGCATAGCAGCTCCTCGGCTATAGCCCAGTCACCACAACTAATAACCTTTGGCCTAGTTTACCGACGGCCATAGCCCAATCTCCTCTAGCTGGATTGGACGACCTTCACCCTAACCACTCCTCAGCCATAGCTCGATCTCTGCTGCCCATATTATAACCTTAGCTTCAGCCGATCACTCTATTCCTTGGGCACGGTCGCATGTTGCCACTAGCCCCATCTATGAACATGGCTGACCAACAGCCTTAGCTCGAACCCTCACTGTACGTGCAACCTTATGTGTAGTTGAGGTGCTACCTAACAACCACCTTAGATCTCGTAAGTGTTCAAAGCGTAACCTTCAGCATGGCCACTTGAAGGCCTTAGCCGTGATTTTCCCTCTCAGGCATAACTGGTCATTAGCCTTAGCCTCAATTATTGCATATATATTTGAATTTTGGGTCTGATCGATGTAGACACGCCAAAATTGACATTATTTTGAGTATATTTCATATCGCTCTGCGATGCCCCATTTGACCCTCAAATCAGCTTATTTGAGTGGTTTTTCCCACTTTTCTTGAATTTCTCCTATTTTTCCCTCATTTCTTATTTTTCTGGGCATTTATCTCTATTTTCTGAATTCACGCCCTCGTCAGAGGCGTTTTTTTTGAAACACGACCTGGTCTAGGGCGTTTCTTCCCATTTTATCTATTTCTCCCCCATTTTATCTATTTTATGAATTTTCTGAATTTACGACCTGGGTAAGGGCGTGTTTTCTTAAAACATGACTTAATCTAGGGCGTTTCTTAAAGAAAGGACGACCTCACCTGAGGGCGTTAATTCTTTTGGTTTTGACCGACTTCCCCATTTGAGCTCTTGAAATTAACGCCCTTCCCAGGGGCGTGTTTTTGAAACACGGCTTTGACAGAGGCGTGTTTTTCATGTTTCAAATATGGGGAGTTTTCATTTCTAAAAATTTGGTCTTGAGAAACGCCCTTGTGCAGGGCGTGTTTTTGAGAAACGCCCTAGGGTAGGTCGTCAATTCTTAAATTAACGCCCTGACCTAAGGCGTGTTTCACCTTCTGGCTTCGCAGCCCTTTCCCCAGAGAGTCCTTGCCTCGTTAGACTCCTCCTCTATTTGGGCCCTTGCTGTTCTTATCCATTCCTCCTTTAATCTCTTCCCTTCTTATCACCTTTTCCTAACCTATTAATAGAGGCTCTCGCCTCTGTTAAGGGGTTGGTTCCGATTTTCTTATTCTCCGCTGACGTTCTTCTATTTTCTTTCTATTGTTCTTCTTGTGTGCTGCTTCTTCTCTTTTTTTCTTCCTTCTTCTCCGTATTCTCCTTCTTCTTCTTCTTCTTATTATTCTTCTTCTGCTTCTTCTTTTTCTTCTGTTGTTTTCTTTTCTTCTTACAGGAACCGAAGGTAGGGTGGCATTGGCTAAGGAGAGGCTTCTTCACGGTTCAAGTCTTCATCCCTTTTGAAGCCTTTCTCCCATCGAGCATTCAAGCCAAAATAGCCACCAAACAAGATTTTTCTATCTGATCTCCCCCTTATTTGTATTTTTTTCATTAGTTCATGCATGCATCATGTTTCATTATTATATTAATTTTTCTCAACTATCATTGAGATCTCCCCTTTAGTGCATCTCTTGCACTCTTTCCCCATTATATTTTTACATGCATTCATACCTCCTACACCCTCTTTGCATAGGGGTTTAAGGGCCAACACCCTTAAGGTGTGTATTTCATATGTTATCATGCTCACCTTTCTATTATGAACTTGATGCTACACACACATTATTTCTAATCCATATTTTTATTGGTGTTTGTCTTTTTTTTTGCAAGGGTAATTAATTGAAGAACTCTCTTCGTCGGCCGGCCGATTTGAAGAGAAAGGAAGCACTCACATCCCCGCGTTTCAAGAGGTATTTTGCGATCATCTCCCCATATTATTTTCCACTTGAGACCCTCGTGTCTCTGGCGATCACACAAACTCCCCTTGTGCACCTCGTGCATGTTTTTCTCCTATTATTTCATATTTGCTTATTAATTAATTTTCATTTAAGTGGATTTTTAAAGGGATCTACAAATTGGCGATCACGGTGGGACCCTTTGTGTTCTTCTTTCATTACCCCTTTCCCCTTAGGCACCCGCGCGTGCCATCTCCCCTATTTGCACCCTCGGTGCGTCTCCCTTTTGTGCCCCTCGGGCACCCTCCATTGGTTTTACACCCTCCCCTAAGTGATTGGTCAGTTTGTTGATTTTTCTTTAAAATCTCCACCTATTTAAAATTCCTGATGAGCATGCTTATTCTAGTGATTGCCATGATGCTGTGATTGAGTGTTATTACTGCTGGCCGTGAAGGTTTCCTGCAGAAAGTGAATTCACGCCTCTGGAAGAGGCGTTTTTATTGATTTAACGCCCTAACCAAGGGCGTCTTCTAAATATTTTACGCCCTCTGACAGGGCGTTTTCCATCATACTCCCGGGTTCACTGCTTGATATTGCTGCCTGTAAATTCACGCCTTTCCCCAGGGCGTCCTTTTATTGATAGCGCCTCACCCTAAGGCGCGTTCTGTTATTGATTAGCGCCCCACATTAGGGCGTGTCTTTTGATTTGACGCCCGCTGGATACGGCGTCCTTTTATTGATAGCGCCTCACGCTAAGGCGCGTTTTACTCTGCCCCTGGGCCCTCACGTTTATTCACGACAGTCACACCGTCGTGTCTTTTTATTAGCGCCCCCTTCCAGGGCGTGTTTTTACTGTGGGTTTCCAGAACCCTTCTCGTGGGTGAGTTTTCATGCTTATCTTTGTTGATTGATCATTATTGTGCTGTTTGGCCTAATTTCCCCTGTTGCATTCATATTTGCATTTGGTTTGGGAGACCTCCTCTCTCTTCATTAGGATCCACACACCCCCTTGGTGAAGGAACGACCCTCCATTGAGCATTCCGTCTCTTTGGATTGGAAATTCCTAAACCAAGCCTCCATAAGTCCCCGCACCCGTGGATTCCCTCACGGACGCCGGGCAGGTTGTACCCTTTGAAGTCCCGATATAGTTGGCCTAATACGTGGTGAGTGAGAGTTCCTAGTTGGCATTGGAGTTCAACTCATATTGAAACTAGGTTCCTCCCCCCCCTTGTGTGAATCTTTCCAAATTTTATTAAAATTCATTAATTCACCAAGAATTAAACAAATCAAAATCACGGTAACCATTCCAACTTGTGTGCTTCTTTGCAATTATTGAGAACTTTGATTATATAATGGCTTACCATGATAGAAACATGTTCAATTCAATTAATGAGGATGCACAACCTAGCACTTCATATCCTCAATTTCAACATGTTAATCATCATCCTTCTCACCATTCTTTCAAGGGACCACGTCCTCATTCTTATGGTCATGCCCAACCCATGGGCAATGTCCATTCTTATGGTCCCCCTCCTCAAGATCGAGCCACTACTCCCTCGGGATCCTCTCGTCCCAATGATGAGAAGGTCTCCCAGATCATTCATGCATTAGATCATCTTACCCCTCAACAGATCCAAGCCCTTAAGGCTGCCGTTGAGGGTGCATCTCCTTCATCTCTCCCTCCTTCCAATTCTATTCGGGTGGCCCATCACCCATCTCCCTCCAATTCTACACGGGTGGCCCATCACCCACCTCCTCCTTCCAATCATATTCGGGTAGCCCATTACCTATCTCCCCCTATTCATTCTATTCGGGTGGTCCGACACCCGCCTCCTTCTATTCCTCCTCCCTCACGGCCCCGAGGCCCATTTATTCCTTGCAATCCGGCCCGTCCGGTTTCTTTTACGGGTCATCCCGTCAACTCCCCTCCACGGCCTTTTTATGCGGCCCCTCCTCCTTCAAGGCCCTGCCAACCCTCTATTGTTCATGTTACTCCCCTCCAGCAAAACGTCTTGGATAAGATTGCTTCTATGGAGGAACAATTAAAGAGGGTCACCGCTCCTCCTACTCCGGTTAATCCTCTCTATGCGGCTTTGGATGACATTACAAAAATGGAGAGAGAATGGAAAGATAGGATGGACGACTACGGCGTTGATATTCCAAGTGAGCAAGAGCCGGCATTTGAAGAATCTGAGGCAATATACGAGGATGATGAAGCTCCGCAGGCACCCCTTCCGAGTTCCCTTAACTCTCCTCTTTCCCCACTTTCATTCGATGAACCCCCTGCTCAGGAGGAAACCACTCCTAATTCAACCCCTGTTTACGAGACTAGTTGGTGTTATGACGATGGGTCGATATTCCAATCGCCCGCGCCGGCGCCTATTGAGTCTCTTCCCATTTCCACTCCCACTCCTAACATCGCTCGCCCTGTCCGGCATTTCCTACGCACCAAACCTTCACCCATTAATCCTCCACCAATTACACCTCCCCCCATGATGCCATTAGCCTCCACCTCGGCCTCCACTTCCCCAATTTCCCCACCATTACCCTCCATTATGCCTTTAACCCCAAAACCCACTTTGCATATTCCACCATTCAACCCTTTACCCTTACCCGTGGCTAATCCCGAGCAGGATCCACCCCTTTTTGCACCCGAGCCAATCCCAACTGCTTCCGAGCAAAGGGAGAAACTCGACGTGTTTGAACCCCCGCTTACGCTCACCCATTTGCCAACGCCTTCCATTATACCTCCACCATTCATGAAGCCTTCCGCCTCTGCCTCACCTCCCTTTACTACTCGGAAGGGGAGCGCTGCTATAAGTACTTGCGCCAAGGATGATCAAGAGCCGGGCAAGAAGGATTTGGCCGTGGCTATGCCGTTCAAGATACAGGAATTCATTTGCCGGATGCCAATCCGGGTTATTGTACCGAGCACGATTGAAGAGGCTAAGCCGCTGCCCTTGCTCAGAGGAGAATGCCGGGCATTGATGCCATCTAAGGGCCGGGCAGGGCACCCCTTGTCCAAACTTTCCAATCCAGAATTCATTATTCCTTACAAGGGGCGAATGCCCATTTTGCTCAACATTCCATATACACCACATTCAATGGGCAACATGATGCTTCCCGTTCCAACTCTACGACTCCCTCACTTTATTGATCTTCGCTTTCCAAAGGGGTTGTCATTTATTGAAGCTTCCTTTATTGGGCCAATCGGCCGTACATGTTCACTGCCATGGAGGGGCAGTTACCTTAATGCTAAGGGGCCATCCCTTATTTGCTCCACTTTCTATTCATCCATCTCTATCACTTTTTCTTCATGGGCCATTCCCAGGGTTAGGAGGAGGATCACATCCTCTCGCCCTTCACATTCTTCATATTCTTTGCATTTCATGCATTCATCGCATCCATCCCATTACATGCATTTGCACCTCCTGCTTCCCGGGTTTCCAAACCCGTATCTTCCTCACCTTCCGGCACCGCCGGATATTCCGCATTTCCCATCTTATTCATATTCATCCTTTTATCCACTCCCCTTGGGGCATTGCGTCCCCCTTCCTGCCATTTCCCTGGAACCTCCAGGAATTTTATCCCTCCTCTTTGGGCATCTCGCCCTTTCTGATTCTATTCCTCCGGAACCTCCGGACTTTCTCCCAGGGCATCGCGCCCCTTTCCACCTTATTCCTCCGGAACCTCCGGATTTTCCCTTTGGGCACGACGCCTCTCTCCACCTTCTTTATTTGCTTCCTCCGGAACCTCCGGACCTTCCCCTCGGGCATCACGCCCCTTTCCACCTCATTTCTCCGGAACCTCCGGACCTTTCTCTCGGGCACGACGCCCCTTTCCATCTTCTCCTTACTGATTTCATCTCTCCGGAACCTCCGGATTCTCCACCTTATTGTCTCCATCTTTTCCCCGGGCATCGCGCCCCTTTCTATTTACTTCCTCCGGAACCTCCGGACTTTCCCCTCGGGCATCACGCCCCTTTTCATTCTCCTCCTCCAGAACCTCCGGACTTTTCCCTCGGGCACAACGCCCCTTTCCACCTTCTCCTTCCTGATTTTATTCCTCCGGAACCTCCGGATTCTCCGTCTTATTCTCTCTATCATCTCCCAGGGCATCGCGACCCTCCTGATTTCATTCCTCCGGAACCTCCAGACCTTCCATATTTCCTTCAATTCATCTTTTTGCTCCTCCGGGACTCCATATCTTTTATTCTCTTCTTCCTTTTCCGTCATCTTTTTCATCATCTTTTTCCCTATTTCTCCCCAGGGCATCGCATCCCTTCTTTCAATATTCCTCCGGAGCCTCCGGGTTCCTCCTATCATGATTCTTCTCCTTTACCTCCGGACCCTCCGGATCCACCTCTTTCCATCTACCAATTTCTTCTTCTAATTCCTCCTAATTCTGGGTCCGACCCAACTTCTTCCACATCCACTGCTTTGGGCATCTGCCCTTTCTCCCATTGCTTTCGAGGCTTTAGTCCTCACCCCTCTTCTTGATTCTCCTCTCCTTCTGTAGATTGTTCCATGTGATCAGGGTTTCCACACCTTAGCAAGGGAGTTCTAGCCCTCGCCTCTTTTCCTTTTTTCCTTATTCGTCTGAGTCTGGTCTTGGCACCACTCCCTCTTGTTAAGCCACTTTCAAATCCTTTGCTTCCAATTCTTTTGACTGCCAAAGAGGACAAATCTCATGATGATCAAGATCGCTTCTCACGGCAGCTGCTTCTACAAAGGTCGCAAGGTAACATATTGGCGTAAGTATGCATTTTGATGATATCATTTTCTCATTACTTCACGCATGATTTTCAAAATCAAGTGCTTCTTAACGAGATTAAGAGTTGTGTTTTAGACCTTTATCTTAGGCTTTTGTTTAATTACATCATTTTCAAAAAGAGTCTTTAGGCTTACTTTTGCATCACTCTTGGTTAATAAGAACCCGCACTGGGAATTCAACCTTCTCTCCCCGCTTGTTAAAAGTAACCCTTAGCTGGGCATTCCACACACTTCACGGCGTCCTTAGCCGGCTCCTTTGGTTAAAATACCGTTGCTACCTTGGCCATGCCATGAGTATTTCTGAAAGTCTTTTCTCTTCTTCACTCGGCCGCATGCAGGGGCAAGAGGTTGATGGATGAGATGACCAACCTCGGTAATCCCCAATACGAGAGGAGTCTCAAATAGGGGCAGTCTTGACCCAAAATCAATATGAGTTTTTATATGAGCTTCATTATACATCTAGCCAAAAGGGCTATTATGAAAATCAAATCAACATTTTGATACAAAAGTATGAATTATGGCATGTCAAGAGGGCAAAGTCCCCGCAGGGAAAACCCTGGTCGTATGCATGTCAAGGGTCTGAAAAGCAAAGGCACAAAGCCCCGGCACAACAGACTACCTCTTTGAAGGGAACACCTTGGAAGGAATTCAAGTCCCGATATCTCCCATCCTGCACAAAGTTTATCCCCAATTATTCTTCTCTTCTCCCTCCAAGACCGAATGTTTCTCGGGTATGGCCTTGGTAGGGGCACCGTTAATCAAAGACGGTCGGTTATAGGATGCCGCTTTCAATGCACGTCCAGCTCTGGGCAGTTTTTAGCGAAAAGGGAAGGAACAAGGACCCCTAGCCAGTGGTTCAGAACACCCTTTGATGCTGCATTAACAATATTTCCAAAATTCCACAAAAATTTGAATATTTCCAAAATCTCCACAAAACATTTGAATATTTCCAAAATCTCCACAAAAATTTGAATATTTCCAAAATCTCCACAAAACATTTGAATATTTCCAAAAATCTCCACAAAAAATTTGAATATTTCCAAAATTCCACAAAAATTTGAATATTTTCAAAATCTCCACAAAAATTTGAATATTTCCAAAATTCTACAAAAATTTGAATATTTCCAAAATCTCATAAAAAATTTACATATTTCCAAAATCCAAAAAAATTTTGCATTGTATTTTCTGATGGTGTTTTGCAGGAATAACTTTCCAAGGACCAGGAGCACGGGATGAGTCCTCTCTCCACTCATTGCTATCAATCTATTGATTCTTTCCCGATATTTTCATGACATGCCACCCTGGGCATTTTTGATTATCATCTCCCTATATCATTTTGATTGTTATATCTCCTGATTATCTCTTGAATATCATTCTGATTATTCATCTCCAAATCTTTCAATCAACTCCTGCTGATTCACTTGATCACTTTGCCAAGGGGCATTATCATTCCCTGATTACTCTGCCGATGGGCATTATATCAGATCTTGATTATTTAACTCCAAAACTTGATTAGCCAGATTGTCATCCTCATGACAAACAACAAACAATGATGATTTGCAATACCATGATTTAATTTGTGCTATTCATGCCATATACATGCTATGATTGATGCTTTAATGATTGTTATGCTTAAATGCCTCATTCATTGCTTGTTATCTTTTATATCTTGGCTGATGAATTTTTGAGCGCAGGATAAGAAGCTCTTGGTCCCGCCGATTGGGCATCATCATCAAAGTCCCACGGTGCTTGCAGCTCATTTCTCAGTTCCCATGCTTATTGATATCACCATCTCCCTGTATGCATTCTACTATATGTTATTACGCTATTAGATTATATCAAGGACCTTGTGGCTTTGGCAAAACTGGAATTTGAGTTCCCCTTCATCAAAAACAATGACGATTCCAGAGGAGTCTTAGTCACACGGATAGGCCGTTGAGCCGTCCAAGACTGGGGACGATGGTTCCCTCTTTGCGAGTTGGTGCGCGGATAAACGGGCTTCGGCTTAGTATCAGCTCGCAGAATCGGTTTCTTGACCCAGTCTTGGCAGTTTAACAATATTATCCTTGATTATTCTATATTTTCATTTGATTTATTTTTCCCTTTAAACCCAGCATGCATTCATGTAGGACTTTGAATCAATTGTTGAAAAATCATTCTGATAAGCTGGTGCTGAGAGTTGAATTGATCTAAATTTTTCCCGATATGAGATATTCATTGCTGAATTGTGTCTTTAGTTCGTTTTGTCGCCGTTTTGGGTCATTCTCTCGAAAGCTCCTTGTTTGGATTTTTATCATCTTATTTTTATCTCCTTTCCTTTGATCCACCTTGGCTGCAGCACGTCCACTGGCTGGTAACCGCTCCCCAATGGTGAAACTTGCAGGTTTGTGACCTGAGGTACTTCCACCGCGTTGGAAGTTGATCATTTTATTTTTATCTCCTTCGTGCACCGCGTGCGCATCTCCCCTTTTATCCAAACATTGTTGATTTCCTTGGATTTCCTGAGATTTGCTTCATCTCGTGCTTTTGATTTGATTCTCATCAAGTGATGTTGATTGCGTGTCTCATCACACCTTGACATCTACTTTTCAGTTTGCTCTGCTCCCTTGCAAAGCAGACGCCAAGGCGGGGCAGCTGTAGACACGCCAAAATTGACATTATTTTGAGTATATTTCATATCGCTCTGCGATGCCCCATTTGACCCTCAAATCAGCTTATTTGAGTGGTTTTTCCCACTTTTCTTGAATTTCTCCTATTTTTCCCTCATTTCTTATTTTTCTGGGCATTTATCTCTATTTTCTGAATTCACGCCCTCGTCAGAGGCGTTTTTTTTGAAACACGACCTGGTCTAGGGCGTTTCTTCCCATTTTATCTATTTCTCCCCCATTTTATCTATTTTATGAATTTTCTGAATTTACGACCTGGGTAAGGGCGTGTTTTCTTAAAACATGACTTAATCTAGGGCGTTTCTTAAAGAAAGGACGACCTCACCTGAGGGCGTTAATTCTTTTGGTTTTGACCGACTTCCCCATTTGAGCTCTTGAAATTAACGCCCTTCCCAGGGGCGTGTTTTTGAAACACGGCTTTGACAGAGGCGTGTTTTTCATGTTTCAAATATGGGGAGTTTTCATTTCTAAAAATTTGGTCTTGAGAAACGCCCTTGTGCAGGGCGTGTTTTTGAGAAACGCCCTAGGGTAGGTCGTCAATTCTTAAATTAACGCCCTGACCTAAGGCGTGTTTCACCTTCTGGCTTCGCAGCCCTTTCCCCAGAGAGTCCTTGCCTCGTTAGACTCCTCCTCTATTTGGGCCCTTGCTGTTCTTATCCATTCCTCCTTTAATCTCTTCCCTTCTTATCACCTTTTCCTAACCTATTAATAGAGGCTCTCGCCTCTGTTAAGGGGTTGGTTCCGATTTTCTTATTCTCCGCTGACGTTCTTCTATTTTCTTTCTATTGTTCTTCTTGTGTGCTGCTTCTTCTCTTTTTTTCTTCCTTCTTCTCCGTATTCTCCTTCTTCTTCTTCTTCTTATTATTCTTCTTCTGCTTCTTCTTTTTCTTCTGTTGTTTTCTTTTCTTCTTACAGGAACCGAAGGTAGGGTGGCATTGGCTAAGGAGAGGCTTCTTCACGGTTCAAGTCTTCATCCCTTTTGAAGCCTTTCTCCCATCGAGCATTCAAGCCAAAATAGCCACCAAACAAGATTTTTCTATCTGATCTCCCCCTTATTTGTATTTTTTTCATTAGTTCATGCATGCATCATGTTTCATTATTATATTAATTTTTCTCAACTATCATTGAGATCTCCCCTTTAGTGCATCTCTTGCACTCTTTCCCCATTATATTTTTACATGCATTCATACCTCCTACACCCTCTTTGCATAGGGGTTTAAGGGCCAACACCCTTAAGGTGTGTATTTCATATGTTATCATGCTCACCTTTCTATTATGAACTTGATGCTACACACACATTATTTCTAATCCATATTTTTATTGGTGTTTGTCTTTTTTTTTGCAAGGGTAATTAATTGAAGAACTCTCTTCGTCGGCCGGCCGATTTGAAGAGAAAGGAAGCACTCACATCCCCGCGTTTCAAGAGGTATTTTGCGATCATCTCCCCATATTATTTTCCACTTGAGACCCTCGTGTCTCTGGCGATCACACAAACTCCCCTTGTGCACCTCGTGCATGTTTTTCTCCTATTATTTCATATTTGCTTATTAATTAATTTTCATTTAAGTGGATTTTTAAAGGGATCTACAATCGAGCCACGGTCTTAGCCCCGACTCTTGGTCGCAATGTAACCATGGACTTGGCTGATCCACAGCATTAACCCCGATCCTTTCTTGTCCCAGTACCAAAAATTCACACCAGCAACAACACTAGTAAAGATACATACAATTTGAACACAAAAATAATCCTCGCAACGATGAACTTTTCATATAAGCAAAAACATTACAAAATGGGTCTAGTTTGCTTATTCAGAAAACATTTTCACTCATTCGGAACCACTTGAATATAGGAGAAAGGTAGATCACTCAGGCCGAGCCTTGAGTCAATCCTAAAAACATTTAGAGCCATCCTCGGCCAACCCCAAATGCTCTATGAAGTCATCCTTGAAAGCTGTCTCTATCACCTACCTTCCCAAATGCATACATCCATCCTCTATAGTGAGGTACCACTGGTTTTACAATGCTACATGCTATCTAGCCTCCCCTTTTTCATCGAGAAATGTTGTAATTACAAAACCTCCTGTCTGCTTATCTAGGGAGACCAATGAAATAACTCTTCAAGACAGATGAAGTTGAGGATGCAGATCCATTAAGACTGTCAATGGGCTCGGCTCGAGTGGAGTTTAGGTCGACCCAGCCTGGGCCTAACTCATCAATTTTAAAACCTGACGCCAGCTTAGGCCTGGGGTATTGACTTTTTCAAAAGCCCAACTTCGGCTTGGCTAGACCTGACAAATTAAATAGAAAAAATAAAAATACATATAAGAATATAAAACTTACAATCTCACTAAATTAAGTAGAGTTTTAAATCATAATTTGTTTAGAAAAAGAGTTTTTAATTTTCAAATTAAATAAAATAAGATATTTTAAATTTTAATTAAATAAAATAAAAAATTAAGGGTCGGGACTGGCCGACATGTGGGTTGAATTCAAAGCCCGTGTTTGGCCCGTGGGCTTAGTCGAGCTGGACTTTTAGGGGGGGCTAACGACCCCCAGACTGAAAAGGATTTGGTAGCTCGACTCGAAATCGGACCATGTCCAGGGGACCATTGAACTTGCCCGACCCATTGACAGCCCTAGGATCCATGAAGGACACTGATGGATTCTTTGTCCAATAAAGGTCCTCAACATTTCGTCTCCATACTTCAGAAGAGGAAGGCATAAGCAACGACCTCACATTACTCTATACATCCTCAAGAGAACCTCCCTTGTTATGTAGCCTCTTAGCCCTTCTCCACAGGCTTTCTCCCCGATAACTTTGGTCCTTATCTGCCTCCATGGAACTGGAACGTCGACCTTTTATTCTAGTGACAACGGCTAGCTCAAGCCGAGGACAAGCCACTTTCCTCCACCTCCTCTCTTCACTGATCACGGAAGTAGGGAATGAACCTGAGGACATCCTGCTCACCAAGAGCCTCTATGACACCTCTCTGGGTCCTCATTGGACAAGCACAACCGCTCCCACCGAACCTTCCACTGAGCTTCCCCGCACAAGAGCACATTTCACTCCAAAGTGTAAATAGTGTGACCTCTGACTTTCTGTTATATAGCTGCTGGCCACGACACCAGTGCACGACTTGACGATAGAACAGTCACAATGAAAAGGGCCCCTTGGAACTCACAATAACCATTGCCCATTGATGGCCCGACCCGCATACAAGCTATGTGTCATCCATCGCACCGTCGCTTGAGGGGCAAAATTTGGGCTCTTCATATAAACCATCAAGCCTTGATACGTGGCACATCTTGCCATGCCTAGCACCTTCCGCCCCATTTTTAACTTCAACTGCATTAATAACAAAGCCAACATTAGGTAGTTATGCGCATACGGCCCGATCTCAGGCAGCCTGACAGCACGAGCTGCTGCCAACTTCACACGTCACCTAGCTTTGTGCTCGCATAGCCTCGCACGTCCCATTCTGGCAGCCCACATTAGCGGCATGACGTGGCATCCAAGCCTGGACAACTCTACGGTCGAACTGCCATAATACAACCTCATGTATGGCCAATCCTAGACCATGCCTCAGTCACCTCTACATAGGTGACATTAAACTCAGCCGCACAACGACCTTGTCTCAATCACCTCTACACGAGTAACTTTAAACTCAACCGTACAGTAGCCTTGGCTCAGTCACCTCTAGATGCGTGACCTTAAATTCGACCGCACAGTGACCTAACTTCGGCCATCGCTCTCTATACATAACCTCAAGTGTGACCAAGTGATGGCCTTAGCCTCGAGCACCCTGTCGTGGGACCTCGACATAGCCTCAAGTGTAGCCTGTCAATCGGCCTTAGCCTTGGCCTTAGCACAATTTCATTTTTTGACTCAGCCAACTGATGGCCTCAGCCACATACGCCACTTCACACTCTTGGCCGAACAATGACCATAGCTTTGAGAACCTTCCATATTATACCCTTAGACCCAGTCTACCTATAGCCTTAGCCTCGGCTATCTCTCAACATTATAAATGCAATGCGAGTGTGGCACACTAACGAATCACCCTATGCACGTTACCCACTACCTTCCTAATTTAAGTCCAAACCTAATTAGGTGACAAGGGCTAATCCCAACGGGGTCAAATTCGACACAACCTTTCTTTCGTTATCGCTTTGGACCTCTCCCTTGATCTCACTTGCCTTCGTAACCGCTTGAACTCTCTCCGTTTTCACAACTAAGTCAAGTCTATCCTAGACCTAGCTCTTATTCTGCCCACGATCCTGACTAAGGCGAAACACCCAGAGACACATCTTTGGCCACTGAGACCTATAAAAATACAAGGTACAAAACTATTGCTCCTACTCTCGAGTTATTTTTTCTCCATCAAATGCTGACTTAAACATCAAAAAATTCTTCTAAGACACCCTCACTCTCGTCAAAACTTCTTTTGTGCAGTAGAACGCTCGACCTTGCTACCTAATCGCGCTGATAAAGCCCCTCTACATCAACATCATTCTGCCAAGGGTAACCTAACATCAAGAAGTCAGATCCACGTTCTACTCTAATGAAAGTTCCGCTCGCAGCTTCTCGTTCGTTTTCCCCTTCATAGACTCTTTAAGTGTTACCCAACAACTAAAATAGCACCTCAAAGAGTATCTTCCTTCTGAACAATCAATAAACATTAAGCATGGACAGATACTTATTTGTTGCAAAAGGATAAAAGAACGGATTTATAGATAAATGGCGCAAAAGGCCGTTTGTACAGCGTTGGAATTGAGACATCTGAATGGTGGCCCCGTGTGACACGGCAAAAACTACAAAACAGTGCCTCTCCCCTTCCCTCCCCACTTCCCTCAGTACGTGTATGTACACAATGTATGTATGTATATATATGTGGAACCCTTCATGCGTGCCTACTGTGTATATGTACATGGGCGAAAACGCTTCTAAACATCAACACTGTCACCTCCATTGACAAATGACCCCGAGCAAGTGCCATGGTGCTCGAAGCTGGAGTCACTATGTACAAGAATGCGCATGGTTGACTAGACACGATTTCATATACAGAATCATGTCATCTCTTCTTCTTGCTGTCTTCTGGTTTGACGAGCTTAACTGGAGCTGCTGGTATGCGGACCCACCATTCTCTCATTCTCCTGGCAAACTTTTCGCTGCTGTATTTCCTCAATGGCATCTCTCTCGTGTATGCCTCTAGGAGCATCAAGACGACCAGATGCTTGAAAGGGATAATGACAAAGACAGCACTGACGGCAATCAGAACGACCGCAACATTTTTCGTTGTCTGGAACAATGACAAACGCGGACAAATCATTCTCTAATAAAAAGGTTACTTTTGTTGGCAGTGGATTTAAATAGTAAAAAGATCTTTGTGTGGCAATACCAACATCAGCGCCTAAAACAGAACTCAGGCTGAATTAGATAAGATATTTAAACACAAACGTAAATCACAGATGAACATCAGATACACAAAAGAATATAATGTAATACACCAGCTCTCTAAGATTTCAACTTGACATTTAGTTTTTCATTCTTACTATGTACCGACAGACAGCATCAAGGGTAGCACGATCGACTAGGATCTTCTGGTCACTTAGTAGGGCTGCTAGTCTTACCTTTTTACCCGAGATACCTGTTGGAAAGGAGGAAAAAAGGATGCCATACTTGATTTCACCCATTATCTTCTTATCGGTATGAGCCTGAGAATGTCGGTGCAATGTTTGTTTTACTAGGTCTCATTTGGGACAGCTATCATGTCCCTTTCGGGTATGTTCGGGTTAGACACATACCACACCCGTTTGACACCTGCTCACTAGCATCAGAACTTTCCCGGGCAGAAACAGCATGATCAACACTGGATACTCAGAATCAGACCTTAACTTCTACCGCCACTGGGAGTACCTCAACTTATTGAGTACCTCAACTTATTGTCCATGATGAATGGATACAATAGCAATGGCAGAGGGAGAAATTTTTTTCCATGGGGGACCATTGAAAAGAGTTTTGCAGGGAGTTTGAGGGTCACTGAAAAAGATCTTATATATAACCCTACAGTTTTGCAAGAGCCTTCGGTTGGGGGGGGTGGGGGGAGGAAGGGGGATGGCCAGCACTAGTGCCCCGTGGCTCCATCACTGCACAATAGGAAGTCGCCATTTGGCAATTTGTTCCCCAGTCAATACTTCTTGGCTTTCAGCAGATGTAATCACCGCCCACGTATAAGATAATTACCAACAATGCTGTGTGATATCAGTTAATTAGGTTCCTCAATTAAATTAAAGTTGCGCAATCAAGAATATTAACATTTATCAAAATTATGGTAGATTCCGATCTATATTAATGAGAAAATAATCACTAAAGGTAAATCTTCAGCATCTCTGCTCCATGCAACAATGTTTCTTTAGAGACTTGTCCTCTACCTCTGAAATATATTTTGCATACAAATTGAAGAATGCGAGCATAGCTGGTTATGAGTATGGGCGGATTTCCATGTCCATCCATCCTTTCTTTCGTCTGGATGATGATGTACTACCAATTGATTCAGTAAAACAAACAACAATGCAAGTGTGGTGTCTGAAACCCAATCCTCCCCCCAATGGCGAGCTGGATCAGGATCAGCCTACCATGTGCTGGTCAATCAAAAAAAAGAAAGCTAATCCCTGGATTGGCTTGTTTTTTAATTTTTAAAAATTAATAAAAAATAAGGAAATTTCAGGGAAGGAAATCAGAAAAGAAAACC
Organism: Amorphophallus konjac; assembly: GCA_022559845.1. NCBI lineage: Eukaryota > Viridiplantae > Streptophyta > Magnoliopsida > Alismatales > Araceae > Amorphophallus > Amorphophallus konjac. Next base: position 344,599,261 of record CM040124.1, read on the forward strand.
AGAAAAATAGGAAAAATTGAACATGGAACAATAACATTTATATCCTTTTTTGAGGGTGGGCTGTGTGAGCGCCTTAGTTCACAAACCCAGATCTTGGTTCAAAGGTTGGCTCGGGTTGAATCTGTCCAGGATCGACTGATCTTGGTCGATTCTCGGCATATTCTGCAGGATTTTCCTTATATTTTTTTCCTTCACATTTTCAGGACAGGAACCCGCCTACCCTGTCCCCTGCCACCTACCACATGCCTCGACCCTAAATTCAGTGCTCAAACAAAAACCCAAATATGGTTCCATGGGTTTCTGAGAAACCAATTTAAATTTATCACATGATGATATAAAGTCTATGGATGTGCATTTTCCACTAAAACATGTAAGTGACAAAATCAAGGCCATAAGCAGGTATATCATCAATTCCAGAATATGCATGCATATCAGAATCAATCAGTCAATTAATCAATTCATCATTTATGCCTTTAGGGAAAATCAACCAGCACCCTTTCTGTGGTTTTTTTGGAAAACTATTGAGACAATGGATGTGTGAGGGAAGCTCATGTACATCAGCGAAGTCCTAATTTAAGAGTTCATTGATGAAGGTTGCAGAGCTTGAACTTAGTGTGCCAATTACATAGATTTGCATGCTACACACAAAAAAGGGGTATTGGAGGCATCATACACTATGGAAGCAACATTAAGCACAATGCAACGTGTTGAGGCTGCTTCAGATTTGGTTCAAAGCAAGTGGTGTGGCACAAGTTTGGGACTACAGAATTATTTGAAGAATAGAAGGGAAGGTTATGCTCCAAACAATGCTCTGAGCTTGAGATAAATGTAAATATCCGAACTCATAAAGACCTTATGCTCAAAGGACCATACCTCTGGAGCAGCAGCAAGCAAAATTGCTCTTAGCTTGAGAAGTATTATATTCACTGCCTGTACAAGTGTTTCCCCCCGGGAAATTGCCTCCTGAAAAGTCAGAAGCTGCTCGACAGCGTTCTTATTAGGGGGAGTTGTAATTCTGAAAGCTTCCAATGGATTCTCTTTCCTGTCGTGCCTGTGCCAGAGCATAAGGATTGCAAGACAAATGAATGTACACGGCAATATGTACTTGGTCCAACCCCTGAAATCCATAACATCGCCATTGCATCAGATCTCATTCTCCGACCTTCATCCTTACAGACAGGAAAGATATAAAGTGAAACAAGGCTATAATAACATATTTTGATGTTCCTTTTTTTTTGGGGGGGGGGGGTGGATATCATAACTGGAGAATTGCATAAAGAACATGTCCACATGTTAGTTGGTATAAACGAGTGAAAAAATAATGCTCGTTGCTGATGGACGAAATGATTAACGGTAGCAATTGACTTCCAGATGTTTGCTAACCAAAAGAAACTGCAAAAGTCAACTGTGATTTGGATCCTCAGTCCATGAAGTACAAAGCATGGTAGTAAATCCAAATCTATTCATGTTATTATTGTCATAGCTTGAAATAATGGGGGCAAGCGAAAAGAGAAAAAGCTTAGACACACACACACACAGAGAGAGAGAGAGACCATGTTATGGGGAATCGATGCAAGCAACCAACATGTCAATTTACGAAAGTGATCTCATTACAAGAAGCATGAGATCTAAAGGTTTGGAGTGCAAGGGTGAAAAAAAGTAACTGAAAGAGACACGTTTCTAACATACTCTTTCAATAGAAAGGGTAATATTATGGCAAGATGGAAGCCCTTCAAAACCGAAAGAAGACTTTGCTAAGAGACAAAGGGCTTGAGTTCCATTTTTTTATTAATTTCATCTCAGAAACTAAAGATACCCAAACTTCCTGTAAGTCACATTACATCCTTTCCAAAAATCTGAGAATGTAACATTTATTTTCCTTTTAACAGCTTCCAGGCCAACGTAACCCCTTGATTCTACTCCAGAGAAATGTAAGGACCCAAATAAACTAACACTCAAGCTTCAACATGCATGTGAGCTGATCTTTTGATAAGTCCCTTGATGTTTTTCTCTCTCTATCCGGTTTCTAGAGAGAGAAGCTCTGGGGTTTGGGGCATGTCACAGCCACCGGCGTTCACGTTGTGGCCAAACCGCATCCCTCTGGAGAGCGGCAGGGGTGTCCCCCAGCTGGCCACCCACAACGACCGAGGGGATGGTTTTTCGTTGGAGTGTCTTCTCGCCACTGGTCGGCCGCCAACCTGCCTCAGCTGCAGGAAAAGGGGGCACATCAGGAGGTCCTGCACGAAGGGAGTTCCGCCTCCCGCTGGGTCTCAAGTAGCTCGGGGTAGTTCCTGTCGCTACCAATCCTTTGCTGAGGTGGTGAAGGGGAAACCGGCTTCGGAGCAGAAGGGGTCGGTGTACAAGCAATGGCCGGACGCAGGGGCCTTCTGTTAGTGTTGGTGTGCTACAGGCCAATTTCGGGTCGGGTAGGCCCAATAGTTGTACGATCTTGTTCATTAATAAAGTGGTGTTTGAGCGTAAATATGCGATTGTGTTACTTTACGTTGTCCCTAGGATATGTGGTTATAAAGTCAGCTCGAGATGGGATCTCGAACATGAGATTGACTTTACATGTACACATACCTTAAACTGTTCCTGGTTGGAGGGTAATCACTCGGGAACTTTGATTACCTATTAAACCAGTACACATGATGTGTCAGTGACCAGTCTCATGGTCATTGGTGCGGGGCACCAACACATATGTGTAGGTGTATGTCCTTGGAGGATGTGCACTGAACTGATCCGCTATTGGATCTTCAGATGGTTGATTATACCTTATGTCAACTGAAGATCCAACGGTCACAGTAGCATCATTGGTCCTTTGACCTGAGACATTGATCGGATCTTACACGAGGACTGGAATGGTTTAATTACTTAGCTAAGTGACTTTAACCATAAGTCATGAGTTGCCGAGTCATTAACCACTCCAGGATACGTGTGAAGATCATCAATGGTCAAGAAGGGATCGCTCACTGTCGGGTATATATCAGACAGTTAATGGGTCATGACATTGACGCTCCGTTAAATTCCTGGCCAGGGTCGTATGAGTTCGTTTAGGACGGATGTCATACACTTTAAGGAGGTCATAGTCAAATGGCACGATCATGGGGTTTGACAGAAACCGTACCCTCGATCGTACCAGACTCATAGAATGAGCGAGGGATTATATCGATGCGGTAACTGTGGACTTACAGGTACCAGACAGGCTGGTTTAAACCCGGGGTCCTCTAGGATCACGCGGATTTGCTTGACCCAACGTGATCAAAGTTTCGGAATAAATTAAACTATTGTTCGGCTCTAGTAGAAGCGGAGAATACGTTTAATTTACTTCTAATTGAGAATTAGAAGTTAATGGACCTTAAACTAGAGTGACTGTGGGCCTAGAGGATCACACACAATGGATTCTTGGGTGACGGATTATTGTTATACAAGTGTATGTATTAATTCCTTTTAATTCCTTTTGAAAAGGAGTGTAAATGGAGCTTAATACATATGTATAATAGTGGATAGGACATATATACAGTTTCGGTCTTTTAGAACCCTTTTCTAATAAACCTAAACTCTATATATAGCCACCTACGTGATGCTCTTTCGAGCCTTCACTTCTTCCAACCTCTTAAGCTTAAGCAAGCACATAAGCTTAAGAGGAGGATTAGCCCCCCCCCTTTTCTCCCCTTTGCTCTCTCTCTCTCCAGAAGGTGATAGAGTCGGGGAAAGTTGCGCCGGGGAGGTACCGTCGCTGCGCAAGAGTCCGTGTGGATCTGCTCTAGAGGCCGTACAGCTGTGCGGCTCGGTTTCTCTGCATCGGGCTTAGCGGACAGCGTCGTTCCGCGCAAGGTGAAACACGCAACCCGTAATTAGGGTCTTAGAAACACCGATTAGAGCACAGATTAAGCTTTCCATAACACCGGGATCGGGCAAATGAAATTTTTGTTATCCGCTGCGTCGCCCGTAGGTGCTGTGCGAAACCTTACACCTTCCTGGTGGAGCTCCAACAACGTCAGATCGCTTGGCTGAGACACTACCTGTGTGTGTCTCTGTTGGAAGGCTCTGTTACAGCTGAGGTAGTCAGGAGGAGGCTTGAGGAGTGCACCGAAGGATGCTGGGAGGTCGCTCAGGTGTCCATGACGAGCTTCTTGACGGCTGGGCAGGAAGAAGAGGTGGTGGGTAGTCTGACTGAAACAGGCTTCCTTAAAACAGGTGATACCCTTCTCAAGCTCTAGAGGTGGTCGAACTTCAGGGGGACCTTCCCCAATCCAACGATGAGAAGGGTCCATGTTATCCTGGAAGGTGTCCCATTGACCCTCTGTGATGAGGAGGGAGTGTCCTTCCTAGTACGTAGCTTTGGGCGTGTGGAAGGAGGAAGGTTGGGGTTCTCTCCAATGGGATCACAGACGGCAGTCGTGGTAGTCATCCAGGTGGCCAGTCTGGTGGGGATTCCGACTGTCATCACTGTCAATCTAGCGAAGGAAACTTTTGTTGTTCGACTGTGGGTGAAGGAGGAGTTGATGGCTGCGCCGCCGCTGGCCTTAGGGCAACAAGGTGTGTGTCACAAGGAAGAAGATGTGCGTACGAGCCGATCTCAGGCGGGCTTTTCAAATTTGAACCGCGGACAGCCCTGCAGCAAACCGGGATCGTCACGAGGGCCATTTCGCCGAGTCGGGGCTCCTGGGCCGGGTGCTGCTTAGAGCGGGTCGAGAGGTAATCCAGTCAGCACTCATGGTTCGGATATCGGCCACAGTGTAGCGGGTAGCCTTCGCGGGTCTGTCTCGGAGACTTGGAACTTACCCGCCTCCGCTAAAAGCCCGGTTAGTGGGTCTTCACGGCCCGATCAGAGGCGTTGTCCCTGTCCGCTTTTGCCCTCGCTTCTCAGGTTTTCTGAGCCTCGGTCTCCGCCGGTGCAGGGGCTTGTTCCGGCCCCTATTCCCCCTCTGTTGTCGGCCAGTAGGTCCCTTTCGTCGCAGGCCTCGCCTCTGGCCCTGCCTTGGCGGGGAGCTGTAGTGTTGAGTCATTCACCAGCAGTTCTCTGGAGGGGGACCGCAAGGTCTCTGTGCTCCTGCAGCTATCAAGGACCGCAAGAAGAAGGTGTCCGAGTCTTTGTCGGATGTTGAGGATGTTGCACGGGAGGCCCAGCCTGAACTACATTCGCCTGCGGCTATGGGGTGCCTTCAGCAGAGGAGGTTTGTCTCCTTGCCTGACCTCAAGAGGTCCATCCCGCCTCCAGCTACTCAGGTCCTGGGCTCTCCCCAGAAGGTCAGACAACAGGTACCTCTGGTGACAGGCATGGCAAAAGCTGCAAAATGGATGATGGAGTCATTTGAGGAGGAGCAGACCTCCCTTATGCTCGTGCCTTGGGAGACAGTAGATGCAGACCAGGAGGCTCAGATTGATGGGATAAAGCTTCTGCTGGAGGATAAGGAGTTGATCCCGGCATTACAGGGAGGGGGGAGAAGGGCTGCAACATCAAGGGGAGGAGCTGACTGATAGTAGCATTTTGGGGAGAGAGGAGATCAGGGAACTAGTTAGGTGGTTGAAAAAATTACAGGAGATAGCAAGAAAGGTGGGCATCACATTTCCTGGTGTGGAGAAAGAATTTAGAGGGGAATTCTCTAAAATTAAAAACAATTTGTGTGGGAGAATTCTGCAGGGGAAGATAGCTCAAATGAGGGAGGAGGGGAATGGTGAGGAAGAGAGGGAGGAGAGTGACGTCCAACCTTCATTATGAGGATAGTCTCTTAGAGTGAGGGGATTAGGAGGGGGAGATAAGAAGAGGGTGGTGAAAGAGCATATCAGGAGATGTAAGATAAACATTTTGTGTATCAAAGAATCCAAGCATAAAGGAGACGGGGAGTTGATTATGAGAGAGATTGGAAGTGGTAGACTTCCCAAGGGGTGGCTACCCCGGCGGAAGGTAGGTCCGAGGGTTATCATGATCCTCTAAAATCCTTTTAAAGTTGAAGAGGTGGAGCAAGACAGGCTAATCAGCAAGTGGGCTATCTCCCTACATTTCCGTAATGTAAAGGATGGCTTCGCGTAGGATTTCACGGGGGGTATACGGCCCTCAAAATAAGGAGGAGAAGTGACTTCTATGGGAAGACCTAGTGCAGCACCACCATACTTCGGGACGCCCTTGGTGTGTAGGAGGGCATTTCAATGCGGTGATAGCCCCCTAGGAAAGGACATGGGATTATGCTCATATAAGGGAAATGGATGATTTCACCAATTTTATCGAGGAAATAGTTTTAGTATACATTGGCATGGCTAATGGATAGTACAGTTGGTCCAATCTGAGAGCAAATCCCTCATGTTCTAAGTTGGACAAGTTTCTATTTTTTGTTGATTGGATCACTATCCTCATGTGTAGATGTAGTCTTTGGCTAGAGCTATCTCGGACCACAAACCCCTCCTTTTGAAGACTAGCCGTTCTTATTGTAGGAGATTCAGCTTCAGACTTAAGAGCTTCTAGTTCAGGGAGGCAAATTTTATGGAGACAATCAAGAGAGCATGGAGTGTTCAGTGTATGGGCACGTCAGCCATGGCTACTCTAGTTCAGAAGGTGAGGCACATGGCTCTGACTCTCAAGACCTAGGGGGTAGACAAAATCCTCCCAAGAAGGGCAGCTAAGGATAGAATTCTATAACAGATTGAGAGCCTTGATATCTTAGAGGAGACATGACTGATGGATGATGCTAACAAGAGGCTCAGGGAGTCTCTTAGGATAGAATTTGAGGAGATTCTCACCAGGGAGGAGATCTACTAGAGGCAGAGGTTGAGGGACAAATGGATTAGAGAAGGTGACAGGAACACTATTTACTTTCAACGCATTGCTTCAGGGAGAAGGAGAGTCAACACCATTACTTTCGGGTGGGAGACCACTCCTTCTCCATTGATGAGGACATCAAGGGCCATGTCAAAGATTTCTACTCTAGACAGCTTACAGAGGACAAGCAGAGCAGACCGAGGATAGTAGACGACCTCTTCCCCCGCCTCCTTCCTGAGGAGAGGGAAGCCAACTCTTAGAGCTCTACCATGCTGTGTTTTCTCTTACAGGGGAAAGAGCTCCGAGCCCAGTTGGCTTACCATTGGCTTTCTATCAGAAGTGCTAGGACTTTATTATTAAGGGGGACCTTATGACAGCAGTGAGAGAGTTTCTAGAAGGAAGGACTCATTTGGGGGGCATCAATAAAATCTTCCTAGTCTTTATCCCTAAGAAATAAGGAGCTTTCGAAAAGCCCACCTGTAAGTAAGGGTACTTTTTTTTTTTGCATTTCTTGGGTAAGGATAGGAATACCATCTGTAGCCAAATGTTAGGCAAGGATAGGGATATACCTTTTTTTTTAGTTGCTTGACTAGATAATTTCAACTTGAGCTTTTAAAATTTTAGTTGAGCTTCAAAGGTTTCATTAAAATGTTATAACATTCATTTTTATGCACCCACTAGTTTGAAGGAGCTCAGACATAGTCACCATGCATGTTATCTTGGATTATACATAAAATTGTATTCTTTTTAGAAAGAATACAGCAAGCTATGAGGTTAGTGCATAGCATTATCTGATAGATAATGTATCCTTTATCCATCTATTGACATCCCTAATACAATTTTAGGATCTAATTAGCAACTTTTCATCATAGAGTAATTCAGACTGTTAACATGCAAGTTATTCAATCACTTTATACTTAGTAATTGCATGTTACCCCTACAGAGGCCTTCATTTTGCTTGCTGAGATGGGATCTTTACCTCTGTACAATGAAAAGGATCAAAACCAGGAAGACTGTGGATTTGAAAGGATCTTCCCATGTAGCCAGAAAATGAATTCGTTTATGAGATTCAATCACTGGAAAGAGTAACTCCTGCAGAACAAAGAAAACCATCAACCTCCACATTTAGTTGATGAAAAGATAAAGGTTCTCAACAATGTGAAAAGGATCATCAAAACAACTCTAAGATGATGTATTAAATATGCTTCAAATTTGGCACAAGAAATTCAGATTGGCTCATACTACACCTTTAATGCTCTTTAACATTTGAAGTACATTTTCAACATTCATGTATTTAAAAGAAGCTAATACAGAAGAAAATTTCTCCTTGTTGCAAAGTATCCTGAAATGAATCTGCAGGATGCAAAATAAATCCCATGCCAGGAATTCATATGTTTTCTCATACCTAATGTTCCCAAATGAAGTGCATAGCACTGGATGTGATATCATTGGAATGTTCACACATCTACCACCTAATTTATTGTCATTTTCTATAAAGCACCTCCATTCACTGAAGCCATCCCTCCACCATTCATGATCTACGATGGTCACTCATGTTATTATCACTGATATCTCTCACACACGATATACGAATGACTTTCCATCATCTCAGTAAGTCACACATATGCAGACTGATTATTAGACTGATTAAACCACTCCACCTTCTCTTGTTAGTTTATTTCATATCATCACTAATTTTTATTATATTATGTCATATGACACCGTCGTAATCGAAAATCAATATGACAAAATTGCCTACAGCAACCTACCTGCATAACAGCCAAGTTTGTGTCAATTCCCTCCACTTTGACCTGCTCAACTGTTGCTCGGGCTGTCTCAGCTCGCCCAGAATAACACATTGATTGCTCCACTGCTACTTCCAGAGGGCTATGTTCACCCACATAAAAATCACCTATTACAGATCCATTTTCCTCAATCCCACCTGTCTTCTTCAGCAAGCTGAAACCTCTTCTAGTGAGCGTCAACAGTGAAACTGGCAAAAGGCCTGTCTGATGTTTTCCATCAAGTAGAGTCTTGTGAACAGTATCTTCCTGTGGTTCCATACAAAGAAGCTCCAAGTGATCATGCAGAGCTTCCAAAATCTCATCACCCTTAGGAAGTTTTTCTGCCAAGCTGAAAGGGAGTAAGGTCTTAGAACGAGTTGGAATAATGTGAAAGACTTCTTTCACAGCACGATATTGAAGGATGCCTATTATGGCCTTTGAAAGAGCTTCTGCCTGCTGAATTTCTTTGAGATCAAATTTCCTAATAAATTTGTGAACATGCAATACTTCAATAATCATTGCCAACCAGTAATCACGGCGCGAATGGCCTTTGAGCTCAGGAAACTCAAAGTACACAGGCTCCTCCCTGTAATGAAAAGAAGCTAAGGTTCATTGACGCCATAAGATCAAGTCTTATTGTACATCAACTAGAAGAGCACAAAATTTCTTTCCTGAAAATGCAGCCCAATGATGCAGCAACTTACAAGGAGCTTGACTTATACATCACAGCCTTATCAAATAGGCGAGCACCCAATGGCCCGATCAATTCAGGCTTTATGACCTGCTTCAAGTCAGCAGCCAAGTCATACACAACAGCTTTATTACCAACCGCCAGAGACTCAAAGTAGAGGGCATGACTGGTTAGCGTCAAGCGTCCTGTTGTTAAGAATATTACTTAGTGACTAGTTGGGATGGGGGGGTAAGAAAGTAATCTGCTTTTGTTAGGCCATACAATTAACAATAGATAATTCACCAGGCCATGCAGAAATTCCTATGTGTTGAAGCACAGGTTGTGTGGGCACAGCACCATCAACATCCAGAATAATTTCTCCCTCAGCAAGTTGAAGACCTGAAGTTAATGGGAGTGCCGATACATTTTTTGAAGGCTTGAACAACCTACAATTACACAAAGATAAAAGGATCAATGTAACTTTCTTTAAAAAATCACAGGTTGCAATACAACTTCATGCAAGCATTTCGTAAATCTACACTCAGGAAAGGTAAACTGGTATATCATAACTTTATAATACAGCTTCATTCAAGCATTTCATAAATCTCCATGTCAGTAGCCCAGGAAAAATAAACTGGTACAGCACATGATAATGGGGAATAGAAAGCATACTTATCCAGGCGTGTAAGGTACTTGTCATATAAAAGAAAATGGAGTTGGCCGGCTGAGGAGCGTGTGAGTGCATCAAAAAGATTGTGAACGGTGATTATATCAGCAACAGCAGGGCAGGCAGGTGCTATTCTTGCAAAAGCATCTCGGCCAACAGTTTGCTTGCAATCTACCTAGATAGGTGGGAAATGTATGATAATTTTGTTAAGTAATTACACCAGTAACCAACTTATCTACATGGTTATACCACTATGCATAAATGACAAAAAATAATGAATGAATGTTTGATCCACATAATCACACAAACATACATATATAAAGTAATTTAAAACCTACAGAAATTTTCTAATATGTTGCAAAATGTAAACTTGGTGTTAACATGGTGGCAAGATGAGCAACCTGAGCAGCCATACTTGTAGAATTATTGTAAAAGAAGGATCCTCCATCCTCATCCTCGATCTCTAAGTTGCTAGAACAAGCATTTTCCTAATAGCAATAAATTGGTAGGACCAGTAAGGTCAAAATATTAGAAAGCCACATTCATCTAGGAACTATCTGGTATCTAGTAGAAAACCCAAGTATAATATCTAACTTGAAAGCTATGATAGACCAACCATATATGATATGTATGCAGCTAGAGAAGAAACACTCCAATAAGGCCATAGACAGGGAAAAAAGGGTAGAGTAATATTGGAGAATAATATATATTACTCAAATCATAGCACTGTTATCAAAACCGGAACGGACCGGCCGGTCGGACCGGTCCGACCGGGAATCGGTCCAGGAACCGGTCCGATTAAGGCCGGTCCGGTCTAATGTTAAAGAACCGGTCGAACCAGACGAACCGCGGTTCGACCGGTGAACCGGTCCGACCCGATTCACCCTTTAAAATAAAAAAAAACGTAAAAATATTTAGATATTCAAAATGATATTTATGTGTGAACAAAATTATCTTATTATTATTGATTTGTTGTTATTTATCATTTTATTTTAGATATATTTGAAGTTTAAAAGTTTAAAGGAGTATAGATATCAATGGTGAAGAGTGAAGACCAATGGAATATTACAAAATTTTAAAGTCAGTTTATTTAACCATGTTATTGTTATTTTTTTACTTGTATAGTCACATAATCATGACTAATAAATATACATGTATATTTTTTATTGTGATCATTATATCTGATTTCTTATTATCTTGGGTTATAGAATCGAGTCGGACCATGTATCAATGATTCAATATTACGATGACATCACGGTTCAAACCGGTTCGATTGAACGGTCCAACCGGTTCGAACCGAACCAGCTCTTTGGCCGGTTCAGGCACCGGTTCGGTTCCGATAACATTGAATCATAGACATTATGCAAGTTAGAGCTAGGTAGAGGCTGGAGAATAGAGACTCACCTTGGGCATAGATTCATCTCCTGCACCAGGGGTTTCCCAGGCAAGCATCATATCATATGTTAAACGCCTAAACTCTTTGTCACCCACATAATGCGGATGTTTAGTCACCACCTGAAGAGCTTTGAACGAGAAGTACTCTAACAGATTTCTTGCATAAGATGAAGATTCCTTAATACGGTCAGGCATCTGTTTCTCAAAGTGCTGCTGCAGATGTTCTGCTGAGAGGAGAAGTATCCTGTAAAACCATGAATATATTAACAAAGATTGCCAAAATAAATTGAATCTAAAAATTAAATAGTGACAACAAGACTAGCGAGGACATCCATAGAACTAGGTGAAGCTGGCTCACAAGACATTGCTACTCACAACTGCACCCAACAGGCTGATAACAGATACACACAAGTGGGGGAAAAGTCATTCTCTAACTCCAATACATTAGTGGTTTTTTGATCCTATGCACAGCTTAAAAGCCTCAATATCAGACACCATATTAACTATATTTATATCGATACATGTTGGCATATAAACTGATGGAATATTCTTTGGTAAAATCAGTCAAAAGCTCGAAGCTTAATACACAAAATGCAAAATAATATGATCTAAGATGAGCCTACAACTATGAATCGAACTGTAACGAAACAATGCATGCCAGGCCAGGGTGAATGCCAAGTTTTCCCAAATGGGAAAAAAAGAAAGTTCACCATTCAAAAATCCTTCGTCGTCAAGTTCCAACCTGATGCAAGACCCCCTAAGATTATCATCAATCTGTGCTCGAGAGGTGATAGTATTATGCCCATGAAGTAGACCTACTCCCTTCTTATAATCAAGTCTCATTTTTTCTTCGGTTAATCTAGAAGCGCACCGCTGCTCACTGACACTTCCTCCTGGTACCATTTCATATTGGCTTCCCTTCTTCGACCATCACCCCCAAACTAACAACAAGTTGTCTTCCATAATAAATCCGTAATGGAATGCATCATACCCTGCGCCGGGGTAGCTAGCAGGGAAAGCAAGCAACCGACCCCCAAACACGAAAAAGGTGATCATGCACGACGACAAAAAACAATGTCCCAATCGAGCAGCGAAGTGCAGACACCTACCTGGCGCAGCGGGAGACGACAGAGTTGGCAATGCGGGAGAGCTGCGGGATCGGCTCGGATCCCCCGTCCGCCGGCTCCTCCGCCGTCCTCGTCCGGTTCCGCCTCGCCCCGCTGAACAGCGACGAGAACGATCTCCGGCGCATGATCACCTGGAAAACACCAGCCACGTCCGCCATGAGAACCCTCCCTCTCCCCCCTTCGCCTCCTCCTCCTCCACCTCCCCTCCCCTCCCCTCCACCCCCACCCACAGAACCAGTAGAAACAGAACAAGAACAACACGGCAGGGGTGAGGAAAAGTTGCAGCCCGGTGCGGCGAGGCGCCTGTTCTGCGGGAGGCGCGTATCGCTATTGGGCGGGTGACGAGCTCATGGGATCGCGAAACCAATAAAAAAATATATAGCGGGCCCCGCGGGGTGCTAGTGCCACCGCTACAGTGTGGCGGATTAACCGATCAGATTACACATCTTTTGATCCCAGCCGTCAAACAGGTGTACCCATGGTCCACACGAGGTTTCAGTTGGAAAAACGTGGAAGGGCCGGTTCTTGTTGGCCGTGACGAGCCAGACGGCTCCGGCTGTGAGCGCGTTCGTTCGTTGCCGCCGTTGGGGTGTGTCGGGCTGTTAGCAACGCGTTGCGGTTGCGCCCCCCCCCCCGGTGCGGTGAGAGGTCAAGTCGAGGGGTTCGGGCCTTCAATGGATTCGGTCGATCGAATAGATTTATGAATTTGACCCGATCTTAAGAAAGGTCATTTTTAACGGACGCGTTTTTAGTCGGGTCTAAAAATTGAACTTAACTAAACACACGAGTTAGACTCGGGCTTTACGTTCGGCCCGCGAGTCGGTCCGACTCATTCTCTTTTTTCCTGTCTTCAAAAATTAAAAAATATTTCGTTAAAATTATATTATTTTATTTAATTAAAAAAAATAAAACTCTCTTTTCTAACAAATTAATCAACTAACATCAAAATTCTAATTAATTTAATAAGACTATAAATTTTATATTATTAAATATATTATTTTTTATTATTTTTATTTAAATTTTGAGTCAGACTAAATTTTAGTCAGACTTTATAATTTTTAAATAGTGTCACGAACTTTAATTTTGAGGAGTTAAGTCTAAGCCGGGCCGACTTAAGTCCGGTCTGAATCTGACGTATTAACCCTAATTTGAGGGTGAGGTGATACGTCGTAAAATAATGTGAACATTTATTTGTAAAATTATTAATTTCAAAATTCATGAAGGACTTATTAACTTCGTTATAAAATATCATGAAACTCTATAGTTGTCTTATTTTATAAAATCTGTTCAATTGTTACGTGGGCTCACGTGACGCTCATGTCTTGTTTTGGTCTACGGTTCATATCCACCGGCATTCAGACTTGGAGGAGAAAACTTGAGTTGACATCACATCAAACTAATAAAATATCATGTTTTAGTCTGTAACCATCGAAACAAAATAAGTCTTATTTTAAAGTTAGAAATGCACCAGTTTTAAAACCAACGATCCTAAGATTGGAGGATTACATGGAAACAAACAACCCCGGAAATAAAATGTTTGATTTCAAAATAATTGAATTTTGTTTTTGGTAATTTTGATAAAATAATTAATTTTCTCAATTGATTCTCTCTCTCTCTCTCCCCCCTATATCAATGTCAATATTAATATACATATTTTACACTTAAAATATTGGTATCAAACTAATACTATATCAAGATTAACACTCTAACCAAATATATCATACAACAGCTACCCATTTTAATTGCTCCATCTGAACCTCTCTATATGTACATTGTGTTGGAATTTCGTTATTTAATTTCGATAGTTTTGACGTTAATTTTATGTTTCTGATCAATAGTTTGAGTTGTCTTCCGAGAATTTTCATGTGCTAAATATAATTGTATATTGGAAGATGAATTTTTTTTCATCTATTTTTCAAGTTGAGACTCTTGACTTTGGATGTGTATCTTTTTGGGAAGACTATGTAATATGAGCTATTTGAGTTGTTGGACTCTTTGGATATTTTTCTCTTACATACGCGCGAGAGTATTACATTGTCTCGCTGATGCCGTGTGCATGCGATTCTTAATTTTTATTTTTATTTTATTTTGATCGATCGACGAAGAATCTCTTAAATTTTCTTCACGTCTCCTCGAGTTCTCTCCACGTCTCTTTGGGAATAGACATGTCTATTTGTGCATCGTGCGAGACGCTTGGCCCATTTAGACTCTCGTTGAGAGTCTATTTAGAACATTCTTTTCTTAAAGAGGTCGCTTATTCGAACTAGACCTTCACCAAATTTGGAAAAATAAAAACTCTCTTGTATATTTCTCTCCGTCGACTTCTTCCTCTGCAAGAATTTTAAGTTATCCGAGGACTTAAGGTGGGTCGAATGGTAGAAGACTCCTACCAAATAAGTACGAGATCTCAGGTTCGATTCACTTCGAAGGGATTTTATATAATCACGTGTTTAATTCTCGAGGAGTGTGTGACCCGAGATTTTCTGATTCACCAAGTTCTTCGTCACTAAAAAAAAGAATTTGAAGTTATCCTTCGTGATGTTCATCCTCGACATCGTGATTTGGAATACACTTTTATGTCGCCATCAATTTGAATCGTCGTATATTGAGATAAATTTTACCGTGAAATTTATTATATTATGTAACAATGAAACGACTCAAAATAAAGCGACATTACGTTACAATTTGAATTTAAAATTTTGATTTAGGTCAAAACATATTGCATATGAACTACTGCGTCTACATCTTTGCCTATCCTCGTACAGTCGTACTTACTACCTATAGTAAAGGATAAAATAGCAAAATAAACATTATTTGATTGTTCGACAGTTTATCTCCTACAAATAATGCTATCGAGTAGGGTTATAATTTGATACCCGAGAGCAGTTCCGAACCTGGGCCTGCTGGGCTTCCAGGGTATCCGAATGGGCCCGGGCACTTCGTACGCCGTCCGTTGGCTCCCGTGGGCCCCCTGTACTGCAGGAAAATTTTGAAGTAAGTCCCGCTGAAAGCTGTTTATCTCAGAAAAATGCTCTGTCCCACCGTCCCTTCCCATGTTACCCCACACATCTCGGTCGGATCGATGTCCCCCGGGCCAAGTGGCCAACGTCGCGTCGGATAAACGCTGGAGTTAGCTGAGAGCAGCGCCATGGCGTCCTCCGTCCTGGTGCAGCCCCACCTCGCCGCGGGCCCTAAGGCGCGCCCCGCCGCCGCCTTCCGCCGGGCGCCTCCCCCCATCTCCACCCCTTCCTCCCTTCCTACCCTCCCCTGGCCGCGACCGCGCAAGCTCGCTTCTCTGGTTGTGACCGGAGCGAAGGGGAGGGGAGCCCGGGAGGGGTCGGTGTCACCGCCATCCAAGAATGCCAAGGACTCTGAGAGGAGCGCTTCCTCGGTTCCGGTGGGGGAGGAGGAGGAGGAGGTGGAGGAAGACTTGCCGTGGATTCAGGAGAAAGCGATGGACTTAGTAGAGTTCACCGGGACGGTGACCCAGGCCATCCCGGGGCCCAGGGTGGGGCAGAGCAAGCTGCCGTGGATACTGGCCGTGCCCTTGGCATATATAGGCCTCTCTTTCGTCATCGCCTTCGTGAAGACTGTGAGGAAGTTCACCTCGCCCAGAGCGCAGAAGAGGAGATTGGTAAGTAGACTCTTCTTCTTTCTTATAAAGGCATCTAGTTATTTTCCTTTTCAACATGGAAAAAAATAATGTGTTTTATCCAGAAGTCTTGAAAGTATTTAGCGGAATACTTGACCACATGAGGAGCCTCTGAGATGTTGGCATCTCAATAGAAGTAAACGTGTGTGCAATTTTTCCGTATCATTATCGGTCGTCTGTCATTTATGCTTTTCCTGATCAAGAAGTGAGTTTGATGTTAGTTATTTTCGTGTAACATCTGCATTTTGTCTCTCAAACAAACAATATCCGTGTGGACTGGTTCTCTTGTAGGTGAATAAGAATGCTATGCTGTTGAAGTCAATAGATGAATTATTTGACCAAGGGGACAATGGAGTGCAGTATTCCGTGCTTAAAGGGCTTATGCAGAAGGTATTCTACTTTCTTGACTGTTGATTTTTACTATTCTGATTTCTTCGCTGTTGATAACAAATGTAGATGCCACTGGAGGAGATTGCATGAGTGTTCAGATTTAAAAACATCAACATATATGTCTACGCAATTAGTAATTAAGTATCATATATAGAATGAGGTGTACAATTTTTTTTTTTTGTACGTGGTTGGTACCAACATTGTATTAATGAAAACGGAAGGGATGTACAATTATAATCAATGTGTTCCCAAAAGATCCCTGTACAACCAAAAACTCCACATGAAGGCGGTGTGACCCACACTAGTCCCCCAACAAAAGAAAAACAAAGGAATTTTGCGAGTCCAGTCTACATAGATGCTTGGGCCATTCTTTCACATTCTTTCACTCGCTCACGAATGAAGGAAACAACTCTATCTGTGGCTCTAGGTTTTCTACTGAAAATTCCTTTCTCCCCATAAGGTTCATAGGGTGGTGTGGAAGATAAGCCACCATATTAGGCTATCATCCTTAAGTGTCCACTTTCTGTGCCAACCCTCAATCAGTTGTTGCACATACCCTGAGAGGCTATAGCGCATTAGCGCATTGAATTCTATTGGCGACCTTCATCCATATCTCTTGAGAGTATGAGCAGCCTGGCAAGAGGTGATTCAAAGACTCCTCATCTCCATACAAGTAGCGAAGGGTAGAAATGTCCTATAGAGAAGAAGCAAGGCTATCACAAGTTAGCAGCTTTGCATGCGAGATCCTCCAGATCAGAAGCTTCACTTTCATGGGACTCTTGAGAGACCAAATCTAGATGTATAGCGGTGGCGCAGCCCTCCATCGGAAATAAAGGTATATGCTGACCTGACTGAAAACTGTCCCTCTATTTCCCACCTCCACCACCATTGGTCGACTTTGCCTAACTGTGGATCATAGTCTCGAAGAATGAGGTGTATAGATGATCATATTTAATCAAAACCATGTACATACAGTATGTACCATATACAAGTGAAAAAAATAGTTGAGAGCCATGGGTCCGATAATTCTTTTATGCAGTTCTGATGGATGGACCTAGCTTGATTACGGTGTGACATTTTGATATTGAAGGAAGAATCATGGTTGGAGGTAGTCATAATCAATTATTTTCTTTTCCTACATGTGTACACTTTCAATCAAGCTGTGGAAATATTTCTTTCTTGGTAGTGTCAAGCTATGGAAGTATTGAGGATGGGCACTGACATTTGTCTGTAGTTGACAAAGGCTAAATAGATCCATTTGCTTGTTAGTCATGGTTCCATGGATTAGTTCAATGTTCCTTTGTAAGGAAACATGAAACTGTCATTGGCTGTTCTGCTTTTGTAAGTTAGTTGATTTATAGATTCCTTTGTATGCAGACAGGTTTCAGCATGGAGGATATTTTACGGAAGTACATTCGGTATGCTTTAAATGAGAAGCCCTTCATTCCTGAATTGGTCGTCAACCTTATTCATCTCAGAAAAGCTTCAATACTGGATGATCCTCAGGTTGCTGAAGTTCTAAATGAGGTTTCAAGGAGAATTGTGAAGGAGAAAGGTCATGCCATTACTTTCCTTAGCATTGCACTTACTATCAAATGCCTTTTCTCAAACTGAGCCTTCATTTTGAACATATTTGATTTTATGTCCACATGATAACAATTTGCCATTTTGATATCCACATGATAGTTTTTGCAAGGCAATCTTTTTTATTGCTCTTGTTGCTGTTACCATTTGAGAAACACCTGTTGTAAAATTCTTTTTAGGGAAAGGTGATTATACCATTGGAAGTTATACATATCATTACTGCAAAATTTAAAGATAGATTGTTCTAAATGCCAGACCCAAAAAAGGCAGCATGTGTTACATGACGGTCCATGAATAATGGGACTTTTTAACAAATTACAAGGAGACGGAAAGTGTCTTGTCAATTTCGTTTTGAACAAATTACAGGGCATTGCAATTGTAAGGTTATCTCAAAAAGAGCAGGATGGATGCAGTAGTGTATCTATCATGTAGTTGACAATAGTCTATTATTTTCATTCATTGAATGGCAATCACCTCACTTTCGAAACATAGTGATCACCTTTGTAAAAAGTTCTTTTTTTTTTAACTCTTGAACTTATTCTTCCATCTGCTTGCATCCTGGTGGTGCTTGATTCACTATTTGTTCGTTGTGCTGTGGACAATGCAGTATGTGTGACTTACCTTTGATTAGACTGCTTTCAATACATGTTATCCACTTTGAGCCAAACATGGAGTATGAGTCCTTTGTTCTTTATAGATTCTATCTGTGGAGCAGCAGAAATATAGTAGAAACTGTAGGAATCTACCTGTATAGGTGGTAGGTGGTGCATTTTCTTTCGTGGGAGGTTTTTTTTTTGGGGGGGGGGGAACATGCCCATAAGAATGCTTACACTGATTCTTAAGCATGAGAATAGTGGGAGACATATTAGCAAATAGGGTTCAGATAGTACATAGTACCCACCGGCCCACCACCCCCACCTTGGCATATGGTCCTTTGGGATGGAGCAGGAGCCCCTCACTTGGGTGGCATGCTGGAGGTTTTACCTTCCTACTCTCGAGTGGGGATCAGGAAGGAGGAAAAGCTATGATCCATGTATAAAGCCTTATAAAATCATGTGAATAGGGAAATCCTTTGGTTAGTAATAGTGTCCTGATTTTGTTTGAAAGTGGATAATACCAAATTGTATTAAATGGGAAAAAGAAGGGATCTGCAAGTATGGTCATAAGTTTCCCAAAAATCCCTGTACAAGAAGATGCTCCCCAACGCCACAATGTGGTTGATACTATCCCCCAACAAAACAAACATGGAAGAATTATGTGAATCCACACTATAGAGAAGGGTTGTCCATTCTCTTACTCTCACAAATAAAGGAGACTATCTTATCTTACACCCTAGCTTCCCTTTTGAATATCATGTTATTCCTTTTACCCCACAAGGCCCAAAGGGTGGCATGAAGGATAAGCCACCAAGTAAGTCTATCACCCTTGAGTGTCCATCTTCTGTGTCAATACCCTAACAACTATTGCACGTTGTCATATTGGTTAATTACACCTTGGTTTCTATTTGACATATGTAACCAAACCTCCTGGGAGAAAGAGCACCCTATGAATAGGTGATCTGGTGTTTCTTCCTCTATTCCACACAAGCAATAGAGGGGATTGATATTCGGGAGGAAAGGTGTGAACCTGTCAGAGCTAGAGGTTAGAAGTCTCCTATGTGAGATCCTCTATGTGAGCAGCTTCACTTTAAGGGGGCTTTTAGTGGACTAAATCTGCGAAGCAAATCGATGCCTCATGCCTCCATTTGCAATAATGTAGTATGCTGACCTGACCAAGAAAGATCCATCCTTCTTCCAACTCCACCTCCACCGATCCTTTTTGGAAGGATCGAGAGCATAGTCCATCAAGAAGAGGAATAATCCCTCTAGCTGGTCCATCTCCTCCATCTCTGTCATGAGATTCCTCCTGAAAGGAGGGGTCTAGAATCTAGACCCCACCTGAAAGAGAAGACTCAAAAGTCTGGGATACCAAGACCATAGGTGTCGATGTGATGGCATATAGCTACGGAAAGGAGTCTTGAAGAGTACGGTCTCCTCACCACCTATCCTTCCAAAACAAGTATTTTCGACCACTCCCCAGCCGAATCCAGATGCCAACCATAATGATGTCCTTGCACTGCAATATACCTCTCTAGATTGGAGAAATGTTCTGCTGTGAGGATGGTAACAAGTCCCAGTAAGTCCCTGGACCTCTCAAAGTATCTTTGCCTTATGACCTATAGCCATAGACCATTATCGTCCACCCCGCCTTCCACAGCCACTTGCACAACAATGCTAGATTGAAATATCTAATATTTTGATGTCTACACCTCCCATTTTCTTGCTCTTGCAGACTCTACTCCAGACAATATCATGTCTGCCCTTTTTTCTGTCTTCACTTCCATGCAAAAAGAATATTGCTCGGATACTCTCTAACTTCTTAGGAATTGTCTGTGGGATTTGGGGGATGGAAAGAAAATATATGGGGAGGCTTATATGGGGAGGCTTTCCAATACTGATTTGCATAGCACTATCCTTCCCCCATACGAGAGGAGCCCGTCTTCCACCCTGCTAATCTGACTTCATACCTCTGAACCACTTTGTGCCAATTGTTACAGTGTAGGACACCTGAGGTCAGCGAGAGGCCCAAATAGTTAAAAGGGGAATGCATCTATTTGGCAGCCCATTATGAATGCTGCTCTCCTGAGTGTCCTATCTTTCATATTGATCCTCACAATTTGACTCTCGTTGAAGTTTACTTTAAGTCCAGTGACTTCATCCAACAACTCCAACATCAGTCTAGCAATATATAGCTGCTGCTTATCCTCTACCAAAAATAGAATAGTATCATTAACATATTGTAGGTGCGTGATTTGGATGCTCTCTGCCCCCATTTGAAGACCTCTAATCAAGCCCTGGGCTTCAGCCGGACCACATCCTACTCAATATATGTGCCACTAGGACAAAAAGAAGAGGGGACAAAGGATCTCCCTGTCGAAGACCTCTACCACTGTGAAAAAAAGGTTTAGGCTCTCCATTGATTATAACTGCAAATGTGGCTGACAAGACACAGGCCCGGATCCAATCAATTCATTTTACCCCAAAGCCCATCCTGAGAAGGACATCAAATAGGCACTGCCAAGCTTTTTTAAAATTCAGCTTGAGGACCATTCCTTTCCTCCTCTGAGTCTTCATAGCATGTAGACATTCATGAACTACCAAGAAATTTTCTTGGATGCGGCGTCCCCTAATGAAAGCCCCTTGATGTCTCTTGGCCAACCTGTCAATCACACTGTTCAGTCTCATGGCTAGTAGCTTGGAAATGATTTTGTAAGTCCCATGTAGCAGATTAATAGGTCTGAAGTCCTGAAAGCACTATGCTCCTTGTTTCTCGGTGATTAAGACTAGGAGTGTTTTATTAATACCTCTCAAGTGTGCTTTCCCTTCTTGGAACTGCCCCACTGCAAACATAAGGTCTGCCTTGATGACGTCCCAGCATTTCTGAAAGAAGATCATTAGAAATCTGCTTTGGATCTAATATTAATTTCCCAACAATCTATTAAAACGTCACTTAACTTGTATAATGTATCTTGGTCTTGTTGTGGGAAGGTTGAAAGGGATAATAGCAATATATTCCTTTTGCAAGGGTTCTCATTCTTTTTTGCCAGGTAGATTTTGTGTACAGTGTAAGTGACAGGGGCATGTGGAAAAGAACCGTGTGATCACTATTCATGTCATAAGATATCCACCACGAAGAAAAGTTCTTCCTAAAAGACATTGGGGGAGGAAATTAAAAAGAAGTGTGTTTGTGCATCCCAAAATTGATTAGGGTTGTCATCTTACAAGTTCTTTCTTAGGAAAAAGCCATTTTAACAAGCCTTATCTAGTAGTGTTTTTGTTGTGTTACTGTTACTACCTTCTGATTGGCAACAGGTAATGACAAACAATAATGTTTTCAAATGCTCGTGGATCTCCTTGCAAGTACCTTATTTTAATGGCTTTTGTTGCTTGGACATTGACAGTCTGTCCATGCACCTCAGGTCCAGTTGTAATGGATATTTCTGGATTCACAGAAAAGGGTTTTAAACGAAAACTTGCCGTGCAGGCTCTTTTTGGGAAGATTCTCTATCTATCTGAGGTAATTACAAGAGGTATTTTTTATATAATTTTGTTATCAGAGGGTCCTGCCACTTTATTCTATGAAGTGCCTTTTTACAGCTAAACTTAGAAAAGTAATGTATGTTGAATCCTCTCATTTAGGCCTTCCTTGAGTTTTTTTTAACCAACTTCTGCTTATATATGATTATCCATTCTAATCTTTACTTACATTACACTGCCTTTGAAAATGATTATGCAATGTTGCAATTTCTTTTGTTGGCTTCTTTTATTTTGTTATTACTGCAATAGGTGACATTTCCTAGGGATGAAATATAGAGGAATTTTTTCCTCACCTATATTTTTGATAATATATGTATTGGGGATGTGGGGCTTGATCTTAGGTGCATGGGTAAGGGGCTGAGAGAATTGGATAAGGGGCCTCTTGGGTAACCATGAGGTCTCAGTATTGACTACCACCATGGACACAGATGCAAGGCAGATACTACTGAAGGTTTGCACATGACCCACGTAATTCAGCGAGCTGGTGTCGGTTCCACTACCCGAGAGTGAGGTTTGGTGGGCCCGTGGCTTCTGGGTTGGGATATCAGTGATACAGGGCTTGATGCTGGGTGTTTGGGTCTACTCTCTTAGTATTCAAGAAGGAAAAAAGAAAAAAAGAAAGGGCTAGCATGTTCAGATATCCATGTTCCACTTCAATGTTGACATGATCTTATGATATATGAAAGTCTTCAATAACTTTCCTTACTCCACATTCTATTTGGTCTTTCTTCTTTGGCTGTTTTTCTTTACTTTTTGCTATCCAGTATTGTAATATATTGTTTCTAAACATTCATGCCTTTAAACTTCCCCACTTTGTGCGTGAAATACCAACCATGTTCGTTTGTAACTTATGCATAGTTGTCAAGGTGGTAAGGCGACCCAAGGCATACTTGGGGTCCTTGAGTGCCTAAGTGCTTGCCTAAGTGGGGCCTTGGAGCCAAGTCCATAGGAACCAGCCAGTAAGAAGTGTAGATAAAATTTTCCATACAAGGGCTTATCATGATCATTAAAAATATGTGAAACAACACTAATATGACATATAAATCAAAAGTAGTAGGAAGTGACATTGCAATAAAGTATCAAAATGAAATATGTGATAAAAATAATCACCATTTATGACAAACACATTTCAATAAAGTACCAAAAACATCACCATTTATCATAAACAAGCATATCATTTGACTTCAAATAAATATCACATACACATCAAGCATTAACTAGAAAAGTAACAAAGACAATAAAACTATTAAACTCATGGTTCAAGAGTAGTTGTGTGTGTGTATCTGAATCTATGTGGATAGTGTATGTGAAAGAGCATAAGGGCCTGTTGCAGCAGAGGCCCTGTTGAAGGAGTGTGTGGAGCCTGATTCATCTTTGACCTAGCCTTGCATCGCGGATCGGCTCACGCTGTCAGGTCGGGGGGGGGGGGTGCAGCCCCCCCTTGCTGGGGGTTGAAGGGGGACAGAGCCCACTTGGCTAAAATTTTTGAGGGGCCCAAGGCACGAAGGCGGATTACCTAGGGCTGCCTGTTGCTGCCTTGGCACCTTGGGCTGCCTTTTGTAGGCCGAAATAGGCACAGCTGTACCTAGCTCTTGGAAAAATGCCTTCCTGCCTAGGCGGGTGCCTTGATAACTATGAACTTTTCTTGAAACTTGCTTGTGTTCTCTTGGTAAATAAACATAAGCGATTTGGTCCATCAAGTGTTCAGCAGGAGTTCATTGATCTGATTTTTGCCACCTTGGTGCAACAGATGCTTTCTAGATGCATACTTAATGCTGGTAAAAAGAAGGCTGGGGTGGGGGCTTATAGTAGGTGTTGTCAATGGCTGTTGAAGCTGTGAAGAACAGGGACATCCTGCATGAATAAGGTGTCTGCTGTTGTACAACACTAACAGCTAAGGGATGAAATGATTAAGAAAATTAGACTGGATACCAACAGGATCACAAGCCTGTATTCAGTGTGATTCAGTGGAGGAACTGATTCTTTTTGTTTGACCTTTACAGAAAGCAAGGTTCACTTCTAAGTACAAGAAGGAAATCAGCAAATGATCTGGAAGCAGGAAAGTCAAGCCATTCAGTAGGTGGTTCAGCTTGCAATTATCTGGTGAACACAAGTCAATTTTGGCTGAAAGTGAGCAATAAGCTAGTCGTCAAAAGATAAGTACTTCTTTACTACTTGTTTCTGTGAATGGAGGTGCTTGTTAGTATGGACCTGTCAAATGAACACAATGGTCATATCAGAAATGAGAAATATGTCGAAACGTATGAAATGCAAGAGGTGCTAGTATCTTACTGTGTGTGGCATGTGTTCACTCTGAATGAGTTGTTATTCTCTTACTTTAGCCAATCAAAATAGGGGCACCATGTTGGACATAAAATATGGTTTCTTGAACAAGTCTCTGAATCTGACAATGAGTGGAGCAGGGAGGGATTGATAGGGACAGAGGAAAGGACAGAATAACACATTCTCTTGAATGCTGGAGGAGAGTGGAAGAAAAGATTCATTTATTGAGAGAAAGGGGAGATGTGATGAAATATGTATGTCGCTCTCTTTGTAGCCAATGAAAATAATGTATTACCTATGATTTGTAAGACACGGACATGGGTGTCAAGTGTCGAAACGGGCACAGGTGTCGGACATGGCAAATTAGAAAAAATAGGATGGCAAATTAGAAAAATAGGACACTGGCACACGAAAATAATATAATATTATATATTTGAAATTATACATATTTATTTATCAATATGCACCAATAATTGATATAGGATGTTGATTAAACTATTAATTTTTAATTTCAACAATAAATATATAACTATACATATTTATTTATTAATATGTATTGCAAATTTTACAGAATGTTGATTAAACTAACTTTAGTTAGATAATAACTGTATAGTTTAAATTATAAAGAATTTAAAAGTTAATTCTTCTTAAGCAAAGTTTAACATGAAGATATGAAAGATCTTTGACAAGCTTAAATGCAAATATAATATGCGAATATATAAAAACTTTCTTATACAAATTTGTTTTTTTGAAATGGCTTATACAAGTTTATTACAATGAGTTGTTTTATACAAGTACCATGTTCCCACCCATTCATATTGATACCCAACATGGCATTGTCTTAGCTAACAGCCTGACACGAGGGGTGAGGCGGGTGGTGGAAGAAGTGCCGATCTTTTCAGGAGGAAGAAGGCGGGAAAGGAATAACTCACTCTCTAGGGGGGCCGTGTTCTTCATGAGTTGACACGTGTCTATGTCGACTCGCGTCCACACGGTGGTGGAATCATATTTCTCATGTCCGTCTAAACATAGCATTGGACAAGTGACCATAGGATGGCAGTGACTGGTGTGGGAAGGGATTCATTGGGAGAGGAAAAGGCAGAATGGCATGTGATAGGCATCTGAAGCGCTTGAATAGCTGTGTCCATTGATGCAGTGTCCTTACCATTTTTTTTCCATCTTATTATTATTCCATGTTTAGGGGAATGATGAAGTTTGCTCTGGGGTTTAGGTTTCTACTTGAATGTGATAGGAAAAACAAAGCATTTTTGTATGTGCCTGCACATCAACACATTTCAGCATGCTGTGTCATGTGTATGGACCTGTGATGATTTTAACAACATTCAGATCCTGCTGCAAGCCTGCAAACTGGTAAGTTATCAAGTTCACACGGGTTGTTATGTCCGCTTCAGAGAACAGTTTTGTATATGGGGGAAGCCCTCCATATACTTGAGGTTTGAGGGTAGAAGAGGCCTTCCAAAAGAAATCCAGCAGATTTGCTGGGGAATTAAGAAACCTTGGATATGCTGGACACGTTAAGAAAACCATGGGGCCAAGTTATCTCTTTCATAATATCTCTCTCTCTCTCTCTTGCGACATGAATATTTGGGATTTAAGCCATGTGGTGTTATTCCCTCTCTCAGAGTTGGATACTTCTGCTCTGTTGTGTTTTGGTGAACTTCCATCTATTTCCTGTAGCTTTCTTTCTTTATCATCATCATCATAAACCATGCCCTTTCAGTCTGGTTTGGCTATATACGATGAAGGATCCAAAAGTTGGTGAACTTTTCTCTTTGGCTACCTTGTTTGACATCAGTCCTCCGCATGGCAGTGCCAAGTACCTCCTCAAGATGGCTTTTGATGGGAAGTCCAAGGAATTGTATGAGACTTGTTAGTTGTTGGAAAAACTACCTTAGTCTTGCAATTTAAGCTCATACAGATGGAGACAAAATTAAGGCTTGAAATTCATATTTCCTAGAGCGTAAGATTAATCTCACAGTCCTAAAAAAATGTTTACCTATCTCTTGGACTCTGAAAAGACGAGGGACATGTCATATATTCAAGACAGTATCAGTAAATGGAAACCCTTATCTTTCTGCATTTTTCTGATTTCAAGTTCCCATTGTCTTTGTATAAGTCTCCTAACTATATCCCAGTGTGTGCTTGATTTGAGCCATGCTTTCTTTATATTTTCAATTGTTAGATTTACACAAGTACTTTTGGCTATCATGTTGAGCTGATCCACAAAGATGGCACAATCAAACTCAGCTGTCAGATATAAGAATTGTAGTCTATTCAAAGGGAACACTAGACGAGTCCTAGAGATGATGTGATACTATGGAACTTTGAATGAGCTGCCTATTTTGTTTTTAAACAGCTTCCAGAATTCTGCTCGAGGGACGGTTCGTTACTGATCAAAGAAATATTTGGAGTTACAGAGTATGCTCCATTTTCATATCAGCCACCGCCGTGATTCATCTCCATATTCACATTGTCTGCCGATTTTCATACCCCATCTCATTTTCTTTCAGCGAGGATGCAGACACCCTCCGAATTCACACGTTATCTGAATCTGGTGACGTTGATTCACTAGAGAAGATGGTTGATGATTCTGACACAGAAGGATCCAGCGATGCTCCTTCTTAAGGTATATTTTGACTGTAGCATCTTATTCCCCTCCTTAGGGCAGATTTGTAAGTGTAGCATCCTTTTTGGGTATTTGAGTCTAGTATAGACTTTGAAGGAGCATGTAGTTCGGTGCTTGGCAGGCGAGACCATCTTTGGACGGCTTTGTACTTCGGATGGAACAGGAGAGAATTTTGTGAGCATCTCGTGTCTTCTTTCCTGCACATCTTGATCATTAAAATTTTAAAAAAAGGTGTTGCATATTAAACTTCCAGTGTCTACTACTTCCTAGTTTTTAGCATTTCCATCAGGAAAGGGAATACCCTGTTTGTTTTTGGAATCACTTAACATGGCCATGTGAAATCAAGATTCAAGGCGATCCAGAATCTGTGTGCGTATATATGTGCATTCACATGGACGTGCAGGTTGAACTCGTGGGATCCCCCAGTTCGGGCTCACCACCATGTTTTGATGCCCGGGGTACTCTTTGTTTCTCAGGTAATAGTCACAGGTGACTTGATTTGGTGTCTTTGACAAGGGTGTCCATTCCGAGGCATCTTTCTTGTCTTCTCAGTCCTCCGTAACAAGACGGAGTCCCATGAACGGATCAGTGTCGCCGCTCTCCGGGTCATGACTCACTGCACCGTATTGACTCTGGGTGAAACAGTCGACTCGTCTCGTATTACTAGAGATTTTACGTCACGATTTGGCTTGTATCGACTCTATCCACTATGAATTATTTAGATAATAATATAGTATTTATAATTAGTTATTTCAATTAAAATTACAGTAGTTATATAATGATATAATAGTAGGGTCGATCGGTACTGCCGATGTCAGAGATTCGAGTCATGGTCTCACTTGTATCGGCTATATCCACTGTGAATTATTTAAATAATAATATGACATGTAAAAAGTAATCTATTTTTTAAAATAAAAATTATAGTAACGATATAGTGATATAAGAGTAACCATAGATCTTGCATTTTATGGATGAAGAGAATTAAATTCTAATGTCGAGTTTATTGATTATCTAATGATGATAAATCTTTAAAAAGTAATTAAAAATAAAAATAAATCAAATAAATTATGCATATATATAAGAATTCTACGAGTAAAAATATAGGGTAAATAACCCAAACATTGCAAGAAGTGTACTTTCGTAAAAGAAATTAAAAGAAAACCTCAAAACATGAAACTGGTGCCGGATCAGGCCAGTTTCGAGCCGAGTCGGTGAATCTTGCTCTTGCTAATGAACGGGAGTGACAAGTTGGTGGGTTGGGGACCTTCTTGCCTCAAATCTCTTAAAATTACCGGTGAAGCAGGGATCTTCAAATTGAGGCCAATTAAGGATTTTGTGAGTTGTACGTGTTGCATGGCAGCATGGGGTGCTGACCAAAAACAAGAGTTCTTTTGATTTTTTTAGATAGTTTGGGGCCCATCAACCTGTTACCGGATTAGTTGCTATGCCACTTCAAACAGATATTGTTAAAGAGAATGTGGGTGAGTCTTAAAGCATTTTTGAAGGCCAGTTTCTTCGTCTCTGTGGAGGGTCTTCATCAATGAGTAATGTTTTATGCAACGCGAGCGTGGCACTCAGTCCACGAGTGAGGAGGAAGAAAGAAGAGAAATGCCATCCACTGACTTAGGTCGTCGAGAGTAGACTTTCACCAGATTTACATAGTAGCGTGACGGAGGTGGCCTTTTGTAATAAAATATTTCATTTTTCTACATTGTATAAGATTTTTCATTAATGTATTTGATATCCATACAAAATATTTTAGTGTGACATGTAAAGTATTTCATTCCTATAACGAAAAGTTTCATGTACGTAAAAAAAATTTATGTCAATCGCCCAAGTGAAATGAGATGTTTCATTTTTGTTAACAAAATGTTCAATTTATGTGACAAAATATTTCATATCTCTAACAGATATTTCATTTCAGTAGTCAAATATAATGTTTCATTTGTATAAGAACTATTTTATTTGGTAACAAAAATCTTTCATTTCTATATATAATTATTTCATTTGTGTAAAAAATTATTTCATGGTTGTTGCCATTGTAGAGGCTAAAAAGTGTTACCGGTGCCTCGTACTGCACCTTCAAGATTTGTTTTGAGGGAAGAGCATCTAGTTATCCCGAGGAAACCTGCAGACACTACATAATGTGTCAGAAGGAGTCCTAAGAATGATACCAGGGGACAACTCTTCAATGTTTAAGTCAGAGACGAGCGTAAGAGTGAAAAGAAAAGTAGAGGAGAATGGAAAGAGTCATGAGGGAGAAACTAGTGATCGACAATGTGGCGAGTGCTTGGCAGCGTGGCTTGGGTTTGGAGAATGATAGAGAACTCGCTATCTCTCTCTGAGGTAAGGGAGCTATAGTGATATGGAGTTTTGACACCGTCGTGCGTGTAGATATCTCTCTGGGTGTCTCTCCGATATTGTGTATATGCGTGTCTCCTTGTAGCTCTGTAGCTACGTCCCTGTGTCTGTCTCTCCATGTGTGTGTCCATCTTTTTCCTGGCTTGGCAAGGGCGTGTCTAGTGGAATAATGCCATGCTTGATCGTGGGGAGTCGTCTGTTACCAACTCGCTCGTTCTCTGAGGAAGGACATCGTGGCGGGCTTTATAGCGGCGCGGGCATGATCCGGTGTTCATCAGGGTAAGCCCCGTAACTGTAGTCTCTACGCTCACCCTTTGGTGAATCTCACAGTGTCCAGGATGCACGTGTGCGAGGATCATGCTTGTGGGCTAGCCAGTCATGAGTGAGCCCCATTGGGCTACATTCTTGGACCGTGGGTCAGGCCAGCCCGCGGGTCGAACTCAAACCCCGAGCCTAGCCCGTGGGTCTAGTTGAGCCGACTTTTAGGCCCGACTAAGGGCTCACAGGTCGGACAAGGTCTTGCAGCCCGGCCCGAAATCGGGCCAGGCTCACGGGCCTGTCAAGCCGGCCCGGCCCATTGACAGCCCTAATGTTGAGTCTCCAGGAAAACACCCTCCTAAATACTCGTCTACGGTGGGAAGAAGATGTCGACGTCCGTCGAGATCTGGAAGGCTTTCCTAAGGCCATAAACTACCCAGTAGGAGACGTTGAATAATGGAGGGCAAGGACTAGATTGGATGTCGAGATGCTAAGGCACCACCATGGTTGCCCTCCCTTCACCGGAAGACTCAGAGTCGCAAGAATGATTCTCCTACGAGGAGCCATAAGTTCTACAGAAAGAAGAGCAGAAGAAGGAACCTCACAGACACTAAGCAAGGCGGGAAGCGCCTAAGGCGGCACCTCTGCAATTTTCCTCTTCGGTGCTGGTGCCTGTTGCCTCCTCGCTGCTTGCTTAGTGTCTGGTGAGGTTCCTTCTTCTGCTCTTCTTTCTGTAGAACTTATGGCTCCTCGTAGGAGAATCATTCTTGCCGACTCTGAGTCTTCCGGTGAAGGGGAGGGCAACCATGGTGGTGCCTTTAGCATCTCGACACCCAATCTAGTCCTTGCCCTCCATTATTCAACGTCTCCTATTGGGTAGTTTATGGCCTTAGGAAAGCCTTCCAGATCTCGACGGACGTCGGCATCTTCTTCCCCACCGTAGACGAGTATTTAGGAGGGTATTTTCCTGGGAGACTCAACATTAGGGCTGTCAGTGGGCCGGGCCGGCTCGACAGGCCCGTGGGCCTGGCCCGATTTCGGGCCGGGCTGTAAGACCTTGTCCGACCCGTGGGCCCTTAGTCGGGCCTAAAAGTCTGGCTCGACTAGGCCCACGGGCCAGGCTCGGGGTTTGAGTTCGACCTGCGGGCTGGCCTGGCTCGTTCTATTTTTTTTCTCCCTTCAAATTTTAAAAATTACTTAGTTAAAATTATGTTATTTTATTTAATTAAAAAATTTAAAACTGTCTTTTCACACAAATCACGTAATTAATATCAAAACTCTAATTAATTTAGCGAGATTATAAGTTTTATATTATTAAATTTATTATTTTTATTTTTTATTTAAGATGTCGGACCGAGTCGGGCCTTAGTTGGGTTTTATAATTTTTTAATAGCGTTGGGCTCGGCCCGGCCCTACATAGCTCGGGCTCGGGCTAGGCTCTGGCGCGGCTTTTATGTCGCCTAACTCCTGACGCATTCTTTGCGCCTTTATATATAGTTGCCATCTGGTGAGTGCCACTCCTACCTTTTGGCAGTTCATTTTTTTAGCGCCCATCGCCATCCAGACTCTGACGTCTCGACTATTACTTCTAGATCTGCACTTCTCCCCTGCCGTCTCGAATGTCAAGCGCTACCAAGAGCGCTTCGTGATCTTGGTGAAGGTTGGTGGCACCGGACGTGCCGAGTGACTAGGGTTTCTCCGATAGTGAGTTCGGATCCACACATTTATTAATTATTTTTATTACAATAATGTTTTTTCTCAAATGAGCGTGGCAAAAGCTCCAGTCCCACTCATCACGTGTTACCTTAACATTCCTTCAACATCCAATCACAATTTGAAATTCACGGTGACTGGTAAAGAAATTGCGATTGAGAACACGAATGTTCTTGGAATGAAGAAGATTCCCTCGTATTGATTCTGCGAACAGATTGAACCAATGAAACATCACCTCTCCCGTCATCCTTTACCATAGTTTGCGCGCATGCAGTAGAACTAATTAATAAGCGGAAATCCTGGGTCGGTGCTGGATCATGCAGTTCCCACTGACGACATGCAGAGCCATGTCTGCGAGATTAATTCTTCTCCGAGCTTGGTTTGGGGGCACACGGCGATCCTGACCCAAGCATCATGCTCTGGACTCTCGGGGGGGCTCTCACGGTCAGCATCTCGCTCTTTCGGAGCAGCGGATGGCGCCTGCATGCCTTGTCTTCGAATCGACGCTGTTGGCGCCGCACACGGGGAACCACTGCTGCCGGTTGTAGGCCGGTGATCCTCTGCGGCCGGAGCCCCGACTCTGCACGAAGAATGCTCCGTTCACGAAGGCGTCCCTCACCGACACCCAGTTCCAGTTTCCCCCGCCAGCCTCTCTCCACGTGACCTGCCCCCAACCCAAGTAACAAAATGATCATCAAGCTCGATCAGAAACCATCGCCCTACCAATCATCTCGATCGGATGTATATGGTGGACGCACAAGACATCAACGGTGAAGAAGGCGACATATATAGGGTTCGAAAGAGTGTGGGTTCCTTACTTGCTTTTTGCCGTTCCTTGGTGCTACGAACAGATTTGCCTCGCTGAGGATGCTGGGGTTCATGCTCCCTCCAATGGCGTACTCTCCCCATCCCTGGTAGAAGTTGTTGACGACGTGGGCGTATCCATGCCTAACCCTGCATTAATTATCAGCGGTGATCATATATATGATTCTATCTGTCTATCTACATATAAATATATATATATATATATGATGTGGACGTGTTAAACTGTTCATTAATTTGATCGATATCAGTACTGGCTTGGTTACCTGGGCATGCGCTGGTTAGCCCGGGGGCCAAATCGGTTGTAGACGACGGTGACCTTCATGTTCTTGTCCTCTGCATAGCTGTCGTCGTGGCCGAGCAGCATCACCTTGTCGTGGTTGCGGAACCAGTTGTTGGAGACGGTGACCATGGTGGAGCCCCGGGTCACGTCCAGCAGGCCGTCGTCGCAGTTGAAGAGCGTGTTGTGGTCGATCCAGACCTTGGTGGAGCTCACCAGACGGATGGCGTCCCCGTCCGAGGCCCCCATCTCCTTCACCTGCCCGCTCACCCCCTTCACCGGCCCGGGGGGCTGCGGCTTCAGGTCGTGGAACTGGAGACCGTGGATGATGACGTTGCTCACCTGGTCATCACATGCAGTCATCTCCAAGCACCCATCAGAGAAACGATCACACAAACACAGTTTGTATGGCGCGATTGATCCTGTGCATGCATATGGCGATCCTCCTTGGAGTATATATACCTGGTAAAGCAGGAAGCCGGAGCCATAGGCGATGTGGATGTTGGCGCCGCGGCCGTCGATGGCGGTGAAGCTCTTGACAAGGAGGGGCCGCAGGAGCTTGATGTACATGATGGGCCTCGCGAAGGTGATCCACACCTTCCCCGGCAGCACGGTGGCGCCGTAGCGCAGCGTGCCGGGGCGCGGGTTGGCGGGGTCGTCGCTGGGGTCCGTCACCCGGTACATGGTCACGTCCCGCCCGGCGTTGTCCGCCATCTTCCCCGCGAACCCCACCGAGCACAGGGCGAGGCCCTGCCGGTTGGCCGCCCAGTTGGGGTTCCCCCGCCAGCACCCGTCGATGGCGTTCAAACGGGCGCCGGCGCCCCGGCTGGATCGCTTCCGCGGGAGGGCGCTCGAGGCCGTGAGGGGGAAGAGAAAGACGAGGAGGAGGGAGAGGCAGAGGGCCCGGCGGCCGGAGGAGCCCATGAGATCAGCGCCAGCGACGGAGGTGGAAGCCATGGCTCTGCCTATAGCTAGGAAGTGAGTGTGGATGGATAGATGTGGATCGAGGAGAGGATGGGTGGGGGGATGGGTAGATAGCAGTGTAAGCACTTATAGGGGGCAGCCGTGAACGCAGTTTGTGGAGAGAGGGGGCCGGTTACTGTTCTGTTTGCTAGCGTTTGGGCTGTGTGGTTAAGCCAGGAATAGGATGTGTGTGGCGTTGGGTTTGCTGTGGAGGTTGCTCTCCCCTTCTCTCTGATCAGCTTTGTTGGTGTGCCATGGTTTAGACAGGTGGTGTGCTCTAGGGCTGTCAATGGGTCGGGGTAGGGCCGGGTTTAGGTCGACCCGGGGCGGGTTTAGATAAACTTTGAACTTGGTTTGGGTCCGAGTTAATTATGTCGGGTCAGGTCGGGTCTGATACTATTAAAAAATTATAAAGTCCGATTAAAATTTGGCCCGAAAATTTAAATAAAAAAAAATTAATAATACAAAGTTTGTAATCTCACTAAATTAATTAGAATTTCGATGTTAATTAGTTAATTTGTTAGAAAAGAGAGTTTTTAATTTTTTTAATTAAGTAAAATAACATAATTTTAACTAATTTTTTTTAAAATTTGAAGGGAGAAAAAAAAAGAGAACGGGTCGGGTCGATCCGCGGGCCGAACTCATAGCCCGAGCCCGCCCATGTGTCTAGTCGGGGCCCGATTTTTAGGCCCGACTAAGGGACCGTGGGCCGGAAATGGCCTTGCAGTCCGGCCCGAAATTATCGGGCCAAGCCCGAGGACCTATCGGGCCGGCCCGGCCCATTGATAGCTCTAGTGCGCTCCCATTGCTTGAGGGACAGAGGCGTTGGAGATAGAGAGAGAGAGAGAGAGAGAGAGAGAGAGAGAGAGAGAGTTGCGAAGTGCAGCTAAAACTGAGACAAACTAACTTAGAGGGAGCTGAATATATAACAGGCCTCTGAGTAAAACCAGCCATTAGGGGTTGTATATATTTATAACTTATGCAAGGTATTGCCCAGAAGCCGGAAGAATTAACCTAACCCAGGCGTTAAACTTAATTAGTAGGCGGATAGTAACGCAATATTACAATTAATAATCGAAACTGGTGAGCGTAGAGAATCTGTCTGTCCTGAATTAACCTTCAATTACTGGCAGGATTAATATATATGCGTCGTAGGTGCTTGCATTAATTATGTACCCAGATATTCTTGAAGAATAACCGAGAGCTTGCCATGGTTAATTATATACGACGCGGCAATTTGTGAATTGAATTGGTCGTAGGTGTCCGCAAACTGAATGCTGCTTTTCTTTCCCTTGCTCTCCGTTAATCCGTACATGCAATCTATAGCTCTCCTTTCATATATATATATATATATATATATGTGCGTGTGTGTGTGTGTGTGTGTGTGAAAGTACGTAATGAAAAACCTCCTTAAACCTGTAAGTCTCTACCAGAAAACGTATGCCCTGCATCATTAATTAAAGCTGTGGTTACTAGTCCATGTAGCATGTGCTTGATCTCCTGCTTCGTCTTCCCCGGCCACGAGCATGCACTGACTACTCACCGGCGACAAACCACCCCGAACCCATTGCTCATATTGCCGGTGCAGTCCAAGGTGAAGGCCGAGAGGTCCAACGCCAGCGCCCTCACACTGGCCTGGAGGGCCGACGAGAAGGTGCAGTGCTTGCAGTCGGCGGATAGAAGAGAAGAAGTCAGGTACCTGTCCTGGCCTCTCATCACCGGCATGGGCACTCCCCTTTTCACCGGGCTCTGGAAGCCTGGCCGGTAGGTCTGCCCAGCACGCCCTCCACTTTCTCCGACGGCTCCAGGAACTTGAACTGGACCTCCAGGTGGGCGAAGCAGTCGCCAGCGGGAATCCCGTACTTGTGCACCCGGTCGTCCTCCCTCGTCACCGGTACGACGGCGGCCATGATCTCGAACACGCGCGGCAGCATCACGGTGACGCTGTTCACGGTGGCGGTGCGCTCCACCTAGAGCGCGCTGTCCGGGGCGGACCACGAGGAGAGGTGGCTCTTGTGTACAAAGACTGTTAAAATAATTTGAATGTACTAAATTTCTCTAGAAATATGAAGAAAAGTCTAACATATTATAGAAGAACGATGAAAAGTTCTAGAATATAACGAGAGAAGTCTAGAAACATTTATCTAGAGAAAAAAGATTAGAGAATAATTCTCTAGAATGATGGAGCATAAGAAGAATCTAGAAAGAGCTTCAGACCTCTTATGCAGTCTATAAATATCATTACCCAAGCACCTTTAAGGGATATCCAAGAAGTGGATCCAAGAAGAAAAGAAGTGAGCCAAAGAGCCTCACTCCATTCCATCAACCTTTCCCAAACATTTCCCTCTTCCATCTCCCCTTTACATTGTACAAGATCTTTTTGTACTCATAATATTTCTTCAATAAAATTTTTACTTTCTTCACTTTTGTGTCCATTTCACTTTAATTCCGCTGCTCCAATAAATTTGGTATCAGAGCCATAACCTCAATTCCCTCAAGTTTCAATTGTGACAGCACCTAATACCACTATTTTTAACTATTCCTAAAATCTTATCCCTATTTTTGATGGAGAAAATTATGATTTTTGGAGTCTCCAAATGAAGACTCTATTCATCTCTCAAGATCTCTGAGAGCTCGTTGAAGGCAGATACGAGATACCAGATGATGGGGCAACCCTTGCATCGTGGACGTCAGCAAAACAAAAGGAGTATAAAGAAAATAAGAAGAAAGATGTGAATGTATTATTATTCATCTAACAAGAGGTAAGCAAATCTATCTTTGCCCATATTATGACGTCCGCAACTTCGAAAGATGCTTGAGATCTTTTAAAATAAGAATTTCAAGGGTCGTCGAAGGTAATCTCTATTAAGTTGAAATCATTATGGAGAGAGTTTGATAATATTATGATGAAAGATAATGAAACTGTTCAAGTATTTTTTACTCGAGTTGTCAGCATCATAAATCAAACTAGAAGCTATGGGGATAAAATTGAAGAGAAGAAAATAGTTGAGAAAGTCTTGAGAAGTCTTCCAATCAAATTCGATCATATTGTTGCTGTCATTGAAGAATCCAAAGGTTTATCAAAATTTTCTTTGTACGAACTAATGGGTTCTTTGGAGGCGCATGAACAAAGAATGAACAGATTTTCTTATCAAAATATGGAACAAGCATTTCAATCTAATGTATCATTATCTGATAAAAGAGAGGAGTCAAAGAAGGAGAACATGGAAGGCTATTCTTCACAACAACAGTTCGGGAACGGTAATTCAAGGCAGAAGAAGTTCATGAAACAAGGTCAGGACAGAGGAAGAAGATATGAGAAAAATTATCAAAAAGGTACGTCTATCCCCCAATGCCGAATTTGTAAAAAGTTTAGACATTTTATAGAAGATTGCAGATTTAAATGCACCAAATGTAAAAATGCTAATCACTCCCAAAGAGATTGTTATTATTATCAGAAAAATGAAGCTAATTATTCAGAGATGGATCAACTATTTTACTCTTGCTTTACCAGCCATTCAAATTCTAGCGATATATGATATTTGGATAGTGACTGTAGCAATCATATGATAGGAAATAAAAACACATTTATCAAACTAGATGAAGAGATAGATTCTCAAGTAAAGCTTGGAGATGGCAAGCTGCATAAAGTAAAAGGCAAGAGAGTGATAGCGGTGCATACAAAGGGAGGTAAGACGAAGTTTATCACATATGTTCTTTATGTTATTGGCCTAACTCAAAATTTATTAAGTGTTGGACAGTTAATGCAAAAGGGTTATTCAGCCAATTTTACAAAAGATGAATGCATCATTATAGAAGACAGAAGTAAAAAGATTGTGACAAAAATCAAGATGACTCCCAACAAAGTCTTTCCGCTGAAAATGCCACTAGAAAATATGGCTCTAAAAATTGAAGGAGAAGATAGCTCTCTCATATGGCATAAGAGATTTGGCCATTTAAATTATAGAAGTCTCAAACTATTAAAGAAAAAGAGAATGATCATTGGATTGCCATATCTTAAAGAAGAAGAAAATAAAATTTACGAAGGATGCATCTATGGAAAGATGCACAGATTACCCTTCACTAAAATATCATGGAGAGCTAAAGAGCCATTACAATTGGTACATACTGACATTTGTGATCCAACAAAAACTGCCTCACTTAATGGCTCACGATAATTTCTATTATTTGTGGATGCTTATAGCCGAATGATGTGGATATACTTTCTGAAGGAAAAAGCAGAGGCATTTACTATGTTCTTACGATTCAAAGTATTTGTTGAGAAACAAAGTGGTAAAAAAGCTAAAGAATTTAAGGACCGATCGTGGAGGAGAGTTTACTTCAAAAGAATTTCAAGAATATTACAGGAATGAAGGAATAAAGAAGGAGCTAACAGTAAGATATACACCTCAGTAAAATGGAGTAGCCGAGCGAAAGAACAGGACAATAGTAGAGATGGCTCGGAGCATGCTAAAAGGTATGAATCTTCCTAACAATTTTTGAGCTGAGGTTGTACATACTGCAGTTTACATTTTAAACCGGTCTCCAACAAAAGTAGTTCCAAACAAAACACCACATGAGACCTGGTTCAAGAGAAAGGCCAAGGTAAGTCAGTTTAGAATCTTTGGATGCATTGCATATGGCCATATTCCTTCGCAAGTTAGAGAAGAAAAATTTGGTGAGAAAGGAGAAAAATATATATTCATTGGATATAGTAAGAAATCAAAAGCATATAGATTGCTTGAGCCTAAGACAAATAAATTGGTTATTTCTAGAGATGTGATATTTGATGAAACATCATCATGGAAATGAGAAGAAGAAGAAAAAAAATAAGTACCAAAAATTATGAAAGAAAAAGAAGTGGAAGATGAAGAATTAGTAGCTCCTCCTCCACAGAGCCCAAGAGAGCAAGGTGAGTCAAGTGCTAACACATTACGACGAAAGGAACACCCTCTCAAAGAAATATATGAAAGAAGTAATTAATGCGGCCTATTTTTATTGTGAACCACAAAAATATGAGGAGGCAGTTAAAGATGAGAAATGGATAAAGACCGTGGATGAAGAAATGAATATGATTGAGAAAAATCGCACATGGGAGCTAGTTGAGCAGCCGAAAGATAAGAAAGTTATTGGTTATACGGACAGTGATTGGACAGGCTCGACAGATGATCGGAAAAGTACTTATGGATATTTGTTCTGTCTTAGGACAACACCTATTTCATGGTCATCTAAGAAGCAGCAAACAATCGCTCTATCTTCATTAGAATCCGAATATATATCAGCTACAAGTGCCGCATGCGAAGCTGTCTGACTAAGGAGAATATTATCACAGCTTCAACAAAATCAAGAAGAATCAATTGCTATACTTTGTGATAATATTTCAGCCATTGCTATGACAAAGAATTCAGTATTTCATGCATGGACAAAGCACATCGAACTGCGTCATCACTATATCCGAGATTTGGTCGAGAAAGAAGAAATCATTCTGAAGTTTATAAAGGCAGAGGAGCAAGTCGCCGACATCTTCACGAAGCCCTTGACCACTGACATGTTTATACACTTTAGAAGGAGTATGCACATTACAAATTAAGAGGGGGTGTTAAAATAATTTGAATGTGCTGGACTTCTCTAGAAGTATGAAGAAAAGTTCAACATATTGTGGAAGAACGATGAAAGGTTCTAGAATGCAAGGAGAGAAGTCTAGAAACACTTATCTAGAGAAAAAAGATTAGAGAAGAATTCTCTAGAATGATGGAGCATAAGAAGAATCTAGAAAGAGTTTCAGACCTCTTATGGAGGCTATAAATATCACTACCCAAGCACCCTTAGGGGATATCCAAAAAGTGGATCCAAGAAGAAAAGAAGTGAGCCAAAGAGTCTCACTCCATTCCATCAACCTTTCCCAAACCTTTCCCTCTTCCATCTCCCCTTTACATTGTACAAGATCTTTTTGTACTCATAATATTTCTTCAATAAAATTTTTAATTTCTTCACTTTTGTGCCCATTTCACTTCCGCTGCTCCAACAGAGACGGGGACGCCGTCGTAGGTGAAGGTGAAGTGGTGGGTGTTGGCGTCCCAGGCGGAGGCGCGCGCTTGGCCTCCACGGTGAAGGTGTGGGTGCCAAACATGAGGCTGAGCACCTGGATCCAGGTGAAGTCGCGGGGCC
The DNA here is from genome assembly GCA_022559845.1 of Amorphophallus konjac. Lineage (NCBI taxonomy): Eukaryota > Viridiplantae > Streptophyta > Magnoliopsida > Alismatales > Araceae > Amorphophallus > Amorphophallus konjac. The sequence goes on from CM040124.1 coordinate 344,638,921, forward strand.
GACCGGCGGGTTGGAGGCCGATGAAGCGGGCGTTGATATGAAGGTTGGGATCGGAAAAGAGGCTGAAGTAGTGGTGGTTGGACTTTCCGTGGAAGTAGAACATGACGCCGTCGCCGCCCACGAACCTGGGGTTGAAGCACGCCGCTCCGTTGCCCTCGCAGTTGGGCTTCCGGCCCAGAGAATGTAGCAGAGAACACAACGATTGTGACAACCCAGGGTCCGGATACCAGGTAAACCCGATAACACTTGGATCCTGCGAGGTCTCCCAAGAGCGGAAAAGCTCCGGAGGGATAAAAGGAGTGTGTGTGGTACATTGAAGTCCCAGATAAAGCAGTAAGCAATTAATATTTCATTGATCAGGTTTGCTAAAGTAGCAGAAATAAAATTATATTTTCAATTAACAGTTTAAGTTAACAGAGTCCAGTCTAAATTAAAGACAAGTACAGCCCAACAGAAATGAAAACGTACACTGAAGTCGGGAGAAGCCCAACGCAGAGAACGCTGGCAACACTGGCAACTACGAACTGACGCACCGCATCATGAACCACGAGGAAGAAGAAGTCCACACCTGAAAAGCAGGGGTGAGCCTTGTGTCACTGGCTCGGTAGGGGTCACGCGGATCCCCACTGGAAACAACGCAGTAACACGCTAAACAACAGCTAATGTAATATCCCGGACCTTTCGGATCCTTCTTCGTGGGTCCCAGATCTGGTTTTCGGAGCGTTCGGCTCTATTGTGTCCGAAATTTTGTTTCGGACATCTTTCGTGTTCGGATCGGCGCGATCCGGAGTCGTTTCGGAGGCCCGGAGGCGTTCCGCGGCTTTTCCGTGCGTGATTTCCGATTTCCGGCGCGGGTTTCGGCTTTTCTCTTCGGACGCTCGCTGCGGGTGAACCGGGCTGTTCACACGGGCACGAGTGGTACCGTCGCGATCGGTACGTTCCGAGGATCGTGGGGGTGTAATTTTCTAATTTTTGAAATTTTTCAGATTTTCTGAGTTTTTCTATAAAAACCCTCCCTATTTTCTCTCTCCCCCCACTTTCTTCTTCTTCTTCCTCTCTTCTTCTTCCTCCTTCCTCCTCCACCGTGTCTCCCTCCCTCTCCCTCTCTTCCTCCCGGTTGGCCACGGCGAGCTCCCCTCCGGCTGCAGACGGCGGCGGGGCGACGGCGCAGTGACGTGGGCGGCGGCGAGGCGGTCGTGGGGGCGTGCGGCGAGCGTGGGAAGCTTAAGGAAGAACGAGGGTTTTCAAGCATTCTTCGCGATTCGTGGACGATCCGGCGGAGCATTTGCTCCATTGAGGTAGGGTGACGTTTCCTAGCTCTTCGCCGTTCTTTTCCGTGGTTTGTAGGCCGCGGGGAGGCCGAGAGAGGCATGTTTGGGCATTTTTGGGGTTTTTCCATGTTTTGGGGGTGAGCCACCCGATCTATGGTTTTAGCCCATGATTCTATGTTTTGGTGGCTTAGATGCATGCTAGGGGTCCCCAGGGGTCTTCCCCCTTGTTTTCCCCCTCTCCGGTGGAGGTACGGGGGCGCGATCGATGTTTTTGGGGTTTTCCCGCCGTAGCGTGCTCGGAGGAAAGCGACGGTCACTCCAGTGACCGTCACTTTCTTGTGACGCCCCCGGGGGGGAGCGTTACTTCCTCTGGGTGTTGGCTTTGGGGTCTGGGGCTGTAACGGCCCTACGATGGACCGCCATTTGCCTGTGACGCCCCTGGACTGGGCCGTCACATGCTTTCGACCGTTGGTTTTTGACCGCTGGGGGTCAGGCCATGTAACGCACCGAGATAGGCGCATTACATGCGTGTAACGCACTGGGGCAGGAGCGTTACTTCCTGTTGTCCCCCAGGTGGATGGGCCAGGCACGTCACTTCCCCTTCCCACCCCGAGTGTAGGGCCATGTGACGCGCTGGGCTGGGCGCGTTACATGTGAGTAACGCACTGAGCCCGACGCGTTGCTTGCAAGCGACGCGCCGGGGTAGGCGCGTTACTTTCCCTGTGGTTTTGGAGGGTGTGGGGCGCCGTGTGACGCCCTGGCCTAGGTGCGCCGCTTCCAAGCGACACACTAGGGCAGGCGCGTCGCTTCCCCTATCCCCCCTGGCCGTGTGACGGTCTGCCTTAGACCGCCATTTTCAAGTGACGGCCCTAGAGTGGACCGCCATTTGGCTGTGACGGTCCAGGGTCGGACCGCCACTTCCTGGGTTGCCCCATGAGGGTGGCAACCTTACTTTTCTCCGACCGTGGTCTCCGTGTGACGGGACTAGTGCGTGGGGTGATTCCCACACGTTGTCGGGCTTGGGCGTTGTTTTCCGTGACTTGAGAGTCTACTCCTTTAGCGACCCTCCACTAGTCGTAGCCCACCAGTACGCGGTGCTGGTCTCACCTGGGAGTGGTGTACGGGCACCCACCTTTCGAGACGGTTTGTGGACCGGTTACCGTAGGCCCCTCGTCGTAGCCAGAGTCCGGCTGCGGGGGAAAACCGGTCAGAGGGCCAGACCTAGGACGCGTGGTCTGTGTGTGCACACGTGGTTGGGGGCGGTTGGACCCACGTCGACGGGCGTGACCCCAGCTAGTCACTTGTTGTGAGTTACTTTTCGGTGTTTGCGCCTCGGGTAGGACCTACCACGTCAGGCGGTTCACCTGCGGTGCGGTGTAAGACGTCAGGGGACGCTACCGGCTGTGCTTCTAGTGGGTGGTACTCCTGTCGAGTACGGAGTGTCATACTGTCAGTCGTGTGTTTCCGACCTTCGGGTTTGTCGGTGACCGTTGAGCCTCGGTCTTCTCTTCGTAGCACGTGTGTCGGTTTGCGTGCCGTAGAGTCTTGCTTTGTAGAGTACATGGCTTTTCTTTCCGAGGTACTCTCCTACCGCTAGAGTAGTGGTTTCTCGCTTTGCGAGGTAGGGTTCGAGTGATCCCTACTGAGTCTTGTTCCGAGACTCATTCCCTGCGTGTTTTCACCGTGTTTCAGGTGAGACGCCACCTTCGGGAAGCGCGTCAGGAGCGCAGCGTGGTGCGGGTGCCCAGAGATAGTGCCAGAGGTCTGAGCCGGGGGATGCCCCGTGTAGCTGTACTTTTCTTTCTTGTCACTGTACTAGTCGTGGACTGTTGTTGTGGTTTTATTTTGTGGACCATGTAAATTGTTATCTTATTTCCTGCTTATTATCATAATTGTTTAATTTCTGCAATTACTTGTGATAACTATGTAGTTTCCACACCATCCTTTTAACCCTTCCGAGTCTTCGGACTCGTGGGTGGCGGTGCGAGTCTCGGGTTATCGGGCCTTCCCGGTAATCGGATTCTCGGGTCGTTACAGCTGGTATCAGAGCGCGGTTGTGGAATTACATGGGAATCATAGGTAATTGTAGTGGTCCACTAGTCCATGGCGATGATGTACAGGTGACGCTGGCCTTGGGCACCGCGTGTTTTATTCTGACATTGCCGTTTTCGTGTTTTCTGTCTTGTGCTTCAGGAGCGAGGATGGCGCCGAGGAGGAGTTCTCGCTCTCAGCAGGGGCAGTCGGCTGGAGGTCAGGAGATCCAGCAGGGGGTCCAGAGGGACCAGGAGGAGCATAGCAGAGTTCCGGGAGCAACCGAGGCCGCGGATGCTGCGAGAGCTCCGGGGGCCGAGGATTTCTTCCGTGGCATATACCATCTCATGTCTCAGCAGTTTGGCGGAGAGGTTGCTGAGGGCTCGTCAGTCAGGGGTGGGCCGGGCCGAGCAGTGAGGGACTTCATGCAGTTCCATCCACCTTACTTTAGCGGCCAGGCAGACCCTGATGCGGCTCGTGATTGGCTCGATGAGATGGAGCGGGTGTTCAGTTCTGCGAAAAGTACTGCCGAGGACAGAGTGGTGTTGGCCTACAACCAGTTGCAGGGTACGGCTCGGCGGTGGTGGTCTTCCGAGTGGAAGACGTCCTTTCAGCTTCGTCCACTTGAGCAGGTCGAGTGGGGTGACTTTGTCAGTGCTTTCGAGCGTACGTACTGTCCAGACGTCGTTGCTACGCAGCGGATGCGGGAGTTTCTGGTGCAGGGTGACATGTCCGTGTTGCAGTACAGGGCCCGATTTGTCGAGCTGGGTCGGTACGCACCTCATGTCATGGAGCATGAGAGGGTGAGGACCACGCAGTTTGTACAGGGCTTGAGGCTGGAGCTGAGGCACCATTTGATCGCGAATGGGGCCACTGATCTAGAGACAGCGTCTCGTGTTGCGATTTCCTTGGAGATGGATATGCAGAGGACTCGAGGACCGATCAGCCAGGGGCAGTCCGTGTCAGGTCGCAGCCAGTAGTCGGCTACCCAGCAGCAGGGTTTCTTCCAGCATGCGTCGGGTGGTTCAGGAGTACCGGCATCGGCAGCTTCAGTGACAGGATCTGCGTCTTTTAGCTCGAAGGTCAAGAAGTTCTTGAAGAAGGGTTTCCGTAAGAAGCCCAAGGATCAGGGACAAGCTTCATCGGGCAGTGTACAGCAGCCAATTCCTTTTCAGCGTCAGGGATCAGGGGGTGGATCACGAGGACCTTGTCCACGGTGTGGTGGGACCCACCCAGGCAGGCAGTGCACGGCGCCGATTATCTATTTTCGGTGTGACCAGCCAGGGCACATGGCGCGTGACTGTCCACAGAGACCGCCGCAGCAGCAGTTTCCCCAGCAGCAGAGGCAGCAGCAGGGACAGTATCCGCCGCTACCCAGGTCAGCCAGCGTGGGAGGCAGGCAGAGGGCTCGAGGCCAGATCACGCACTTGACCAGGGCAGAGGCAGTGGCGTCGCAGCTCGTGGAAGGTACCGTTCAGATTTTGGGTTGTGCGGCTCGGGTTTTGTTTGATTCTGGCGCGTCTCATTCGTTTATTTCGGAGGATTTCGCATCGAGCGTCGAGGAGCCGATGACCCAGTTGTCCTGTGATTTGGCAGTGGAGTTGCCTTCGGGTGACTTTATGGTCACTCCGTATTGCTTCGACCAGGTTCCGGTGTGGATCGATGGCCGGAGTATGCCAGGCAGATTGTATGCGTTGCAGCTTCGGGATTACGATGTGATTCTAGACATGGATTGGCTCGAGACTCATGGAGCGGTGGTGGATTGTGGGATGAAGAGGGTCTACTTCCAGCATCCGAGCAAGAGGACCTTATATTTCCAAGGTATCCGTTCCACCTCTTCTCGATTCCTTATCTCTGCTATTCGAGCCCGTCGGTTGCTTGATTCAGGTTGTCAGGGTTTTCTCGTGTCAGTGGTTGTGTCTGACCGGATGGAGCCGGATGTCGAGGACATCGCGGTGGTGTGCGAGTTTCCCGATGTTTTTCCTGAGGAGTTGCCTGGATTACCTCCCCAGCGGGAGATCGATTTTGTGATCGAGGTTGTACCTGGTGCGGGACCTTTGGCGAAGGCTCCCTACCGTATGGCCCCCGCTGAACTGAGAGAGTTGAGGGCGCAGTTGCAGGAGCTGCTGGCCAAGGGGTACATTCGTCCGAGTTTTTCCCCTTGGGGTGCGCCCGTGTTGTTTGTGAAGAAGAAGGACGGTAGTCTGCGGCTGTGCATTGACTATCGGCAGCTGAATGAAGTGACCGTTAAGAACAAGTATCCGTTGCCGCGGATCGATGACTTGTTCGACCAGCTTCAGTCTGCGCGAGTGTTCTCGCGGATTGATTTGCGGTCAGGTTACTATCAGCTGAGGATTCGCGAGTCCGATGTGGAGAAGACTGCATTCAGTTCGAGGTACGGGCATTATGAGTTTCTGGTGATGCCGTTTGGGCTCACCAATGCCCCAGCTGCCTTTATGGACTTGATGCCGAGGGTGTTTCATCCGTATTTGGACCAGTTTGTGGTCATTTTTGTGGATGACATCCTTGTTTATTCGCGGTCTGCTGAGGAGCACGCGTACCATTTGAGTGTGGTACTGCAGACGTTGCGAGATCACCAGTTGTATGCGAAGCTCAGCAAGTGCGAGTTTTGGCTCAGCGAGGTGCACTTTCTGGGGCACGTGATTTCTGGTGATGGCATTTTCGTGGATCCCGCCAAGGTCGAGGTTGTGATGCAATGGCCGAGGCCGAGGTCGGTGACGGAGATCCGGAGTTTCTTGGGGCTTGCGGGTTATTATCGTCGGTTTATCCAGGATTTTTCCCGCATTGCGACCCCGATGACTAGGCTCACGCGGAAGGATATACCTTTCGTGTGGTCCGAGGAGTGTGAGCAGAGCTTCAGGGAGCTGAAGAGATTGCTCACCTCGGCTCCGGTGTTGGTTTTGCCTTCTGGATCGGGAGGTTTCGTGGTGTGTACAGATGCTTCCGGCGTTGGACTGGGTGCTATTCTGATGCAGCATGGTAGAGTGGTGGCTTATGCATCTCGGCAGCTAAAGCCTCACGAGGAGAACTATCCTACCCATGACCTTGAGTTGGCGGTTGTGATCTTCGCGCTGAAGATCTGGAGGCATTATCTGTACGGTGAGAAGTTCGAGGTGTTCACTGACCATCAGAGCTTGAGGTACGTGTTCTCGCAGAAGGACCTGAACCTCAGGCAAAGGCGTTGGATGGAGTTCATGAAGGACTATGACTTCACCCTGTCTTATCAGCCAGGCAGGATGAATGTCGTCGCCGATGCCTTGAGTCGAAAGGTTGCGGTCAGTGCCTTGATGTTGAGGAGGTGGAGGCTCTGGGAACAAGTGCCCGAGGTATCTTTCAGGCTCAAGATTCCCCAGGAGCCAGGGTTGGCTGTGCTTGCGAGTCTGACTGTCACTCCTGCTATCCGTCGTCAGGTGACAGAGGCTCAACATGCGGACCCTGAGTTGCCCCGGATTTTGGCTATGGCTGACGTAGAGCTCGGCGAGGACGGTGCTGCGAGGTTTCGTGGCAGGTTGTACGTCCCAGCTGAGGAGCAGGTTCGTCGTGCGGTGTTACGCGAGGCTCATGGGAGCAGGTACACTGTACACCCGGGTGCGACGAAGATGTATCGGAAATTGCGGAGGCAGTTCTGGTGGCCTGGCATGAAGAGAGATGTCGCAGAATTTGTGGCCAGGTGCCTGATCTGTCAGCAGGTGAAGGCGGAGCATCAGCGACCAGGCGGTACTCTCCAGCCCTTGGATGTTCCTGCTTGGAAGTGGGACCATGTGACCACGGATTTTTGTGGTGGGGTTGCCAAGAATCCCGAGTGGGCAGGACAGTATTTGGTTGCTGGTGGATCGGCTGACGAAGGTGACTCGGTTGCTACCGGTCAAGGTCAGCTGGAGCGTGCCTAAGTTGGCTCGTCTTTATGTGGAGCGGATCGTTCCGTTGCATGGGGTTCCCATTTCGATCGTGTCGGATCGGGATCCGCGCTTCACTTCTGGATTCTGGAGGAGTTTCCAGCGAGCTCTTGGCACGGAGTTGGCATTTAGCTCGGCATATCATCCTCAGTCAGATGGTCAGTCTGAGAGGACCATTCAGACTTTGGAGGACATGCTGAGATCCTGCTGCCTGGAGTGGCAGGGGAGTTGGATACATCACCTACCGTTGGTGGAGTTTGCCTATAACAACAGCTATCATTCGAGCATCGGCATGGCTCCTTATGAGGCATTGTACGGGCGTCCTTATCGGACTCCACTCGATTGGTTTGAGGTGGGTGAGCGTGTTTTGACGGGACCGGAATTGGTGCAGCAATGTGTGGATGTTGTGCACCTGGTTCGTCAGAACATGTTGGCGGCCCAGAGTCGGCAGAAGAGCTATGCTGACCGTAGGAGGCAGCCCCTCGAGTTCGCCGTGGGCGATCATGTGTTCTTGAAAGTTTCTCCGATGAAGGGGGTGATGCGTTTTGGACGGCGTGGGAAGCTGAGTCCCCGCTATATTGGTCCTTTCGCGATTGTGGAGCGCATCGGTGAGGTTGCTTACCGGTTGCAGTTGCCTCCTGAGTTGGCGTCGGTGCATGACGTGTTCCACGTCTCGATGTTGCGGAAGTATATGCCCGATGACTCTCATGTGCTCGAGTTTTCCGTTTGGCCTGAGGTGACTCCAGATCTTTCTCTCCCAGAGTTTCCGATCCGCGTGGAGGATAGGCGAGAGCAGCGCCTGCGGAACAAGGTCATTCCCTTGGTAAAGGTCGTGTGGCAGCGACACTCTGGTGGTGAGGCTTCTTGGGAACGTGAGGACGAAATGCGTCAGCAGTTCCCGTATCTGTTTGAGTGAGTCTTCTTCTTCTTTCCCCTCTGGTTGTTCTCAATTTCGAGGACGAAATTCCTTAAGGGGGGAGGGCTGTAATATCCCGGACCTTTCGGATCCTTCTTCGTGGGTCCCAGATCTGGTTTTCGGAGCGTTCGGCTCTATTGTGTCCGAAATTTTGTTTCGGACATCTTTCGTGTTCGGATCGGCGCGATCCGGAGTCGTTTCGGAGGCCCGGAGCCGTTCCGCGGCTTTTCCGTGCGTGATTTCCGATTTCCGGCGCGGGTTTCGGCTTTTCTCTTCGGACGCTCGCTGCGGGTGAACCGGGCTGTTCACACGGGCACGAGTGGTACCGTCGCGATCGGTACGTTCCGAGGATCGTGGGGGTGTAATTTCCTAATTTTTGGAATTTTCCGGATTTTCCGGGTTTTTCTATAAAAACCCTCCCTATTTTCTCTCTCCCCCCACTTTCTTCTTCTTCTTCCTCTCTTCTTCTTCCTCCTTCCTCCTCCACCGTGTCTCCCTCCCTCTCCCTCTCTTCCTCCCGGTTGGCCACGGCGAGCTCCCCTCCGGCTGCAGACGGCGGCGGGGCGACGGCGCGGTGACGTGGGCGGCGGCGAGGCGGTCGTGGGGGCGTGCGGCGAGCGTGGGAAGCTTAAGGAAGAACGAGGGTTTTCAAGCGTTCTTCGCGATTCGTGGACGATCCGACGGAGCATTTGCTCCATTGAGGTAGGGTGACGTTTCCTAGCTCTTCGCCGTTCTTTTCCGTGGTTTGTAGGCCGCGGGGAGGCCGAGAGAGGCATGTTTGGGCATTTTTGGGGGTTTTCCATGTTTTGGGGGTGAGCCGCCCGATCTATGGTTTTAGCCCATGATTCTATGTTTTGGTGGCTTAGATGCATGCTAGGGGTCCCCAGGGGTCTTCCCCCTTGTTTTCCCCCTCTCCGGTGGAGGTACGGGGGCGCGGTCGATGTTTTTGGGGTTTTCCCGCCGTAGCGTGCTCGGAGGAAAGCGACGGTCACTCCAGTGACCGTCACTTTCTTGTGACGCCCCCGGGGGGGAGCGTTACTTCCTCTGGGTGTTGGCTTTGGGGTCTGGGGCTGTAACGGCCCTACGATGGACCGCCATTTGCCTGTGACGCCCCTGGACTGGGCCGTCACATGCTTTCGACCGTTGGTTTTTGACCGTTGGGGGTCAGGCCATGTAACGCACCGAGATAGGCGCGTTACATGCGTGTAACGCACTGGGGCAGGAGCGTTACTTCCTGTTGTCCCCCAGGTGGATGGGCCAAGCGACGCACTGGGCCCAGCGCGTTACTTACTAGTGATGCGCTGGGGCAGGCACGCCACTTCCCCTTCCCACCCCGAGTGTAGGGCCATGTGACGCGCTGGGCTGGGCGCGTTACATGTGAGTAACGCACTGAGCCCGACGCGTTGCTTGCAAGCGACGCGCCGGGGTAGGCGCGTTACTTTCCCTGTGGTTTTGGAGGGTGTGGGGCGCCGTGTGACGCCCTGGCCTAGGTGCGCCGCTTCCAAGCGACACACTAGGGCAGGCGCGTCGCTTCCCCTATCCCCCCTGGCCGTGTGACGGTCTGCCTTAGACCGCCATTTTCAAGTGACGGCCCTAGAGTGGACCGCCATTTGGCTGTGACGGTCCAGGGTCGGACCGCCACTTCCTGGGTTGCCCCATGAGGGTGGCAACCTTACTTTTCTCCGACCGTGGTCTCCGTGTGACGGGACTAGTGCGTGGGGTGATTCCCACACGTTGTCGGGCTTGGGCGTTGTTTTCCGTGACTTGAGAGTCTACTCCTTTAGCGACCCTCCACTAGTCGTAGCCCACCAGTACGCGGTGCTGGTCTCACCTGGGAGTGGTGTACGGGCACCCACCTTTCGAGACGGTTTGTGGACTGGTTACCGTAGGCCCCTCGTCGTAGCCAGAGTCCGGCTGCGGGGGAAAACCGATCAGAGGGCCAGACCTAGGACGCGTGGTCTGTGTGTGCACACGTGGTTGGGGGCGGTTGGACCCACGTCGATGGGCGTGACCCCAGCTAGTCACTTGTTGTGAGTTACTTTTCGGTGTTTGCGCCTCGGGTAGGACCTACCACGTCAGGCGGTTCACCTGCGGTGCGGTGTAAGACGTCAGGGGACGCTACCGGCTGTGCTTCTAGTGGGTGGTACTCCTGTCGAGTACGGAGTGTCAGACTGTCAGTCGTGTGTTTCCGACCTTCGGGTTTGTCGGTGACCGTTGAGCCTCGGTCTTCTCTTCGTAGCACGTGTGTCGGTTTGCGTGCCGTAGAGTCTTGCTTTGTAGAGTACAGGGCTTTTCTTTCCGAGGTACTCTCCTACCGCTAGAGTAGTGGTTTCTCGCTTTGCGAGGTAGGGTTCGAGTGATCCCTACTGAGTCTTGTTCCGAGACTCATTCCCTGCGTGTTTTCACCGTGTTTCAGGTGAGACGCCACCTTCGGGAAGCGCGTCAGGAGCGCAGCGTGGTGCGGGTGCCCAGAGATAGTGCCAGAGGTCTGAGCCGGGGGATGCCCCGTGTAGCTGTACTTTTCTTTCTTGTCACTGTACTAGTCGTGGACTGTTGTTGTGGTTTTATTTTGTGGACCATGTAAATTGTTATCTTATTTCCTGCTTATTATCATAATTGTTTAATTTCTGCAATTACTTGTGATAACTATGTAGTTTCCACACCATCCTTTTAACCCTTCCGAGTCTTCGGACTCGTGGGTGGCGGTGCGAGTCTCGGGTTATCGGGCCTTCCCGGTAATCGGATTCTCGGGTCGTTACAGCTAAGCAGGAAAAAGCAGGAACAACAGCAGTACTAAGCTACACAGTAAAGCTGTAAAAGCAGGAGTAAGCAGGAGAAAGAACAACTAAAAAGGAAGGGAAGCCGTACTAACCAGAAACACGGTCGCCGACCAAACCACGGCTCTCTAAGCTACTCCAAACGTCAACAGGAAGGTGAACCTTGATCTCACAAAGTCAGGCGTTACCGATCCGTCGACCAAGCGCAAGCTCCAAAGTTAGAGCCTACCAAAATATGTAAAAGCCCTACAAAAGACCTACACAGTCAAAGACACGAACATACACATCGTCGTGTACGCTACACAAGACTGACCTCGGGTAAAGCCACACACATGCTACCCAGAAACCAATGACGAAAACACGCGTCACGAGAGTTATGCGTCAAGTGACAGGAGCACCTCCTCACTAGAAGAACAGCCAGATGCGTCCACTGACGTCTTACACTGCGCCTCAGGTATCTCCCACACGCCTGGAATGGCGATAACTGAGATACACGCAAAGGGCCAAGTACAAGGTGCAACAGTACCAAGTACTAGGAACAACGGAACTATATTAACGAGTGACTAGTCAGGGTCACGCCCGTCGGCGCTCGTCCCAAACGCCCCTGACCACGTGTCACACACAAGCTCAATACCTTGAGCCATGTCTCTAGCTAGTTTTCTCCCCTAGTAGGACGCTACTGCAAGGCAAGGGAGTCCACGGAAACTAGCTTGCAAACCGTATATCGGGAACTGCCCCGCCACCACTCCTAGGTGGGCCGACACACTGGAACGTGCCGTCGGGCTACGACTAGTGGAGGCTCACTAGACACAGAAACTCTAAAACAGCAGTGCAAGAGTACGGACAGGCTAGCACGCACTGTCGCACGTACTACGAATCACCAGACACAGGGTAGCATACCAGACTGCCACCGGACTCAGGACATACAACTAGACCTGCTAACACAATGATCCTTGAGTCACAAGATTCGGGGTCAAGATCGTCACACATAGCGGTAACAAGCCGCCAATCGGTGTAATCCCTAAGCCAAGGTCACGATAAAACACCGATAAAGGAAACGATACAGGATCACCCGATCCATACCTCCGCTTAACATGAATCACGGAGACCGGAGGGATCACCAAGACTCTAAAAGCATGTGGACACGTAAATCGAGGTAAGACTGTCCAAAACCATCTCTCGATCCATACCGGACCACCGAGACATTCACGAGTCACATGTCAACCACTGGATCATACTGGGTTGACCAGAAACCAATAATGACTCTGAAGTAGTACGGAACACTACTCGATATAATGGCACCCCCGGCTACCTCACAACATGGTCACAGCCCTCATAGGACGTCCAAGACATCCACGGGACAACGGACAAACCACCAGGTAAAGCCAGAATAAATGGAGGCCAAACAATAGGAAAACAGAATGATGGGTCTAAACGGTTACTTGCCTGACTGCCAGGAAAACCAAGAAGTCAGCCCAAGGGCCGCTAGCCAACCATCTACAGAACACAGGGGCATGCGGTCTACCTCAGGGCCGCCAGACGGCTGTAGCGGTCATGGACCAGACCGCTAGACCCAGTCAACGCCCGAACCGACATAACCCAGTCAAAGAAATTAGCGGTCTCCCATAGGGCAGCTAAGAGCGCTTAGCGGTCAAAGCTAGGACCGCTAGCCCAACCGACTTAAAGCCGTTGACCAAAGACCAAATGATGCTTATCGGTCGAATAACGGGCTGCTAAGACAGGCTTCGCGGTCTATTGTAAGGCCGCTTGGCCAAACCGACATAACACCTGAATCTAGCGGTTTAACCCTGAACCGCCAGACAAGGCTTAGCGGTCCACCATAGGGCCGCCAGAGGCAAGAAACGGTCTCTGAAACGACCGCGAAGGTGATACGGCGGGAGAAACAGGGGATCGGCCGGATCTCGGCCTTTCCACGCCCCGTTCGCTTCTAAACGAATGGGAAACAACCCTAAACGCAATATAAGCCTTCCACAGATCGAAAGGGATCCAAACGACACTAAAAACGCAAGAAACGGGCGATTATACCGAATCGACCCAAAATGAGTCATGTGGGTTCCCGGGCTCACACCGGTCCCAAATGACCACCAATCGCAATGAAACCAGCGGAAATGAAACGCTGACATGCCAGGGAATCTAATAAGACTAATTATGCTAGAAACCGTCGCCGAAAGAGGCGAACTCGTCTCACACCCCCCGAACATGCTTTCGCCCAAAACAAGGCTAAACCCGCTCGTTCTCACACCAGGTAACTCGAAATCACGGGAGAACGCAGAAGAAGAGTAGGGCGTCCATCTCCCTACATCCACCGAAGTTCTAGCGCGCCGAAGCGACTAAACCGCGTCGAAAACCATCGCACGAACTCAATCGTCGGCTTCGAATCCACCGAACGGGATCGCGCCAATCCCACGCTCCAATCTTCACTCCAGCACGCTTCACGACAACTCCACGCCATCGCCACCTCATCCCCGGGCCTCCTCCGTCTGCAGCCGGAGCAAAGGGAGAACAAGGAGAGAGAACGGGAGAGAGAGAGAGAGAGACGTGTGCGCAAATGAGGAGAGACGATGAGAGAAAGAAAGAATAAAAAGAAAAGGAAAATAGAATTTTCCTAATTTTCAAAAATTCTGATTTTTGGCCCGAAAATACACTAATTCAGAAAAATACGAAAAAATAATCTAAACGATCCTCGGAAAGAATGCAACGCAACTGTAGCGTCCTCGAGTCGATGAATTGAACAATAAACTCTCCACTGAGTTCTATAACTAGTACGAGAGAAAAATCCACGCGGATCGTAAAACACAACTCAGGATCCACAAAAGCGATCTGAAACTCTCCGATAAAGATCCGAAAGACTCAGGGTCTTACAACGATGCTCTGATATATGTAGGGTTTGAACAATAACATGCGGGCGTTAATGAAGTATAGACGTATATTAGTCAAAGGATTACGTTACGCGGGTAATAAAAATAAAATATTATATTATATTATACCATAAAAATATATATGGACACATTTATTAATATATTAATTATATTAATTTTTGAAATTTAAAAATTAAAATTAAAATTTAAAAGTAAAACATATTTGAAGATGATTTAAGTGAATGTAAATTTGATTTTTAAAATTGATAAACTCAAGAGGATCAAACTCTTAAATTAGGCAGATTCATAAATTTGAAAAATATAACTATAAAATATTAGACTTAGTTGATATATTTTGAATATTTTTTAACAATCTAACATCTAATGACACCAAATGATTTATAATTCATGATAATAAAATTTACATTCTCACCATTATTCTTAGGAATACATAAAAATATTCTCACCACCGTGCTTAGAAATACATAAATTTTAGTTATGATTAATATTTTAAGTCAATGACATTCAAGAAGATAAAATGAATTAAAAAACATTCGACTAAATTTCTATGAATCAAACTTATAGAAGTCAATATGCACAACTAAGAAATATGACTACCTCCGATACGAATACATAATGAGCTGTAAATGGCTCAATAATCTGGAAGAGAAAAATGACTTTAAAAATTATGTAACAGAGTATTAGGCTAATAGCAGTTCTGATGATCGACATATAGTTTCTCTTCACAAGTCGGACTCTATGCCTCGTGAAGGTGATTAAGCGATTGGAAATAAACTTTAGGAGATATTTCTGAGTTCATATTTTCTATTTCAAATATTTATCTATTGTTGTAACCTCCTGATGAGGTATAGGTTGAACTTTTAAATAGATACAGAACTCGAACTCGACGTGTGGTTTCACCTGTGAGAGTTCTAGATGTAAAGATACCAATTTCTTATTGTATTATTGTAAATTCTGTAGGGAAGAGAAAAAACAAGAGTCATATAAATTTGAAACGAAAGAGACACGTAATTGAATCGGAAAAAATAATCGGATAATTTTAACTGAATAAAAATATATATATTTTTATTATATATATATATATATATGGACTCAGAGAGTCCTGTGCATGCTTGGCCCAGTGGACTCTTGTATACATAGACGTGTAAATAAGAAGAGATGTAAGAGCAAAGCCACGAGGAAGAATATATTGGTTCATAGTTGTATGTCGACTTATTTGACAAAACTTTGCCCCATCCGTCGACTGTATCTAACTGGACCTTTAAAAAGTCAAGTTAAAATCATAACTTTTTCACCTTGAATTTTTACCCGGTTGGATACTTGGATTAGGGTTGCTATGACCAGAACTTTCAACCAAATGTAAACCATATTTTGGTCCTTAATCTGTCTGACCCAGTTTGGTCTAAGTCAAGTATAAATGATCTGTCGGTCAAATCAAGTACTTGAAGTCAAATCTTTCGTTAGACTCTACTTATGATCCGAGCCTAACATGGCTCAACTAGGTCCATTGCCACCCTGCTAAAAAAATATAATTTTAGTCCCTACAAATAAGAGTATTTCTATTTTAGTTCCTCGAATATAATTATTTCTTTTAAGATCATTCAAATCTTCTAACTCTCATTAAAAAATCTTTGTGATTTCAACCATTAGAAAAAGAGAATATTCTTAAGTACCTTGAAGATAATGTGACTAAGGAAATCCTGAAAATACTATCCTCCAGTCTTATTATTCTCACTCTCTCCCTCACTTCGATCCCTAGCTCTCTATCTCTCTTCTCTCTGCCCTGTGTGCTTTCTCTCTCCCCCGGGCTAACCGACCGACCCCCTGCTCTCACTGGAGGAGGACGGCACTAGAGAGCAGGTTGGTTGTCGGAGGGGGTGCCGGTGAGCTAGGGGGGTCACTGGAGAGGGGAGTTGATCAGAGGTTGGGCACATGTGGCGGCGAGTGGAGGGTAGCGTTTTGAGGTGGCGGATGTGACAGGGGTCTGGGAGTAGCTACGGAGGGCATGGGTGGCGATGGTGCGGTTACGTGAGGTGGGCCGGAGAGGATGTGGGGCGACAGCGGGTGGGGCAGTGCAATCGGGATGTCTGCTATTTGGGGGCGGCTGCAGAGGCTGACGATGGTCAGGCAGATGTGTTGTGCAGTGGCAGGCTCCCTCCGGTGCGGCAGCAGACGGTGGGCGATTCCTATATGGTTGCGATGAGGAAGGAAGAGGAAGGGAAGGTAAGCTCACCCTAGTCCTCATCGCCAGCCTCCCCTCTCCAATCTTATCGCTCTCCTTTCCCGCTCTCTCCCTATTCTCTCTCCGATCACCACGGGTAATCTCCTCCCCTCTCCAATCTCCTCGCCCTCTGTTCTCGGTGCCCTCAGTGCCTATTGCACCTTCTCTCGTGGCTCCAGCCAGATCTGGCTTGATCTCCCCTAGTTGATGCAGGACCTGCTACACTTCTCGCCTCTTCTTCGATGACGGGTCCACGCAATGCAGAGTCAGCTTCAGTGTGTTGAGTAGATCATCACCCGTGAACACCTCGTTGGTCCACTCCTCCTTCACGATCGAGGCTACCTAGTGCGATAGGTCCACGCTGTTCATTTGCCTCGCCTCGTTGGTCATTCATCGCCGCATTGTTTCTGTGCATCTTTAGGTGAAGATATGCTCACTCTGGCTTTGTTGCAGCTGTGTGCGTGGTGGCTCGTGATTTAGGGTTTGAGATGATCGGCCGTTTGTGGTAAGGGTTGCTCTGTAGATCGAGGATGTCGAGCTTGTCACTGTCAATGACCTCTTTATCACCACGGCTGTGCGCGGCGGGATTGGATTAGTACGTAGAAGGTGAAACCTTCCACGAGAGGTGAGAGATTTGGGAGCTCGTTAGAGAAGAAGAGGGAAGGGGTACTTTAGTCTTTTAGGGTCGCTTTGTTATCGGAATACCAAGAGCGGATAGTAAATCGATGAGAGAGAATTGTGGGGGGGGCACACTCTCCCCTCACACACATGCGACTTAACCGACCCCAGACACCATATTTGACCTTCTGGGTCGAACACGGTATCCCACCCGAAAATCAAAGAGGCCTTTACTGGCTAGGATTGGGTTAGTTTAACCCGGGTTAGCCGGGTTTCACTTGGGTTATCAGATCAGCCAGTAGGGACTAATAAGAACGATGGCACGGATTCGAGAGACTTTACTAAAAAGTAAAATTTTCAAAAAATAGGAAGGAGAAAAAAATTTATGGTTTGGACTTTGGAGGGGACCGTGTTTCATCTAATGCTAGTACTACTACTGCAATTGATCACTACTTACTCCTGCAGATAGCTTTGCACTTGGGGGAGCTGCAGTCCACATAGCATGCTTTAGCCGTGGGGTCTGTCGGTTTGGCCACGGGGCACTACGTGGACACTTGATGGTCTTGCCAAAGCATGTTGCGTTGGGGTCGATGCTGCTGAAGGTCGACTCCGGAGGGAACGTCTTCTCCCCTTCACTCCGAATGGAGGAAGGGGTGGCGCAAGCCCAGTGGGGGGGGGCAAAGGGTTGCCGTAGAGGTCGGCGTTGCCCAGCGCCAAGGAGGCGAGAAGCAGCAAAAGAAGCTAAGCAGCCCTGTGTACGTACATATGCTCATGGTGGTGTGTGCTTGTGGCACAACACTGCAAAAACACAGAGAGAAAGAAAGAAATATATATATAGGGGTCGTTCACTCAGCTCCTAGATCTCCCCCCATGCACTGTAAGGTCCATACCGTAGCATTAACGGAGTTATATAGGGAGCATGCAGCCGGTGGTTTCCCAGAGGGCTTGTAGCATCTGAGGATCTCAAATATTTACTACCAGGTCGCACAGAGCGAGGTGTCATTAATTCTGATGGGTTGTTGTTAACATAAGTGACTGTCTCGATCGATACCTCACTTCGATTACGGCGAGTAATTAATGCCCCAAAGAGAATCCAACCTATAAAAATTAAGTAGACCAGTGCTTATTAGTAGAAACAAGGTTTAGTAACAATAACATTCTTACATAATGAAGAAAGAAATTGATCAATTGCTCGGCCATAAGTCTTGCTGTAAGGATTTGGTTTCGTCTCGAGTAATTAGACCATCACAGAGGAGTTGACTAAAGGCATAAGAGACACTTTGTTAAAGGGGTAAGCTTGGTTAGGACATGAGTTACTCGGGGTGAGATGACTTATTTTTATTTGAGTCTTTTTAACTTTATCGAGATGGGTTAGAGATAAGTTTGAATTTTTTGAATTTAATCAAAAGAAAGAAATAAGTCTCCCGTGGATGTCGATGCAGTGGGAGCTCAGCAACTGGTTGCAGAGCCTCGAGTCGTAGAAGTTAGTGGGGTCAAAGGAGGCGAAGGCTAGGGGGATGGTGCCTGAGAGGCTATTGTCAACGACGGCGAGGCAAGCGGGTGAGCTAGGAGGGGATCTGGCCGCCGAACCCCACGGATGGCAGCTTTATAGGGTGCTTGGGAGTAATTTTTTTTTAAAATCTATTTCTATCTAAAAACTTGTGTCAACATAATTTTTGACTTAAATTTTAAAATTGATAAAAACAGACACTTTCTGTTTGGCAGTAGTGTCGTAAATTTTAAAATTTGTGTAAATGTGTTTGTCAGGGGTCTTCCTCTCCGGGTAGCCTCCGGTAGTTTCCGACAGTTGCAGAGAGAGAGATAGAGAGAGAGAGAGAGAGAGAGAGAGAGAGAGAGAGAGAGAGAGAGAGAGAGAGAGAGAGAGAGAGAGCAGAAGAGGGGGGGAGCCGTCGGGGGAGGGGAGGTCGCCGCAGGGAGGGGGCCGCCATCGGGGGAGGTGAGGGGGCGTCGTCGGGGGGAGGGGAGGGTGCCGCAAGGGGGAGGGGGAAGCCAACGGGGGAGGGGAGCCGGAGTCGGAAGGGGGGGAAGGGGAGGGGGTGCGCAGGGGGATCCATCGCAGGAGGGGGGGAAGGGGAGGGGCTGCGGTCGCAGGGGGGAAGCCGGAGGGGGGGGAGGGGGCTGCCGGGGAGGGGAGGGGAGGGCGCAGGGGGCCGGAGCCGGAGGGGCTACCGGGAAGGGGAGGGGAGGGCGCACGGGGGGGAGCCGGCGCCGGAGGGGGGAACCGGAGGGAGGGGGGCCTGCGCACGGGGGGGGGGGGGGGAGCCGGCGCCGGAGGGGGGGGAACCGGAGGGGGGGCCTGCGCACGGGGGGGAACCGGCGCCGGAGGGGGGGCCTGCGCACGGGGGGGAACCGGAGGGGGGGGCTGCGCACGGGGGGAACCGGCACCGGAGGGGGGGCCTGAGCACGGGGGAGCCGGAGCCGGAGGGAGGGGAGGGGGTGGGGGTCGCGAGTGGGAGAGACAGAGACGTGGTGAGTGTTTTTTAAAAAAAAATTGGTAGAGTATTATTTTTTTTTGAGGAAGATTTACATGAGAGTATAGTATCTTCTTAAAAATTAGGAGAGACATACCAAACGGGGTTATAAGACCTCTTCCTCTTTTTTTTTTAAATTGCGAGAAAAAAGAGGTAAAAAACTACAACCAAACACCCTATTAGATGGAGCACCCGATTCTCCTAGGCATTCCAACAGGAGACATCGACAAAGCCACGGATGAAGTCGACACTGGAATTGCTGAAGTTCCAAGTGGAGGCCAACTTCCCATGTAGGTTGGACTGTGATTTCTTCACCCCACACAGGCATCACACCCCATCCTTCACCCCCACCACCACCGTCTCAATCCCATCACCACCGCCATCATGATAGCCACCACCGCCAAGGCTACCACTCGTGATTGGATCGACATCGCCTCCTCCGATCTCATTCTCTAGCTAATTAGGACATTTTGAGAATCGGGGTTGGTGACTATGGGCATTATAGTCTTTTCATATGTCCAATTAAAGATAACTAGGGTTAAATCCACAAGTGATAACGGGGTTACGGTGATGATATTTTTCTAACATTCTGTCAAAAGTAATGATACGAGTGTTAATACATTTCTAAGAATAATATTTTTACAGTTTCAATTATAACAATAATTTATATGCAAAAAAACCCTTTCATTTATGCAACTTTAATCTGCCATATGTAAAACGTATTTATCTCACTGCATTGCTTGGGAAACTTAGAAACGATAATATAAAAATTCCAAGAAGGTAACAAACAACAATATGAAGAATAAACAGAATGATCCCCCCAAAAAGCAGTACATCATAGAGGCTGCAACATAAACCTCCATCGGGTTTAGAGAGAACGGATTCTGGACATCTGTGATTTTGATTCAATGGGTACATTGCACAATAGCAAATAAAATAAAATTTTTATTTATTAGTCCCTACAAATAAGAATAAGGACTTTTCAGTAAGAGTTAGACGATTACAGGGACCATAAAAGAAATAGTTGTATTTGAAAGATTAAGAAGAAAATACGCTTATTTGTAAAAATCCCAAGAAAATAAAATATCTGGCAATGGCCAGGATTGCAACATGGATGACACAGGATTCCATGGGAAGATGAGGGAAAAACAAAGAAAACGTGTGTATCCTTGCTTTTCTTTCACAGGATGAAGTTGCAACAGAGCAACTTGTATTAAAAAATTTGCAGAATTATCAGTATCATCACAGATCGGTGTAAAAAATTGCAGTAAGTGAAATGAGAGGTTCAGGAAACCCTCTTATAAAACCTAGCAACCCATGGTGCCAGATCAGTGTTGTCAGGATCTCTCTTGTTTGAACGGTAGTAGTCGGACCACCAGCAAGGAGATAATGTATCCGTTAACCCTCTGTAATAAATGCAAAATGGCAACCAATCTTCACCACCATTCATCCTCCTGCTCCTTTCTCTTGGATAAGACAAGGGTGCCTGGACATACCTAAACAAGGAATTTAACTTTTGAGCACGCAATCACTTTCAAATGTGCTGAGGCACCTAGATGTAAAGTTTCACCTGATACCATCGAGCACAGTATCCCAGCAGAAATGAGTATGACCAAATACATGACAAGCAGAAGCCTTCCCTTGAATTCCATGTATTGACCTTAAGCGGGCCTCCAGAAAATCTGAGCCAATGATTTTGGAAAGATGCGGATAGAAGAGCATCCTTTTCTCTGGGCAAAGCTCTTGCCTACAAGAGATTGAGTTCTGGTTAGGTATATGGTTTGATCATATCTAACAAGCACACCAAGTTCTGTACAGCTGAATATTTTCGACACTAAGATACACATCACAAGGTATCAGTGAACAATAAGACATGATTCACATGTATGAAAATGCCACTGTACATGTAGAAGTCATGACTTCATTCAGAAAGCTAACACTAGGAACACTAACATTTCTTACCAGCACCCCCCCTACATGTGGGGGAGAGGATCTATATTCTATACAGCCTATTATATCTTTTATGCACTTGGGAACCCACAATTCTCAAAAGAGGTTTACATGTTCTAGAATCACAGTTTGGCCCTGAAAGCTGAGGAAATGAGACAATTGGTGTAATGCATATATGGGAATGCAAGCATATTTGGTTGCATGTGTGCATACGCGAGCATGGATGTACATATGCATGCATACATGCATGCACGTGTGCACACTGCACACACAATACATGTGTACATACCCACACACATGCACAAACCAACATGCACACGCATAGGCACACATTCACACGCCCACACCGATGCACATGAACGAACACACAAACAGAATTGTACATAAAAAAACTCAAAACAACATAATTCTCTTGCAAGAACTAGATGAAAGCAGAACAGTGTTCACATGACAGAATAAAAATACATCTATCCACATCAAACAACTACAGGGCAAGATCAATTAAAAGTACTTGTCAAACTATAACCATGCTGAAGGTCCTAATTCCTTGTTTCATTTCTTTCTTGACCACTATCATGGTCATAAAACTTATCCCTTCATTCAAATCACTAGATCAAGTAAAAGATCCATGAAATTCGTAAAAAGTTGGAAAACAAGCTGCCCTACCTTCCTTCAACATTCTAGTGCCAGATGCTTGTTCAAGGCAACATTAGATAGAAGTAAGGAAGGCAGGATCGGGGATTGGGATCGGATCGCCCGGTCCCGTCCCGTTCCGGATATGTGGGATCGGCCGATCCGGCCAGATCCGGATCCAATCCTGGGCGAGTCAGGCCAGCAGCCCAAAGACATGCCAAAAAATTCTAAAAAATTTCAGAAAATTTTGAAAAAAAATAGAAAAAGTGTTCCAATATAGGTAAAACTAAAATTTTCATAAAAAATTGACATATTCAAATGCTATCTTTCATTAATTGAAGTCGTACATTGAAAGAGTTTTCTAGATATTGTACATAGTCATTCCATGACATGTACGTAGCATACATGAGTTGATAGTCTATGGAATACTGGTTGTACTCCTCTACATTGGTGTAGACTGTCATGATAGGTGACCAACCTAAGATCTCGGGGACTTGATAGGTGTCTCCAGTTAACTATTATGATGATGTGTCTGAAAATTGTAGATGTGGAGCACAATCATAGTATCCTCCTCCTGAATAAGAGACATCAGAGGGGGGATAACCATAATACCTTAAAGGGTAAGCCCCCTGAGGATGAGATGATGTGTCAAAGTACTCTGACTGGCCATAATGTTCACTTGTCGCTCTTGCCCTTCGCAGGAACTCTTCATTACTTTCTTCTTTCTCAACCAATTCTATCGATAAGGTATGAAGTTTGGATTTCTTCAATGTGTTGTTCCAAGTGTCTTCCTAGTGGATATATAGGCTTTTGCTTTTCCTTCCCTTTCCCTTTATCTCCTCCCGATTCACTTGAGATTTTTTTGCTCTCTAGCTAGTATGATCTTCATCTTGTGTAGCTTGGCTGAAATATCGCTCCTCTGTGAGTACCATACCTTTGGAGATTTCCCTTAAACCTTGTGAATGAATGGCTACACCACCTTGTCTTTGACTTGGATCATCGTCATCATCACTATGGCTACTAGTCGAATCGAAGTGGAATCCTTCGAGATTCGATAGACAACCTTGTCATGTGGCTCCGATGTTTCATCCCCTTCTTGTATAGTGTTTATTTCACACGAAAAATTAATTTTATATATCTATTTGTTGGATAAATATGCATATATGTTACTAATTAATTAGCATGCATATTATTAATTTCACGACTTTGGTTTATCAGACGATTTAAGATTCGTGTACTGAACTTTTCTTCTCTGACCGTGGTCGATATTTATTTACACCGACGTAAAGTCTAAACACCTTTGATTGACTGTCAAAGAAACCCCTGAACCTCTACAATATCCGTTGTGATATTGTGAGTTTTGATCAAAAGGATCACCTATTAGGGATACACATTTACAGGAGAGAATTGAATATTTCATTATTTGAGTTCATGATACATAGTACATGGTACATGAAACCCCGATAATATGATTAGGTCATTTCGTCTACATTCGGTCTCGAATCCACTATTGGATCTACATTTGCTCATGATCCGACTCTTTGATTTGCTTTTCTCCACAATCAGACTATCAGATTTAATATCTAGTAACGATTAGGATATTGGCTTATATTTTCGATTAAGGTCGGGCCATCGGATTTGTTCCGAGTCACGATCAGAGCATTGGATTTGAATTGCATCACGACCGAACTGTTGGATCGCCAATATGATTATTATCGGACCGTCGGATTGACTTTCGGTCAAGACCAGATCTTTAGATTTGCTCCAATTTAATCCTTGTCACAAACCTAATCCTTGCCACCAACCTAATCCTTGTCACAAACCTAGACTCTTGTTACAAGAGTAAGATTGAGAGGAGAGAGAAAGAGGATCTTAGATAGAAAGAGAGGGGGATACTAGAGAGAATAAGGCTTCCTTGGAGAACTTAGAGCAAGTGAGCTATGGAGTTAGAGGCGAGAGCGACCGAGGCGACCCAGGGGTTGCCTCAAGTCTCAAACGCCTAGGCGATGGCCTAGGACATTTGAGGCGACATTTCATTAAAATTCTATGTAGTCCGAGGCGTGAGGCGACCGAGGTGACCAAGGGGTCGCCTCATGCCTCAAACGCCTAGGCGAAGGCCTAGGCGTTTGAGGCGTTTGAGGCATTTTATTAAAAATATATATACAATTCAAAAAATATAAATATATGTCTAAATATCAAAGAAAATACATACATACAATCAAGATTTTCAATAAAATTAACAATAATTAATATTTGAGGCAAAAATACATACATACAAATAAGATATGATTTGAATAAAAGAGGTTTAAACCAAGATTGGACCAAAAGAAAAAGAAGACTGAGAGTGAGGCATTTGAGGCGAAAGCGAGGGGGTTTGGGACCGCCTCGAACGCCTAGGCGAGCGCCTAGGCGCTCCTCTAATTACATAGTTAAAATTATAAATAGGTCAGATATGTACATATTTCATTAAATAAATATGTTAACAACACATATAAAACTTATAAGAATACTTAATTTATACATACACGTGTTATAGGAATGGCCTGGGTTATAAGAATGAGCTGGTTGGCCTAAGTGGGCTCGACCCAAAGGCGTCCATGGCCCTACCTAATCGTTGAGGTGAGATTGGTTGAGGCAGGGCAAACTGTTGGCACCTCGTCTTGCCTCATCACCTAGTCGAGCGCCTCAAGCACTTTTGATAACATAGCAAGTGAGTGAGTGAAAGTCTGAAAGAGACCCCAAACTCTTCTCCAAAGAAATCAAAAACTGGATAACCTTTCCCCCCACCAGGCCCATTTGAATTTGAAACCCTATTGGATGAGCTAAGACTATATGTTCCTGTTAATGTTATAAACTCTAGAAGAGAGGTTTGTGTTTCCAATTTAATCCTTGTCACAAACCTAATCCTCTCTTCTGGAGTTCGTGATCCTGTTAATGTCAGCTTGAGTGAACAGAAACACAAACCTTGATTAAATTGGTGGACTACATGGATGGAAATAAATTGCACAAAGAATGATATGTATGGTTGATCAAATTGTTTGGATGACAGATCTATAAATACAAAGCAGAAAAAGAGAAATAACAAACAGGAAGGAAGCAACGGAAAATTTCTGAAAAGATAAATTTGTCACCTTGGAACATAGTGAGAAAAGGTTATTATTTGACACTCCTGCCTTTTGATTTCCTCAATTGAATCATGATTCTTCTCATTCATTAAATCAAAGTACAGTGCAAGAGAAATGTCTTTGCTGGATAATTGTTGGGGCCACTTGCATGCATGGAAGTCCTTGCATACCTGGATAAAGAAAAAAATGAAAAAAATGTTTAAAAATACCAGCTTGAAGCACATGCTGGCGGATAGAGGCATTCCAACTTGAAGAACACTACTCTTAAAACAAAAGTGAAATGTCAAGGGAAAACAAAACTATAGTGATCATCATATGCTGTTACCTTCAAAACTCTAATTGTGGAAAAGAACACAACCAAGAAAAGCTTGGAAAGTTTATC
This sequence comes from Amorphophallus konjac, assembly GCA_022559845.1. Classification (NCBI taxonomy): domain Eukaryota; kingdom Viridiplantae; phylum Streptophyta; class Magnoliopsida; order Alismatales; family Araceae; genus Amorphophallus; species Amorphophallus konjac. The sequence continues at coordinate 344,664,154 of CM040124.1, forward strand.
TTATATGGAATTCTACACGCTTACTTTCTGGAATTCTAAATCAAAATGGTATATTGGTAGAGTAGCAAGGGCTTTAGTCCACAACCTGATGGCTGACTCATCGGCATTAACTGAGAAGATAATAGAGCTCAGAATAAGGCAAGATATTGGACAGCCTAGAACTGATTATCAGGGCACTGAGAAGTGGATAATAATATTGGACTTTGATCAATAATGCCTTAAGATATGGAGAAATAGGAAACCTTTAGCAGAGATTAATATATCACGTGATATATATCATCAACATGAAATTACTAAAAGTCTCCTTAGTACCATCATCATAAACAAGCATATTCCTAGATTCTGTATTTTTATTCAAGCATCATAAAGTCCCACTCCAGCACCCTCTCCCACTGTAGTCCTTGAATACAATGCTGTCTAAGTAATTATTTTCTTGATCACAGTCAACACAGCAAAGTCAATCATGGCATGCTATTATGCTAACCAAGAGGCAAAATAGCAAAAGTTTAAATAGGAAATGCCTAGACGGTGACTATAGTAAATTATAAAGTACTTATGCGAATCTGAGTTTCTATTATTGAACTGTCCCCAAAAACTACATGAATTTGATGAATACAGCAATAGTCATCTTCAATTAGTGTCAGACAATGATATTTAGAGCAAGATGAGGTTTGGAAGCATTGCTACTCAAAAAGATATAACTGTCAATCAAATAGAGGACAAGAATAAAAACTGTCATTGATACTAAAAGACAGATGATCCATAGGATGCCAAGTCAAATGCAACAACTGACAATCATAAACAATAAAAAGCATACAAGGAACTGCAAGGAGTACTTCAATGCTTACACACTAATTAAAAATGTCCATAATACGCAGATGAAGCGAGAATAAGTTGTTTTTTTTGTGACGAGGAACCTGGTTAACCATAAAACCCAGGGTCACACACCCTTCGAGGATTAAACACGTGGCCTAGTAAAACCCCCACGGGATGAATCGAACCTGAGACCTCCTACTTCTTTGACAGGGGTTTTCTACCATTCGACCCACCCCAGGTCCTCAAACAAGAATAAGTATAGTTTGTGTACTAATATACAAAATATAAAACATGCTGCCTTTTTTTTTGAGAAGTGAATGGTACCACATTTGTATTAATTTTAAAAAGAAAATGGTTTATCCAAGCATATTCAAGTCAGCACCCAAAAATCCCTATACAAAAACTCCACACAAAGTCGGTGCACCCCTTGCTATAAAGAGAGGAGTTGTGAGACTCCACTTTACAAAAGAGTTTCGCCCATTCGCTCACTTTCTCACAAACAAAAGAGACAAGTCTATCCTCAATTCTTGCTTCACCTCTGAAGATTTTGTTATTTTTTCCCCATAATGCCCAAAGTGTAGCATGAAATATAAGCTACCAGGTAATCATATCCCCCTTTAGGTTCCACCTCTTGTGCCAATTTAGGAGAAGATGTTGCACACTCTCAAACGGGCCAAAGGTATGATGGATGTTGTCGGTGATCTTAGCCTAGACCTCCCTAGAGAATTTGTGAAGAGGTGATTAAGGTTCTCCTCCATCTCCCCATATAAACAGTAGAGGGTAGGTATATCCTGAAGGAATGAGGCAATTCTATCACAAGTGGGTAGCCGACCATGTGATATCCTCCATATCAACAGCTTTACTTTCAGTGGACTCTTAGGGGCCCAGATTTGCAAAGCAAAATGGTGGTGTAGTCCCCCATCTGAAATGAGTGAGTAATGAGTATGCAAACCTGACTGAGAAGGCTCCCTCCTCCCATCTCCACCACTACCTGTCGACTCTGCTCTTTACATACTAAAGTCTAGAAGGAATAGTAGAAGACCCTCCAGTTGATCCATCTTCTTGTGCATCAGATTCCTCCTGAAGGTGGAAACCCCCGAACAACCATGCGTCAAAGGTATGAGCCACAGTTGTCGTGGGTGCAACCAAAATAAGAAAAAGCTTCGGGAAGGACTTTTCTAGTGTGAAATACTCGCACCACCTATTCTTCCAGAACAAACTTCTCTGGCTATTACCCAACAGGACTCGAACATTCAATTTGATGATGTCCCTGCACTGAAGAATGCCTCTCCAAATCGGGAAAACATTGTGCAAGGATGCCGGTGCCAAGTCCCAATCTCTGTTCCTGCTATAGGATCTCTGCCTGACAAGTCGTAGTTAAAGCCCGTTGTCTTTCGCTCCAAGCCTCCACAACCGTTTACAAAGTAGTGCCAAGTTCAAGTCCCTAAAATTTTTTGTGGCTAAATCTCCTGCTTCTTTATTCTTGCACACGCTACCCCATGAGATGTCATGTCATCCCCTATAATTGTCTCCACTGCCATGCCAGAAGAATCTAACTTGAATGGACTCCAACTTCTTGGCCACTATTTTGGGGATCCTAAAAATAGAAAGATAGTATATAGGAAGGCTCTCATGCACCGATTTACATAACACCATTCTCCCCCCATATGAGAGGAGCCTCACCTTCCACCCTGCTAGTCTAAATTCAAACGTTTGCACTACCACCTGCCAATCATTACAATGTAGGTCCTCTGGGAATAGCGGTAGGCCCAAATAGGAGAAACGAAAATCTCTTATCTGACAGCCCAATATAAATCCTGCTCTCCTGAGTGCCCTCTCCTCCATGTTGACCCCAGCTATGCGGCTTTTGCTAAAGTTCACCTTCAGTCCACTAATCTCCTGTAGCAGCTCCAGTATCAACCTGGCAGTATATAAGTAGCTCTCCTCATCTGCTAGGAAGAGAATAATATCATCAACATACTGCAGATGGCTGATGCCAACACTGTGATGCCCTATCTGGAAGCCTCTAATCAATCCTGCCCTTTCAATCCTCATCTACATCCTACTTAGAATCTGTGCAACTAGGACAAATAAGAGAGGGGAGATAGGGTCTCCCTGACGGAGCCCTCTTCTAATATGGAAAGATGAAGTAGGCTGCCCATTAACCAAGACAGAAAATGATGTGAAAGAGATACACACTCGGATCCACCTAATCCACCTATAGTCAAAGCCCATCTTAGCCAAAGTCTGCAATAGGCAATGCCAATTCACATTGTCATATGCCTTCTCAAAATCCAACTTTAGCACCACCCCCCTCTTCCTCTGGGTCTTCATGGCATACAAACACTTATGACCAACCATGAAATTTTCCTGTATATGTCTCCCCCTAATGAAACCCCCTTGGTGACCACTAACAACTCTGCCAATCACCCTGTCTAGTCTCATGGCCAGCAACTTAGTGATAATCTTGTATGTACTATTCAACAGACTGATGGGTCTGAAGTCCAGAAAGCTTTGTGCACCTTGTTTCTTAGGGATGAGGATCAAAAGAGCTTTATTGATGCCCTTCAAATGAGCCCTACCCTCCTGAAACTCTCATAATGTATGGATCAAGTCCTTCTTGATAATATCCCAGCACTTTAGGAAGAAAACTATAGGAAAACCATTAGGGCTCGATGCTTTATCACCCGCAAGAGAAAAGACTGTCTGTCTGATCTCCTCCTCCGTGAAGGAGTTGGACAATGCCTTGCATTCTGCTACAGATAGTTGAGAAAGAAGGTCGTCTACAATGCCAGGTCTACACATCTGATCTTCGGTGAAAAATTCAGAGTAGAACTCCTTGGCCCACCACCTAATCTCCTCCTCCGTTGTGAAAGTTTGCTTGCCAACCTTGATGGAGGCCATATAGTTGATTCTCCTTCTCCTTGAGGTAGTCCTCTGGAAGTAAGCAATGTTCCTATCACCTTCTTTGAGCCATTTCTCCCTTGATTTCTGCTTCCACTAAATCTCTTCCCGTGCCAGGATCTCTTCAAACTCTGCTCTAAGTGTCTCCTTATGCAACCTATCAGAGTCATCCAGCAGCCCTCTCACCTCCAAGTAGTCCAGACTTTCTAGTTGTTGAAGAATCCTCTCCTTAGCCAGTCTGCCAAGGAAGGTTTTGTTAGCACCCCACCCTTTTGAGCACATGGGCTAGGTGCTTCAGTTTTCCAACCAGAGTAACCATGCAAGAGTGATAATGCCTCTGTACACACCACGCCTACTGACTGTGCCCATGAAATCTGCCTCTTTGAACCAAGACCTCTCAAATATGAAATATTGGCCTAACCAAGCAAGAAGCTTGTACATGAGAGAAGTGATCTTCCCAATCAATTGAAACAAGGGACTTGTCCAACTTGGAACATGCCGGTGTAACCCTCATATTTGACCAAGTGAACTGGATGTTCACCAAACCAACGTCGATGAGAGTTGACTCTGCTATGAAATTGCAGAAGTCCTATATTTCCCCCATATGAGGGCTGACCCCCGTCTTCTCCCCAATTGCTGTAACTGCATTAAAATCACCACCCACACACTAGGGCTGGCCCAAGTTTTGATGGTATAACAATAGCTCATCCCATAAAGACCTTTTACCCTCCTTGATTTGTGGGCCATATATTTCCCAGAAGTCCCATGAGAAGTCACCTCTCATGATGCGGAAGTGAAGAGAGATAGCCCCCCAACTGACCTGTCTGTTCTCCACCACCTCCTCTAACTCAAACTGGCTCCATAGAACCATGATGCCTCTTGCCCTCCCCTTTGTTGAGGAGGCCAAGTCCTTAATAAGCCTGGCTCCCCCAATCTCCCTCATGATCGACTCCCCGTCCCCATCACACTTAGTCTCCTGCAGACACAAGATGTCAAATTTACATCTTCTCACTAGCTCCTTCATCAGTCTCTACTTCTCGCCCCCACCAATCCCCCTTACATTCTATGAGACTATCCTCATTAGGACAAGGATGTGTTCCTCCCTCCCTCCTCCAGCTCGTATCCCCTCACCTCTCCCTCCTCTCTCCCCCTAGCTGACTTTTTCTGTGATTTTCCCACCCTCGCTCCCTTAGGCATGCTGAGAAGCCACCTCTTCTGGATGTTGATGAACACCCCCCTCATATCCCTCTTCACCCCCTCAAAAGAGACTCCCCACTTGTCCACCAATTCCCTCATCTGAGCTTCTGTCATCTTTTCCACCACCACCATCAACTCCCTCACCTCCTCCCCAGCCTACCCTTGCCTTTCGCTCTCTCACCATCAGAAAGACCCCTCTCTGACCCTATTGCTTCTCCGGGAGTGTCTGAGACAGTCTCCTCACTCTTGGGTGAGGGCTCCTCCCCCATTGCTTGCGTCAAGGTATCAGGCTCCTGCTCACCCCTGGGCAACGCCGACGCTGACCAGGCTTGCGCGTTCATGTCGGTCGTTGTAGGTCCTCCAGGGATCACATTCTCCAGTAGCGGCCACCCACAGTTGCTCCTGTCCTCCTCCGTGTCGGACCGGGCCTAATCAACCTGTGTCAGTGGTTGACACAAAAGAACGTCCATTGGAGTCGTCTGCGAGGTGGATGCTTCCTTCGTTGTAGATAGCCGGCTACGGGCCTGGGGAGAGAGGTTGGCAGTATGCAAGCACCTAAATTGGAGTCTCAGGATCACCTTCGACAAGAAATGAAGCACATCCTTGCTCCTAGCGGAGTTACTGATGATAAGGTGATCCCCAGCATCAGGCGCCTGCCGGAGGTATCCTCCTCTTGTTGTAGAAGGGGAAGGTGGGGGAAGGGATCACACCGGATACTATGTAGTTAGAAGCGAGGGGCGACCAAGGTGACAAAGCGTCGCCTCATGCCTCAAAGGTCTAGGCGATGGCCTAGGCATTTAAGGCATTTGAGGTGATATTTTATTAAAATAATATATATAATTCAAAAATATAAATATATGTCTAGATATCACAAAAAAATGAATACATAAAATCAATAAACTTTCTAAATTCATTCATCCCTAAAATCAAACAAATTTAAATAAAATTAACAACAAATCTAAACAAATAAAAATAAAAATCAAATGGATCGAGACATGCGAAGGTGGGCCGGGCCCACGAGGCCAGATTGAGCCGATTGAGACGGAGGCGAAGCGACTTGTGGCAGCCTCTATCGCCTAGGCGATCACCTCCATCGCCTTTGATAACATAGGCCGGACGGGACGTCTAGTCGCTTGAGGAGGTCCGTCGGCAGTGAGGACTCCGCTGCAGACGTCGGCACCTACAGGCTGAGTCGCCTACCTTTGCCTCCCGCACGCTGCTGTAGGTGAACAGTGGCCGTGTTCGGGCAAGGAAGATGAAGCTTATCGGATCTCACAGGCCCAATACGATCACACTTGTCGGATCCGGGTAAGCTCCCAGGTCCAAGACTAAACCTCATTCTTTGGTCCGACCCGTTCACATCCGATGGCCCAAAAGACATGAAGGCCCAATCCGTGGCATCTTGCGTAGGCAGTTCGATTGGTCCGTGAGATCAATCCGACTCAACCCTCCAGGAGAGGGGGTGGGTCTTTTGAAATTTGAAAGGCGGGCTAGGGGATTGCCACATACCCCCCCCCCGGTGCCCTTACTCTTCTTCCTCCTGTCTCCCACTAGGGCATTGCCCTAATCCATGCCGGCGACTGAGCGGCACGGCCAGCACTCACCAAGAACATGGTCCCTCCAACACCGAAGGTGATCGTTGGCGGCACTATGACAAAGTTGGACACCTTGGCCGAGAACTGGACCATCGTTAGAGTCCCCTCAGCAGCAACATGCAGGGATCTGGCCACCACAGAAGCGAAGGAGTTCACCAAGGAGGAGATTCCCTCCTCATCAGATAGAACTAATGGGATCCCCTAAAGGCTTGAAGATTTGACAAGCTCCCTAGGGTAGGGAAATGTTCCCCTTGCCATTGACCATCCCTGCACCAGAAGCACACTCCCGTTGGCCACTATGAAGCCTTCTTCCACCGCCTCCACCGCCACCGCTTCACACTACCGATGACCAAGGAAACTGCCCTGGACACTTGGCAACCTCCCACCGATGACCACCCATCGTACGTGCGTCGAGGCAGGCCCTTGTAAGTGTCAGATCAGCTTGGCCTTCTACAGTGCGATCCACAAACATCACCGGAGCCAGTCCATGCGGCCTCTCAGAAGGTCCGGCGGGAGTGGGCCCACGTCTAGACAGTCCCTCCACCCACCTAGCAGACGTGTGGGAGTCGCCTTTTGCCGGACGACCTCCACATAGGAGCGAGCTGGCTGTGCCCTCCCCTCGCCTCCTAATCTGTCTGCACCCCAACTCTGCACACCTAACTTGCAAAGCCTCTGTGTGTGCCCTTCTCGCCAGCAATGGAAATAGACAAGAGGAGTCTTGTGCGCTCCATAGGACACCCTGTTCCCCCATGCCGCTCCATTCGCCAGTCGTCAATCTCCACCACTGAGGGGGGGCCCTATTCACTCCCATGGCGATGCTGGGGGGTGCCATGGGACTCACTCTCGACCAACCCCAGAGCTTCTCTCTCTAGAGAAGTCTAGAGAGAGAGCGACCCTCCTCGATTTACTTTCCTTATCAAAACTGCTATAAAACATGCTGCCTTTCATGGAAGCTTGGATAAATTCTATGAAGTTTTATTGGTCATTTAATGTCTTTCCGTACTCATTTGGTTTAATGATTCACTAAGAAAAACATAACAAATTATTGAGGTAGTCAAAATTCAGACCTGTCATGCATCAACAAACATGTAAAATGGTAAGGTATCAACTGTTAGAGATAATATGTGATTAGCATGCAGGTATTATTTTCTCATGTAAGGGTAATTGTCTAACTTTCATTTCACCACAACTAAATGTCCTGTGTCATCCATTCTCTCTGTCGAATACATCTACATAGAAGATGAGTTTAAACTCAGAAGCATGGACCATCTACATGTAGAAATCAAGTAGGGAAAACCAGGTTTCAGTGCACATATCTAGGCATGCTCTCCCTTGACCAGTTTCAAGGTCTTCGTTCCAGAAAATTGGCTTGAAAGTCAGGTGGTTTTTCATAAAACTAACTCTTCTGTGGTGACAAAATTAGACAATCTCTGCCAATTAGGACTTTGTTGTGGACCAGAAGCCAGTCCAGTACATAGTTATCAAGATGGAAAATGAAGATGGGAAGCAAAGCATGAAGCAAAAAGTGAAAATATTGTCTGGTAACATTTTGCATTGCAGATTAAAGTGAAACATGACACATTGATGGAAATAAAACCTAGATGCATTTTAAGGTATAAATGAGTTTCCATGTTTCTATAGTGTAACATGTAAAAAAGAAGAGTGTTCATGCGAAGTAAACAGTTACACTTAGACCATAGGCCCAGTGTAACATGCATGGTAGAATTTTTTCCAGTTATGCAGGTTTCTGTAAACTCTCTGAGTGTGGAAGATACATTTCCGGGGAAGTCCACTGTCGGTTCTTCCTTTCGTTTATTATTTGCAACATCTTGGCTGTAACAAGAACCTCCAGAATCAGCTCCCATTGAGTTCATCTTATTCAAAGTATTGTGTAAAGATCACAGTAAGTTCTATAACTAGCTAATCAGGCAATCCAGATAATGCAGTCCATGACATGCAAGATGTATCAGACAAACATGCGCAAAAACTATTTAACTGTGCCATGTAGAAACAAAGTCAATATGCATTCCCTTGCAAATATAGGTGCATATTGGTGTCCTCTAAACCTTTGAAAGTTTCACTGGGAAAAAGAGTGGGTCACCATATCAAGCGAAGGAATCCGGTACCCAGTTACATCCCTTTCCTTGTCAAAGCTCTGAAAAACCAAGCAAACAAATTTCGGATAACACAAGTCAGTGGATTTTCGAACAAGAAAAGGGTAAAAGATTTGCTGAGGCGTCTTCTCGACACCAACATGTAAATCACTAGAAAACTGCAGCTGCCACACAACTGTTCAGTTACCTCGTGATACCATGAATACAGAGGCACAATTCCCAGACCATCCACGATTCCTGGGCTTGTCTCAACACCAAGTTCTCTACACACATCAAGCAATGCTTTCAGCTTCTCCAGAGAATCTAGCTGAAATGAAGGAAGTAATCATTTACATTATCTACTGCTCAGCTCTTTTCTCCTCATCAGCTTCTCCAAAGATTCTAGCAGAAAGTAAGGATTCAATCACTTATAATAGACCATTCTTCTTTCCTTAGTGATTCAGCATAATGTTTATAGACTACTCTTATCTAAGCAAAACAAACAAATACGACTTCGAATTGCAAGGAAAAGAAGGCCCTTTTGTCAAGATCTTTACGATGTATCTAAAATTATCTACACTGGGTGACCGCAGGAGCAGAAAAAAGGAGATAGGAACAGCGAAGAAACACACACATAGATCCCGCCCTCCCTTCTGCACCAGAGGTCGTGGTTCCCCGGCACAAAGAAGATGCTCCGGAACCTGCTCCTCAGCGTGGTCATCGTCGTCACGAAGTTCTTGTACGTCTCCGCAACGTCGCCGGGGACGAGGAGGACGTCCTCCCTGTACTCCTCGGTCGACAGGCGGCTCACCCACGCCATGTTCTCCTCGTAGTCCGTATGCAGGTCCGACAGGACGAAGACCCTCGTGGCGCCGGCGTCGCCGCGACAATGCGACAAACGGCTGGCGGGGAGCGCCTGCTGCCGGGCTACGACGCAACCCCGCCGCCCCCAGGCGGCGAACCTCCTCCGCCCCGCGCTCGCGCGGTGGGCCACGTCTCCTCGGCCCCCGCCGGCCCGCCCCGGGAAGCGCCCGTGGGGCGCCGCGAGCCCCACGGCCATGTGGGGAGCTCGAATTCAGCGAGCAGAGAGCGAGGGGAGCTCCTGGGTTTGCAGGGTCGGCAAAACGGAGGGCGTTCTCTGTTCAGATCCCCCAGAAAGAGAAGATTTTGGTCGCCCATGGAAGCACACATTAAAAAAAAATGGAGAAGAGGAATCGAAGACCAGCGCACACTGCACAGCGGGGCATAGAAATTAACGGCATGCCTCCGGAGGAACACGCAAACGGACGGTGAAGATGCGAATACGCGAGGGAGAAGGAAGCACTGCCGTTAGATGACTTGTTGGTCCGCTTGGAAGTTCCGTTGACAAGAAAGATTGGGGCTACTTGTATCGTAGTATGTCTGGTCAAGGGTCTGCGTTTGGACCGGACAACTTGCAGCAAGTTGAAAAAATGTGGAGGAGAAAAGTCAACCCTCTGACTCCAAAGAATCCAATGTTTAGGTTATGTTTGGAAAGGAGATGAGATTATGAATTTTTATCGTAATTTTTAGAGAGAAAAGAAGTTGGATTCAGCAAGTTTTGAAAATTTTGGAAGGTCACATTTTTCATAATTCTCATTTTTTAAAAATCCAACGGGACATTGATCTATTTGAAAAGAAATTTGAAAGGTTGAGTATTCCAAGACCATCATCCCTCACAACGAGCCTTTCCAATATTGATGTCTTTTTTCGTAGGGGAAATATTAGATTTAACTACTTATGTAAGGCTGCGTTTGAAATCGCCGTGGCTTTTTCATTCTCCACATAATCTGAGTGACCGTACAAATGGTAGATACACGAAGGATTTACAATGATTTAAAATCCCAGAAATCTACTGGACACCTGTTTTTGAAGATTTGCGGATGATGCCATTTTTGTGTCTAACCTTCTCTCTTATGTCTTTTCTTTGAAAGCTCGAAAGGCCAGACATATCATTTCATTTGGTAAAATTTAAAAGTTGTAGGGTGATTTACATGCCGAAAGCAGTACCTATCTTGTTTCCAAACGACGCCTAAGAGTTGGAGGGAAGAAAATGTGAATACTAATATTTGAATTTTTCTATTAAGAAGCGGACTTATACATAGGTAAAGCCATCCAATTTGGAATTAATAATAAGGGGTGTTTGTATGTATACTCCTATAAAATATCGTATTTATATTTATCTCCTTACTTTCATCGTATTATCAAGAATATCTCTGATTACGAAAATCGTTTAAAAATATAAAATATCAAAGTACCCTTGAATGAGAGAGAGATAGAGAGAGAGAGAGAGAGAGAGAGAAGGGTGCCACGGGCTGTCCCCTCTCTCTCACCTTCGGGAGCTCCCCTTCCCCCTCTCTCTATCCCACCTCCGGTGACCACTCCCCACCCCTTCTTATGACGCCCTCTCCCCCTTCGGCGAGCACCCCCCCAACCTCTCCCTACATCCTCTCCCCCTCCGGCTCCGAAGACTGCCACCACCTCCTTAAGCTCCCCCTCCCATGGCGGCCCTCTCCATCTCGCCACCCTCCTTCTCTTATGGTCCCTCCCTCTCTTAGCCCCTCCCCCGAGAAATGAAAGAGTAGCAAGAGGAGCCAACGAAAGCATGCAGTAGCAGCAAGAGGAGCCGACAGCAAGGAGGAAACTGATGGTGTGCAATAGCAGCACGAGGCACCGACAACATAAACAACAACATGAGGAGGAGCCAGTGCCATAGGCACCTCAAAATCCGGGCGTCAGAACCCTGGCCCCATCGTGTGAGCAGCCGGCCCCCCTCACCCACCCAGTGAGCACCCCCTCACCCTCCCAGCCCCTTGCGCCACCGCTCCCAGTGAGCAGTCGACCCCCCCACCCACCCAACTAGGGATGAACATGGTTCAATTTGGGACTATTTTTTTCTAAACCGAACCGAATCGAATTTGTTCATCAAACCGAACCGTCGGTTTGGTTCGGTTTCAAATTGAAATTTTATATTTTATTAATATTTATATAAATTCAATGACTTATTTGTATATAAAATAAAAATACTTATATTTTGTATGCTTTTATGTGTATATAATTAAAATTTCAAATATATTTATATATTTATAATATATACTATTAATAATATATAAATAATAAATTTGATTTATTCGATTTGCTTCGATTTCACTCATTATGAAACCAAACCGAACTGAATTCGACTTCAAATTGAACCAAATCGAACGGTTCAGTTTGATTTTTTGATTTGAACTGAATTATGAGCAGCCCTACTCCCAGCCCCCTGTGCCACCGCTCTCAATGAGCAGTTGCCCCCCCCACCCCCCTCACTCACCCGAAAAGCACCCCCCCCCCCACCCTCCCAGCCCCCAGCCCCCTCGCCCTCGTGTCCTCTCCTTGCAACTCTCAAATCTGGCAAGCCACCTGTGCCCAATCTAGCAAGCCTCAAATTGCTCGCGGATAAGTTGTCACCCGTCTCCTTCTTCTTCTTTTTTTCTCTCTCTACTCCAGAGTAAACACGGGTCAGCAGTGAGGAGGAGGGGCGGAGGACGATGAGGAGGAGTGAGATGCTGGTGACGGCATCGATGACCAGCAGGGACGGCAACAAGGTCTTCTCATGGCGATGATGGAGAGAGAGAGGGAGAATATTAACTCAATGGTAAGTTAGTCTTTTACTTTTTTAACTCGTATCGCGACTGAGTTAAAATAACAAAGGTAACAAGGGATATACTTGATAATATGTGAAAATTAAAAGTTTATTTATAAATATGATATTTTATAGGGGTATACATGTAAAAATCCCTAATAATAAAAAGATTATATAATCATCGACTCTCTGGCAAAAAAAGTTATTGTTGAAGAGAACTAACCGAGGATATGTTACATATGTAGAATTAAAATCTCTCAATCAAAGAAGGCGTGACATTAATGACTTTGAGGTTGGACTGAGTCAAGAGTTCTCCCCTACTGGCACACACCATTTGAGTATTTGACTTGGAAGGTGGTGCTAGTTTGAACTATAATTAGTTAAATGCGGTAAGATAATGATACATAGGTTCGAGTATACTTCGGGTTAAAAATTTAAAAATACGGTCAAAATATTCAAATGTATACATAATGTATATTATATATTTATCTTTCAAAAATTACGATCTAAAAATATGAATAGTACATAACATTGATGAGAAAAATAAACCATCATAAAGTATATAAATTTAACTATTACCAATTAAAGTATGAAACCATAGGTGATTGTCATCAATTTGCCACTGTAATATAAATTTAACTATTTCCATAAATTTTAGGTCATTGTTAGTTAATGTTATACCACCGAAATTATTGTATTTGCCATTGTATTATCTCTCTCTCTCTCTCACACACACAGAGAGAGAGAGGGGGAGAGAGAGAGAGAGAGAGAGAGAGTTCTTTCAGCATTTAAAAGAATAAAATCATAACCAATTAGTTTCCACGGAAAGTGATAGATAATTCGAATATCCTCACAGCAGATGGTCGAAAGAGTATGATCAGAGAGAGAGAGAGAGTTCTTTCAGCATATAAGGCTTAATTTATTTTTCGGTTGAGAATACCGTGTTTGACTTTAGAAGGTCGAACACGGTGTCCGACCCCGGATAAGATGAATGTGTACGAGGGGAGAGTGTGAGCCTCCCACGTTCCTCTCTCAACGGGTGAGAAACTCGAAGGCATTATTCGGATAACAAACTAGCCCTAAAGAATAAAATCATAACCAATTAATTTCCACGAAAAGTGATAGAGAATTCGAATAAACTCACAGCAGATGATCGAAAGAGTGTGATTATAGATTATACTTGAAATTCAAGGTACAACAATGAATATGATGATTTTTGGACATCATATCAAATACATAAGATTTTTTTTTTTATTCACCGTCCCCTGGCTTGTCTGATAACTTAATGTGAAAAAAAATGCATCCCATTTTTATTCGCTGTAGTGATCCTCTGCCAGTTAAGTTTATTATAAAGAATTGTGCAACCAACAAGGTTTTTACATTTTCTTTAATGAGTTCTTGGATCATGACATAGCATTAACTAGAAAGTAATACCTCCCTGGATTCCTGGAACTCTGTGGGAGAGAAGATTTTGGTTGTACGGGGAAGTCATGTAATCATATCAAAGATCTAAACTTTATTCTGATCCTTGTCGGGATTTGCACTCAACCAGACAAGAAAAAAGCAAGATATTCCTTACTTCTCGGCATATCAACTTCCAAAAAGAAAATCAAAATTTTGATCTCCCTATGCAAAACTGGATCCTTGACAACCCTGATCTCCAAAACCTGTAAGTGAAGCATCGACACTGCCATGGGCAAGGCTCAGCTTCTTCCTGAGTCTATCAAAAGTTTCCTTGACCCCAGTTTGGAAAGAAATTGGTAACAAATATGCCCATCAGATGGGAGTGGCTCCTCCGTGCTCTAGTAGATTCTTCACCAATATCGGCAGTTCAAAACAAAGATAAAACTTTAACGATGGATACACTTGCAAAGGCCCTTAAAACTACTCTTTAATGTAGACACTCTTGTCACCCCCCCCCCCCATCAGTGTATAGATATTGGGAACACAGCTTTGCAAACCCTGGATTGCAGCAAGTACTACTCTTGCCACAAGTACCGCATGCTCTGGTGCAAACTCTGCAACAGGGTGCAAACCCATCTGGCCATCTCAAAGTTTCCCTGTCCTTTATAATGAACTTTCTTCGTTAACACAATCTAACACCAGGGCCACAGAATCATATCAGTTAACGAAGAACTGGTAACATGGATAACGCTGTGCCGCAAGAAGAGAACATCACGAAGAACTTAAAGAAAGGATGCTATAACTCGAGTAGCTCACCACTATATTCTAGTAGCTGGTACAAAAAACTGCAGTACTACAAAACTGCAACATATAAGTAGCAAATATGAAAGAAAACAACATGATCTGGGTTCTCCAAAACAGAGCACAAAAAGGGACAGCAGACGAGTAGTATGGTCCTCTATGTTATCGATCACTTCACAATGCAGATCTTAATGACAGAAGCAGCACCAATACGGTGGAGTACGACAACTGCATCGCCTGGCTTGCAAAGATTCCTTTTCACAGCAGACTTGAGAGCTGACTGCAGGATGACCTCTGTTGATTCAGCATCGGTAGCCTTTGCAGAGCCCTCTGCCAGTAGTGGTATGAGACCCCTGTGAACGAGGCTTTGTCTTGCTGGGCTCTCATCACTTACGGTCCAATCGAAGGAATCCGTTGTGAGCACGGGACAACTACCGACAGGATCGGGACGGCCGGACGATACTTGGCAACAAGCTTTGCTGTTGTCCCACCTCGAGTCAAGACAACGATAAGGGCAGCCATGGCCTTGTTGGCTGTTCGGACGGCTGAGGATGCAAGACTCTCCAGTGGGCTCATTGGAAGAGGGGCTGACCTTATCATCTCCTTGAAAACGGCACCATAGTCAAGGGAAGATTCAGCCTCGATACAGATCCTGGCCATGATTTTGACAGCAAGTTCTGGGTACGCACCAGCTGCACTCTCCCCACTAAGCATGACACAGTCAGTGCCATCAAGAACAGCATTTGCAACGTCAGTGGCTTCGGCACGTGTTGGACGGGGAGACTTGATCATGGACTCGAGCATTTGAGTGGCGGTAACAACAGGTTTACCCAGAAGGTTGCATTTGTAAATCATCATTTTTTGGGCAAGAAAGATTTTCTCAACAGGGATCTCCATCCCAAGATCACCACGAGCAACCATGAAAGAATCTGTTTCCCTCAAGATTTCATCGAAGTTCACCACTCCCTCTTGGTTCTCCACCTTCAAAACCATGCATAAGCAAACGGAAAAGAAAGGGAAAACAGTAAGTATCAAGACTTCATGTTAGTAACAGTGTAACACTATCCATTTCATAAGCTTGCTAGTCTAAGAAAGTAAACACCATAATCTCAACAGTTAGAAACATCTTAAAACTTCTAGAATAAAAGCTATTCACAGACTTTGATGGTCACCTAAAGGAAACATATGCTGAGCACAAGGCCTCCGTAGATTAATGGAGTGCATCACAAACTCTTAGATGTCCTGCCATGAGATATTACCCCAACCTAAAAGTATACACCCCACATATTTTTTGATAACTATGGCAATGAATTGGTCATAAATTATCAAGTAACATGGATTACATAAAAGATGCCATTAGATTTTCAGTTTCCATGATCAAAGTGATTTCAAAAGCCGATGTGGGCATATGCAGGCAAAAGGTAGGAAAACATTTATATGTGATGAAATTCGGCACTGTTCATGAAATAGTGGTTGGCATGCTAGACAATCATACAGAGTTCCAAAATAAAACCAACCCAGTTGGATGAGTAAACATACCTTTGACATCAACTTTATATTTTTTGCATAAGGACCAAGAACCTGACGGACATGAACAAGGTCAGACCCTTTCCGAACAAATGATAATGCAATCATATCAATGTTGTTTGGTACACCCCATCCCAAAATGTCTTCCTTGTCCTTCTCAGTGAGTGTGGGGAGGTCCACCACAACACCTGGTAGATTGACATTCTTTCTCTCACCTAATACAGCAGTGTTTTCACACCGGCATCTCACTGTCCCAGCAGCTGGGTCACATGACAGAACAGTGAGGGTTATAGTACCATCAGCACACAAGATAGTATTCCCAGGCTTCAAATCTACAGGAAGCTTCTTATAACTCATAGTAATTGTGTTTCCATCTCCTTTGAAGCTGTAATCAGTGGATACGGTGATTTCCTGACCCTCTTTCAGCTGGACAGGTTTTCCATCCTTTAAGAATCCAGTACGAATTTCTGGTCCCTGTGAGAGTAGCAAAATGTTGAACACAACTTTTGAATCCATGCAGTTGGTCAACTATAGAATCTTAAGAAGAATTAAATAAGACAGATTCAGAAATGAATATCAGATATGATTAAAATTAGCACCCCCAAACCCACGTGCATGCACACCCACACGCACCCCACAACCACCCACTCACCGATGTGCGCAGATGCATGCTCGCACAAGTCAATCTTAGCTCATCTGCTAGACCATTCATTTCATGACAGTATTAAGATATAAGAAAAACTAAATATTCACTTCATGTCACAATTATACGGTGATCAAGGTTGTACATTGACAAAACTCTGCACTTTTCCGAATCATATTTCTAAAAGACTTTCAAAGTATGTGCATGGATGCAGTGGCCAGTAGAACCCAACTGAAAGAAAACAGAAGGATAAAGCAGGAGAAAATGAAGACCAAGAACCAATCCACTTGATCGGCGATCATCAACTTATCCTTGATTAACTTGTATTGGCTATAATCAGGTGGGCATTTGGCCCCCATTTAACAACAAAGCGACTTAACCAGCCTTAGGTGCCAAAAAATTGTTTGACAACCAAAATATGAGGTAGAATATTTGGTCAAAAAGCAAAGTAACCCGGTGATTTCTACTTGGAGTCTTCCCTCAAAAAAAGAAAAGGTGAGATATCTCATTCCCATGATTTTTCTGCCTCCTCCAACTACATCTTTGTGAAACAAAAGATTGGTGGATGAAGGAATAATATGCATGGTTCAAGTATCCTTTCCCGCATTATCTGGTTGCCAAATGGGAGCTAACAGAATCGATTAAGAAGCAGCCAGATGCCAACTTGATCTCACCAGCATGCTCCTATCCCTTTCCCCAAACAAGTGATGTCAACTAAGTAATACCAATTGTTGCATTGTTTCCATTTGCCTCACGTTTGGAAGCTAAATTTGCTTGTGTAATGTCAGAGATTACGAGAATATATGAGAACATACACACCAAGCTCACGGCATGAAGTATGAACACTTCTTCAAAAAGACATAAAGCGGAATGATGTACTTGTAGAAGCATTCTAAGAAAGGTAGTTACTAAAGAGCTGAGTACAATAACTAAGCACCAGAAATATTAAAAGTATTTCCCAAGTGATTTCAAAATCTCAACACTAAAACATAAGCAACAGGAAAGTGATTTTAATATGTGACTAGCAAAATAACAAGGAACCCATATAGGCATCTAAACCACTTTATGTAGTTAAAGGCGAGAAGCAAGTAAGTGGAGCAAGGACTCACCTTAGTGTCACATGCCTGGGCATTTGAAGCGATGTGTCTTCTTCCATACATTATCACGAAAAGGGAAATGGCAGTAGGAGGAAAATAAAAAATCCAACATAATGATATTTAAGGCTTTGGAAAACATTAATCATGTCCAATATAGAAAGAACAATTTGTACAAGGCACTCATATAAGTAGTTGATAGTCTTAAATCATCAATAATAAGAAAAACGTGGCAATATGTGAGAGGAAAAGGGCAATAGACATTCATAAAATAGGCATTAATTATTTCACAATTGCCAATAATTAAGAACAAGAAAAAGCAATACCAAAAAATAAAAAATACACGCATTTAACACAAATACATAGGCTAGATGAGTGAGGCGAGCATGAGGCAAGGCATTTTTGGCTCGCCTTGCCTTGCCTTGCTGCCTAGGCAAGGGAAGTGATCACCTTTGACAACAGGTAAACCACTAACAGAGGTTATGGTTTATTCCCAGACCAATAAAAGCCCAAATCCAACCAGAAACCACACTCAACTGCCAGTAAGTGCACCCAGACAGTGCCCAATCTAATGACAAACCTGATCTCAGCCTAGATCAGACTGAGGTGCATCTTGATGCTGGCCAGCATTCTTCTAGAAGATGTAACTTCTTGAAAGTGCACACACATTTTGCCTCGGGGCTAGGGAATAGTTCATCTGGACCCACACCCAAAAATGCCACCACACCCACCATCCCACTATAACATACAAAAGGAGACTTCTCTTACATCATTGATCATTCACATTGTCACTCCATCACCACTCTGCCCGACCATTGACTTGAGCATGAGAGTGTCCTTCCCTGGGATTGAATCGGGGAATTTGGTCCAATTGTTCAATTAACACATGTTGCAGGCTTCACCTAGTAGTTGAACGTATCTCTTTGTTGATGGTTGTGCTGTCTTCTTCTCAGCTTTAAGTATTGCTCATTCCAGTAGAACTAAAAGGAAAAGCTTAATGAGATAGTAAGAATAACAATTTGCTCTGTGAACGCAATTTCAGCGTTTACGATCTCTACACTCAAGTACATGTGCCACAGAATTCGGAGAATAGACTTTGAATCATATGTTTCAAAAGAAGCCAAGGACTTGGCAAAACTGGGGTTACTGTGATAAAAGTTGATAGGCAATTTTAAGTGACATGTGTAACATTGGTATTGGTAAAGACAGCCCAGGAATTGAGTGACTTGAAACAGATAAAGAAGACAAACCAAGAATAGAGAGTATGATCTCCAACGGAGATTGATAGCCAGGCAATAAACTAAAGGCCGACCCTGAAAACATGTTTCTGCTAAAGTCTCAATCACTTGTTCTTCAAATATAGTCTAATAGAGTAAATGGCATGCTCCATCCAACACTTCGGTTCAGCTTTATGACTCCCCATTATTTCTCCTCCACACTCACATCCTCTGAAATAGGAATCTGTCTCTTTGTGCATGAATCATCCGCAAACCAAGCATCATCTATACTATCTGATGATTCTACTCCCATGTATTATTCACTTTTCACTTAATTTTGGGAATAAAGTTTGTCAAAAGTTAACCTTTTCTGCTTTAATATCTCTTGGCATGACGCAGAGAAAGGGAAAGAAATAACAGAAACAGGAGTCAAATATCAATCAAGAAAACGCCCACTCACACACCTTGGTATCAAGCATGACGGCGCACATGATCTGGGTGTTCTGCATGGCAATCCTGAGGTTGTCCAGCGTCTCCTGGTGGTACTCGTGCGTCCCATGGGAGAAGTTGAAACGAGCAACGTTCATACCGGCCCTCAGCAGCTTCTCCAGCATCGGAACCGACCGTGACGCCGGCCCCAGAGTGCACACAATCTTGGTCTTGGGCACCCGCCCATCGTTGGGCAACTCTTTCAGTAGCCCCTCTATGTCGATGTTCGCCATTCAATCCTCGGCCCCTCAAACAAAACCCTCCTGGAACAGCAAAACATCATCTTTAGAACACGGAACACAAGAATATGCACAAAAGGATGAAAAAAATGGAGTCTGGATCTCTCTTTGAGCCATCATATGCGTGCATGTATACAAAAATCAACATCTACCCAGTTTATCAACAATAAGAAGAAGAAGGAGCAGAAAAAGAATCGACCTGGCTTATGCTATCCAAACCCAACAACCTCCACAGCTCGAACCCAGGAGCTTTATGTCAGGAAGAAGGGATTACCTGAGAAAATGGAGGAGCCCAGAGGTGAAAAGGAGCAATTTTTCGACCTGAGATCGGAGAAATGCGAAGAAATCCGACGGAGGAAACACAAAAGGGAGCAAGAGCAGGTTGCAGAAGCACACAGCCCCTCTCTGTTAACGCGCGCTTCCACCGAGCAGCTCCCGAACCTTGTCTTTTCGAGTGCGGCGGCTTCTCAGGGTTCGAGAGGACATTGAAATGGAGATAATTATATGTACCCACTTATCAGAAGGTACCTTATTTTACTTATACCTTATATTACTCATATTATTATGTGTACTCTCATAATAAATCGTATTAATTTTACCACCGTTTGTCTTTTGTTTAACTAAATGCAAAGTGAATTAAATTATTTAAAATTTATTTAGTATTCTCACAAATAAAAATGGTGATATACATACTCTTAAAATATTTCATATCATATCTTATACTTTTCTAAATTCTTATATTTTATATTTATAAAAATATTTAATCAAAGTCTTAGACATTAAAATCATGACTTATCAAGCTGAGACGGGACAGTTCGAACCGTCCGTCTCGGACAGTCCCAGCCACAGATCGGGACGATTGATCTTAAGTAAATAATCATGACGCTTTATATATTATATATTTTATTTTAAATATAAAATATTTTATAGGTAAGTTGGTTGATTGTTTACATTAGTTGAGACTTGGGAGTGGTCTAGGTTTAAAACTCATTGGTTGCATAATTTTTTTTAGTTTCTTTTTAAGATTTTCAATCAAAAAATTCAAAATCTCAAAGATATTTGTAAGATGCAATCTTAGGCCACCTTAAATAGAGTCAAGGTTTGCCGGATTGCTCGTACCGTCCGTCTCGATTTTTTGCCGGGACGGGATGGTACAATATTATCCCGCTCCGTATCGTAAGGTGCGAAAAACCTTGATATATATAGTCTATGTAAAATAATACAAAAAAATATCATAGATTAGTTGAGTATGCGATTTCTATTTTTAGTTTTTTGATTAAACATCTTAAAAAAACATGCAATCGGTGGGTTTCGAACCCAAACCGATGTCAAACAAACAAAAATATTTAACCAACTTACCTATAAAGTGTTTCATGTTTAAAATAAAATATTAAATATATAAAGCGTCCTGATTACGTCCCACAGACCGATAGTCCCGATCTGTGGCTGGGACAGTCCGAGACGGGCAGTTCAGCCCGTTCCGAAACGGTTTGACAAATCCTGAATATAGTACACGATCCACCTAACCAATCGAGCTAAGATTTCTTTTGTATTAATTTACATATATAATATATATAATGGCTCTTTTTCTATTGTGGCACCTTGCGGTACGGAGCAATACGGAATCGTACCATCCCAGCCCGAGCCGTGATCGGGACGACCGGTTCGGTCAGGATGACAAACCTTGATTAACACCTGAGAAATGGAGCCAAAATAATGTCATTTTTTATAAAAGTATGAGAATAAAAAATAAAACACTCGTTATGTTGAACCTGACATATATACATATATATTAGAGTTTGATAAATCGGTACGATACGTCATGTACTACACGTATTGGACTGTACCAACCGATGACCGATACGATCGGTGTGTGGTATGCAATTGATACGTTACTTATTATTTTTAAATATTATATATATTATTTTATAAGTAAGTTAATTTGTAACATTTTTTTGAAACGTTGAAACTCGTGTTCAAAATTCATGGAAGTTTATTTTCATTTATTTTTCATTATTTTTTAAGAAAAAAAAGTAAAAAAACTCAAAACAACGGTGAGTTTTAAACCCTTATCCTCGAGAATATTTAACACACTTCCTGACCAATGAATCACATATAATATTTTATTATATTATAGTATAATATATATTTATTATATAATTTTTTATTTGTGATACGCAATGATACAGTGTGATACGGTGTCGTATCTACTGTACCGATAAAATATCGGTATGACAGATATGATCAGATCGACAAATCTTGATATATGTATATATATATAAATAATTTTTATAATTATACATTTAAATTTATTTATAAAATTATCCTCATATTTTGTTACATGTTTTTGCCGTTTTACCCTCAACCAAGTATTTCCTTAAAAATCGTTTTATTTAACTTTGATTAACCTTAATCAAATTTTAAAAGGTTGAAACATTCTTCTAAACACTTTCTCTCTCTACGTCAATCCAGCTCTTTATCATTATTTAGCTATACATATATATTAGAGTTTGATAAATTGGTACGATACGTCATGTACTACACGTATTGGACTGTACCAACCGATGACCGATACGATCGGTGTGTGGTATGCAACCGATACGTTACTTATTATTTTTTAAATATTATATATATTATTTTATAGGTAAGTTAATTCGCAACATTTTTTTGAAACGTTAAAACTCGTGTTCGAAACTCATGGAAGTTTATTTTCATTTATTTTTCATTATTTTTTAAGAAAAAAAAGTAAAAAAACTCAAAACAACGGTGAGTTTTGATCCCTTATCCTCGAGAATATTTAACACACTTCCTGACCAATGAATCATATATAATATTTTATTATATTTTAGTATAACCTATATTTATTATATAAATTTTTATTTGTGATACGCAATGATACAGTGCGGTACGGTGTCGTATCTACCGTACCGGTAAAATATCGATATGACGAATATGATTGGACCAACGAATCTTGATATATGTATATATATATAAATAATTTTTACAATTATACTTTTAAATTTATTTATAAAATTATCCTCTTATTCTGTTACATGTTTTTGCCGTTTTTCCCTCAACTAAGTTTGTAATGCCCCGGGTTTTTCGGATCCCTCTTTGTAGGTCCCGGATTTAGTTTTTCGGAGTGTCTGACTCCGTTGTGTCTGAAATTTCGTTTCGGACATCTTTCGTGTTCAGATCGGCGCGATCCGGAGTCATTTCGGAGGCCAAGGAGAGTTCCGCGGCTTTTTCAGCGTGTGTTTTCCGATTCCCGGTGTGTGTTTCGATAATTCCTTCGGAACCTCGTTGCGGGTGAACCGGGCCGTTCACCTAGACGAGTGTGGTACCGTTGCGATCGATGAGTTCCGAGAATCGCGAGGGTGTGATTTTCTATTTTTCAGGATTTTTCCGAAATTCCGGATTTTCCTATATAAACCCCCACTCTCTCTCTTCCCCTCATTCTCTCTTCCTCACTCTCTCCCTTCTCACGCTCTCTCTTCTCTCCCTCTCTTCTCCGGCGGCCAACGGAGGCAGATGGGGGCAAGGTGGCGAGGCCCGTGGGATGAGGGACGGCGAGGACGGGTCGAGGAACGAGGCGGTGGCGCGTGGCGAGCTGGTTCGCGGGCGTGGTGGCACCGGCGGGGTTTCGGAGGCGTTTCTTCGTGGATCGGCGTCCACGGTGCGTGAAATCTTCGGTGGAGGTAGGGAGATGGACCCCCAGCTCGTGCGCTTCATTTTTCGCGAGTTTTGTAGGCCGTGGTTGTAGACGGCAGGAGTCGCCGTCCACCCTTGGGGGAAAAACACAATAAACAAGATGGAATGGTGAAAGGGTGATGGACAGAGAGGTGTAGACGGCAGGAGTCGTCCACCCTCGGGTTTCTTAGGAGATGGGGATAAAGAGACCGAATCAAGGAGAGAGAAAGGGAAGAGGGATGCGGAACAAATTCCGGTACGTGGCGGAGATAGGGGTCCGAAGGCCCTCTCGCGTAAACTGACCCTTTCCTGGTAAGCGTGGCCTACCGTTCCACGGGTAATTTTTCATATACCGGGAAGTCTAAGAATCGATGTAACAGAAATGGAGAGACACGTAGACTTAGAAATTGTCACGGTATATCGTTCTCCGAACAATTATAAGGACAATACGAACAAAGACGTACCACCACAAGACATTGATCTTTGTGGGGTTCTAACAGCAATATAGTAGTATCAGTAGTAATGAATATATATGTACATATAGAAACCACCACAAGACATTGGCCTTATGGGATTTTTACTGTAATATAAATAATAAATATTATATATACATACCACCGCAAGACATTGGCCTTTGCGGGATTTTTGCAGCGATATAAGTAATAAGTATAACTATATACAAAAGACCACCGTGAGGTATTACCCTCCGCGGAGTTTTTATTATAATAACTATATATATATATATAAAACAAGAAAAGAAAAAGGGATCAAATAAACCGAAGCTAGATGTTACTCTCCGCGGGGTTTTAAAGCGATGATGGGGGATGCTAAAAATTAAATGGTTAGGGTTAGGAGGTTAGCGTGCAGAAATTAAATTACTGGAATGAAAATGGTCACGGGAGATGACCCACCGCACCAGTTAGATAAGACCGCCGCGAGGAACGGGTTCCTTGATCGGGGTCGGAACAAAAGAATGCAGAAAATTAAACCACCACGAGGAACGAGTTCCTTGATCGGGGTTGGAATGAAAGCGCAGAAAATTAAACCACCGCGAGGAACGAGTTCCTTGATCGGGGTTGGAATTGAAAGTGCAGAAAATTAAACCACCGCGAGGAACGAGTTCCTTGATCGGGGTTAGAACAAATGAAAAGGGGATCAAATAAACCGCCGCGAGATGTCACTCTCCGCAGGGTTTTGAAGCGATGATAGGGGGAGGGTTAGAGTTAAGCAGTTAGCGGTTAGGGTGTTAGAATGTAGAAATTAAATTACTGAAATAAAACGGTCATGGGAGATAGCCCGCCGCACCAGTTAGATGAGACCACCGCGAGGAACTGGCTCCGTCAACGGGGTTTGGTCAGAAAAATAAATAACAAAAGAAGGGGAAGAGAAGTGTGATCGCCAGGGGCTGAGAACCCCACAGGAAATGTTCTGATCGCGTTCGCCGCCGAAGCGGGAGCAGTGCGGGTCCTCTCTTCCTCTTCGGTCGGCCGGCCGACGAAGAGGGCCTTCTTTGGTTATCCTGATTTTATTATTCTTTTGTTTTGTTTTATCTTTTGTTATTATATTTTTTTGGTGTTTTTGTTACTTTTATTACTTTTTATTCTTTTATGCCTTTTTTTTAGAGAAAGATGAGAAAGTAAAGAGAGAAATCGAGGGGTAAATGGTAGAATAAGATAGTACGATATAGAGAAAAATCACTAGGAAAATATAGATAGGGTGAGAGACTTATTTTTTTGACAAAAATAGAGAAAGACAAAGGTGGAGCTTTAACAATATATGACAATAACAAGGGAGAGAAGAAAGACTTATTTTTAGACAAAAATAGAGAAGGATAAAGATGGAAATTTAACAACAAATAACAATAACAAGGGAGAGAACTAGAATAAGAGGAGAGAGGTGATGGTTGGATACCTCAAAATAGGAGGGATGGTCGCGTTTTGTTCCCGAACTAGGGATCACGTGAGTCCTTCCTCCTCCTCTTTTGACCGACTGAGGAAGCGGGCTTCTTGACTGGTTATTCCTGCACCGAGAACAAACGAAGAAAAATAACAACTAAATGAGGACGATGGT
Organism: Amorphophallus konjac; assembly: GCA_022559845.1. Classification (NCBI taxonomy): domain Eukaryota; kingdom Viridiplantae; phylum Streptophyta; class Magnoliopsida; order Alismatales; family Araceae; genus Amorphophallus; species Amorphophallus konjac. The sequence continues at coordinate 344,689,576 of CM040124.1, forward strand.
GGTGCAGTACCAATTCTTTAGAAACTGATATTGAAAATAACATGGACGAAGACGCACCTTGTTGGTGGTATTTGAAACCCCTTTTAGAACTAAAAGATGGATGAATGATATGATAAATGAATAACTAAGACTCTCTCAGAGAGAGAAATGTGATGGGAATAGCAAATGATGCATGCATGCAGCTAACTGAATGAAAAGGAGACAGCAAAAAGGGGGAGAAAACTTATTCAGAGATGGATGATGGGCTTGAGGGTGAGCTTCTTCAGCAAGGTGGGAATGAAGCAGGCATGCGGCGCAGCAGAACGGCTGTGTAACGACCCGAGAATCCGATTACCGGGAAGGCCCGATAACCCGAGACTCGAACCGCCGCCCACGAGCCGGGAGGGCTCGGAAGGGCTAAAAGGAGTGTTGAGGCACAAAGAAATAGGAAATAAAGCAGGACAAACAACAACAACAAGCTGAAAGAAAGAACAACCACAGCTACAACAACGTCCAGTCCAACAGAAAGTACAGTCTAAAGCAGTAAAACGTACCACATGCCAAGTGAACACTCGGCCCGGCAAGTTGGCAACTGAGAACCTCCGCTCCGCACCCTCGAACCTTGAGGAAGGACCGCCACACTTGAAAAGTAGGGAATGAGTCTCCAGAACAGAGACTCAGCAGGGATCCCGCGGAACCCCAACCGGAAACAACGGCGGTAGCGAAAAGGAGAGCTACAACTACAGCAGGAACAGCAAACCGGCGGTCGGTCAAAAAACTCGGCACTACAGCTAGTCCTACTGCCAGAAGGCAGACCTCGATCACGCAGTCGAAGCTACCGAACCACGCTAGTACCACCTACCGAAGTAAGAACACATGGCAACCACGCCGTAGAGGCCTGTCCCCCGGACAGGGCCGACCTGGACACGTTGTCCAAGGTGCAACCCCGACCATCCGATCGCGGGTACCGCACAACAAGACCCAACCTCGGTAAAGCCACTAGCACTAATCTCATGACGCGAAAACCAACACACGCGTCACGGCGAACCAACCGAAACTCAACGGTCAACATGACCGAAACCCGAAGGTCAAAGTCACGGAAACTGACAGTCTGTCACTCCGTACTCGACAGGAGTACCACCCACTAGAAGCACAGCCAGTAGCGTCCCCTGACGTCTTACACCGCACCGCAGGTGAACCGCCTGACGTGGTAGGTCCTACCCGAGGCGCGAACACCGTACAAGTAACCACAAACAAGTGACTAGCTGGGGTCACGCCCGTCGACGTGCGTCCACTGTCCCCAACCACGTGTGCACACACAGACCACGCGTCCTAGGTCTGGCATCTGACTGGTTTTCCCCCGCAGCCAGACTCTGGCTACGACGAGGGGCCCGACGGAAACCAGTCTAACCGTCCTCAGGGTAAGCCCGTACACCACTCCCTGGTGCGACCAGCACACGCGTACTGGTAGGCTATGACTAGTGGAGGGTCACTGAAGGAGTAGACTCTCAAGTCAACAGAAAACAACATCTGAATCCGACGACGTACGGGGACCACCCCACGTACCGGCCCCGTCGCACGGTGACCACAGTCGGAGAAGAAACGGGACTCACAGTCCACGGCCACGCACGCACCGTGCGCTAGAGTCGAGAAAGCTCAAGTGGCGCTAAGCCACTGAACTCTGGACAGTCCTCTAGACGCACTACACCCAACGGTCCTTGAGTCACAAGACTCGGGGTCAAGACCGTTGTACGCAACAGCACAAGGCCATCCATCTAGTCCAATCTCTAGGTCTAAAACCACGGTAGCACAAGTACCGAGATAACTCACGAGTCGCCAAGACCACTCCCTCGGGAAGGGAACGCAAAGGACCAAGGCCACCCACACAGGCCACATGAAAAACACAGAAGCACGATTCCCAGGGCAGCACACAAGCCACCACGACGATTTCCCATCTTGTAGCAAGCGGGAAACCTCCAGCCCCAGGCCGGATAACTGGACTCGCAGTCCAAGGCCAAACACATGGCCCACACGGGAATCACCTTCCAAATAAACTCACAATATGCGGGGGAGATCCCACCGCACACACACCGATACACGGTGACTCGATCGAGCGAGAACACGGAAACCCGAAACGCCTGAGGTCACCCGGACCCACCAAGCCCATGGGCACGCTTATCGAGGTAACACGGCACCTCCAGACACCCCTAAACACGGACACGAAACCCACGGGGTGCCCGAGACACACACGGCCCAAGGGGAGCACGATCCGCCGCAAACCACCCACCCCGGGTAGCCCGGCTGCTCACCTCCATGAACGCGCTATAGGTGCACAGCGCGTTCAGGAAGAACGCGCTATACACACCTAGCGCGTTCAACAAGAACGCGCTACAGGTCCATAGCGCGACCAGACCAGGTCGCGCTATGATCCTATAGCGCGACAACAAGAACACGCTGGGGCCCTATAGCACGACGGGAACCGCCAAACTGTTCATCTTCTCCGATGAACGCGCCCCGTCGGGGCAGCGCGACCATCAAGAACGCGCTACTGGAGCATAGCGCGTTCTCAGTCCGCGCCCGAAAACGGTGGAAACCGCGGGAAAAACTATTCCACGCCCCGTTCACCCCCAGGTGAAGGGGAAACAAAAGGGAAAACATTCCCCAAGCCCCTAGGCATACATCTAAACTCCTGGATCGCCCAAAAACACAGTAAAACGAGAGATCCGGCTCACACCTCAAAAACATGGATTTTCCCCAAATCACCTCGTTTAGCCCGCTCGGCTCACCACGGCCTACAAAACTCGCGAGAAAGGAAGTGCACGAGCTGTGGGTCCATCACCCTACCTCCACCGAAGAAACGACGCGCCGTGGACACCGGTCCACGAAGAAAACGCCGTTGAAGCCTCGCCGTTCCACGAACCCACGGCCGAGCTTCACCGCGCCTCCACCACCTCGGTCCTCATCCATTCTCGCCCGTGCCTCGCCCGCGCCGTCCCCGCCTCACCCACACTCCACCCCGTCGGCCGCCGGAGAGAGAGGGAGAGAGGAGAGAGCGTAAGAAGAGAGAGGGAGAGAAGAGATAAATGAGAGATGGGAGAGAGGGGAGAG